>SMOB01000316.1:0-108277 GCA_007388105.1 Coniochaeta prunicola
CCAGTCCCCCCAACACACCCCCACCCCACCACCTCTCCTCCCCTACCCCCCCCCGGCCCCCCTCCCCTTTCCCAACACCCTTTCATCGCTGTGTTTTCCTTCTCCCCCCCCCCCCCCCCCCCACATCGCATCCAGTGCGAGCTAATCAAAAAAACCCACAGCTGCTTCAACAACTGCCCCAACGACAACCGCGTGTCCACCTACGAAGGTCAGAAGCAGATCTTCTGCGGCTACGCCAGCCAGTTCCCCAGCTCGACCTCCAAGCCCGTCAGCGCTCCCGCCACGACCACGGCCTCCGCAACCACCACGTCGGCTGATGCGGCCATCGAGTCCGCCAGCACCACTGCCTCCGCCACAGGATCGGCTACCCCCGCGAGCAAGACCAACAGCGCCGCTGATCTTGCCCTCAACGCGGGCGGCATCCTGGCTGCCGTTGCTGGTGTCGTTGCTGCTGTGCTCTAGATATGTGTGACCAACACGGAAGGAATTGGGTATGTGGGAGGAGTTGGGCATCTGATTGTGCTATATTGGCCGGATTTTTCTTCGGTAATAGCATGGGTTGAAGGATATGTACCCTACTGGCTTTGAGGGCGGGCGTTCTGTCTGCAGCGAAACCTACCTTACCTTTACTCATCTAGTGTCTAGTATCCTAATACGACCACGGTCAAAAATTTTGTCTCTAGGGTGTCGAAGGACGGATTCTACAGGCTCCATGTAACAGTATCCAGGATCCTTACTTCGTGGGCCACAAGAGGAACGCAACCAGACTTATCTGTGTAGAAAGCTGTTGCTGAGCCCCCTTTTCCAACGTGCAGTTCGTAATAACAAGGACTAGGAACAACCATGGGATCCCTGCGGGAAACAGCTTGAAGAGATGACTTGATTGATCTCACAAGGTCAATACCTCTCTGATCAAAGCACTGACTGGGTCGTCCTATCATATCATATATCCCGTCCCCTAACTCAAGCACTCGTCTCCCTATCCAGCGCCCCAAACCTCCTCTGTCCCGACTCCCCACTCGCAGCCGTCTGGCCCTCTCCCCGCCCCTCGCCCCTCAACCCAAAGTTCCTCGCCTCGGCAGCCCGGCCGGGATCCTGCTCGGACCCGGGCTCGGCACCAAAAGCGGCAGCCGTCCCGTCCTTGCTCTCGCCCTCGAAGCTGTCCACCTCCTTCAGGTTCTTGCCCTTGGGCCCGCCCTCATCGCGCTGGTACTGCCGGTTGACGTACGTGGGCGCCGCGCCGGCGTAGCTGGCCTGGTTCTCGAGCGAGCCGGACGTACCGGAGTTGACACCGCCTTCGCCGGGGGCGGAGACTTTGCCGGTCGTCTGGGCTGGGCCCGAGCCCGGGGCCGAGTCGCGGTTGGCGCTGAAGGCGCCGCCTGAGCGGGCGGACTCGGCTGCTAGGGAGTCGCTTGCGACGGAGCCGGCGCCCTCGCGGGAGATTGGGGCGTTGGCGCCTGGGTTGACCTATTGGTGGGGTTGTGTTAGTTGAACGGTTTGTGACGGGAAGGGTGGAGGATTATCACGGTAGGTGATGGGAGAAGACGTACCTTTGCTCCTGCGCTGGGGGCTTTGTTTGATGACATGATGTGGATGTGATGCTGAGTTTGGAAGATGGGGTGTTTAAAGGTGATGTTTGGATGATTTGACACGTTGATTTTTGGTCAATTGGTTTGGTTTGTAGTGAATGAAGAAAGAATTGAAGGAAAGCAAAGATTCAGCATGCAGTTGGTGATGATATACTTTGTGTACTGCGAGGACGACATGTGCATGACATCATGGCAGTGATGTAATTATGGTGTGAACACCATCCACTCAACTCCACGCTGATCTCACAGCACAGAATAGGCAATTGTCTACATGTATCTGTGTATACACGTTGTACAGGGCTGTAAACCCTTTTTTGCTTTAATTTATGAGTGGTGGTGGCTGCACTTGAGGTGGTAAATCTAATACAAGCCCCCGAGATAGCATCCTGCCTGTGTAATTGGGATCAAACTCAGGAGTTGTATCGAAGGGGAAGGAACGTAAGAGATGGTTCCGCTACTTCCGCTTCAATTTACTCTATGTGACTGCTACTTCCTTTCTTCTTCAAGTGGGGAAGGAGCGAGTCTTTGGACTTGTCGTGAGGAAGAAAAGACTGCAAATGCCGTATTGTCTTGAGTGCCTCCTCCCGCACTTCTCGCACGATGTCGGCCGCTGGCATCTCCTTCTTGACAAGGCCAACACCGGTGCCACTATTTCGCATTAGTACAGTACAGCGGTAGTAGAAACAGAAATCTGTGATGATGGGAAGATACTCACGCCCAAGTGACCATGCGCGAGTCGTCGCCCGCCTCTTTGGCTGCCTTGAACCTCTTTAGGTTCTCTTCCAAGGAGAGTCCTGTTAAGTGGTCTTCGTATGACTGGCCGATAACCGCCCTACCATCGTAGAATTCGGGCCAGGCCGTCGTGCCCAAGATGTCGTCGTGGAAAGTTGACCTGTAGAGTTGGTTGGTTATCACAGAAACCTCTGTAGGTCGAATGCATGGAAGACGGATGCCACCTACTTGGCCGTTGAGACACCGCCATCAACAGCTTCGATAATTGCCTTCCGCCGGTATTCAGGTGCTTGTGATTCCGGACACGCGACAAACTGGAACCAAGTTAGTACCTCGGCACAATGCACCACGTAACTCAAAGGAGACCTTACCCTCGTGCCCATGACTACACCCTCAGCCCCTATCTCCAGTCAGCTTAACACCCTAACACATCAAATCCACGGATACTCACCCAACGCCAGCGCAGCCGCGACGCCCCGTCCATCGACAATCCCCCCAGCCGCCACCAACGCGACCTCCTTCCCCCCAAACTCCTCATCAAGCATGCTCCTCACCTCCGGCACCAGACTCACCACCCCAGCCCCCTTGGCAAACTGATGCCCGCCCGCATCGACCCCCTGCGCAACAATCACATCCGCCCCGTCCCTCACCGCCTGCCTGGCCGCACCCACACTCCCAACCTGCACAAACACCGTAAACCCCGCCCTCTTCAGCGCCGCCACGATCCCCCCCTGCAGCTCGGCCCCCCCGCTCGGGTCCGGCCCGGGCGCGAACAGCCACACCGCCTGCGGGCTGTGCTCGATCAGCACCGGCAGGGCCGTGTCCTCGAAGTGCCGCGCGGACGGGTGGCACAGCACGAAGCCCACGCCGACGGGCACGGGCGTGAGGGGCCGGTCCGCCAACCCGAGGGACGCTCTGGCAGAGGCGAGGTCGGCGGCCACGCCGGCCAGCTCGGCGGAGTCGGGGGTCAGGTCGTACCCGCCGGCGACGAAGCCCAGCCCGCCGGCGGAGGATACGGCGGCGGCGAGGCGGCCGGTGGTCACGCCGCGCATGGGGGCGGAGATGATGAGAGGGAGGGTGGTGGTGGGGAAGAGGGCGGAGAGGAGGGGGCGGACGATAGTTTGGGGCTTGTGGCGGAAGGGGTTGATTTTGTCCATTTTGGGGGGGAGGTGGGATGGGGTTATGGGTGCGAGTAGCTGTGATGGGATGGTGTGTATGGTTTGCGATGGGTTACTGTCTTGACGTGGTGTGTCTTATCGATGGAGTTGGCAAGTTCGATTTGGGTTGCTATTCTGTCGGTTGTAGTTAGTCACAACTGATGTGAGTTGAACTGACCCGCAGTCATGAGATGAGGTTCAAGGAATTACCCGAGTAAGAGGAGAAACACCTGAGGTTCCGGCTGTCCATGGTGTTATGGTGTTATGCGGGGATGTGGAGATGCGGAGCCGCCACGTCCGTTCCGTTCCGTCACCGATCCTCGATTGCCGTTTCTCGGCGGCCCGACTAGATCCATTTCCTCTTGTGCGGCGGGGACTAGCTGCGTATAACGTGAAAACGAGATGGTCATACCCAGTGATATTCCTTAAAAGAGGCTCACTTCATAGGTGCTACACGATTAGTCTAGATTTACTAGTACACTATCTAGGCTTAAGGGCCGAGATATACTATAATGCCATTGTCCCATATTGCCCGCATCGATAGCACAATCATCATGATTAGCTCTGGTCTGATAATTTGCCCAGCCATATCATCCCTATTCGCGGCCAGGCGAGACAATCATAGCCACCTTAGAGGCTTAGCAGAGGCAAGGCAGGTGAAGTGACTGATAGTTGCTGCACGTCTTGCCACTAGGTGTGCTCGACCCAGTCTGAAAATAGACTTGCCAATACTGTCCATCCAGCTTGCAGGCGAGGAAGTTTAGCTCTGCATAGGGATGTCAGCGATGGTCTTTGTCGCGCACAACCTCGTACCGCCCTTCCAGACTTACGTCGTCCGTAGCTGCTCGTCTGGGTCGTGATGATTGTATCACCCTCCAGCCCCCAAGCGGTGGTGGTGGCGGTCTTGTCAAACGTGAGCGTCTTGTACGAGGTGCTGTCACTGCCGATGTTGATGTACATGCTGCTGTTGGTGGACTGTATCGACCCAGCGATGTTGAAGTACTCGCTCGTCGCCACAGGCCCCAGCACCACGATAGACGCTTCGCTAGTGCTTAGCCAAATAAAAGTATATAATCAAGAGAGTCTGGCCAGCCACCTACTGTTCTGGGGATACGCTTGGAGATAGTAGTGAAAGACCGGGTCTTGATCGGATCTGATCTGCTCTGGCTTAGCGACAGCCGCTCCGTGAACGGCGATGGCGAACAGAGCCACTAGCAGACTGCGCATTTTGTGTGCGGAAAACAAAGTAATGCGGCAGACTTGAGGTATTAGTGATGTCTGATTTAACAGAAAGGATTTTTGAGATCTGATCTTATTTTCTTATTGTGTGTAGTTGGGCGACTCAGGGATAGTTTTCCACAAGGGTCCAGCGTGAAGGGTAGGACACACATATATGTTGCTGTCTGTGAACCGGGTAGACCAAGCAATTCCAGACAAGGAAGCAAAGCAACTCCCGCGGCAAACGACGGTGATTACCTGTTCCGTCATGTTGATTAAGTGCGGATAAATTGAGGCGCATTGTGAGGGGGGCTAAAGTAACCGTCCCATAGAGCTTCGGAGGCACACCAGACTGTGCTGTTGTCTCATTTTGGAACGCCAAAACCGAAGCTAGAACCGGAGAAAAATACTTAAATCACAAAAAATTGGCCATAGCATTGTAGTCTTTCTCGGTTACCTCACATCCAGCCGCAAATGCAGCTAATCGAGTGTGTAAGTCTAGAATACTAGTAGTGCAGTGATGTGTCGTGATAGCGTGAGTGAACCAAGTGCTCTTGGCTTGGGACTCAATTTGAGGTGAGCATATTTTGAGACTTGACTAACTCACATGGCCATGAGATCTCCTAACCAGTTGACTCCGGTGACGACGGTAGGACATAAGGACGCCAGCCATGCCTCAGCGCTGTTAATTGTCCCTAGCAAATCGAGAGATACACACATTGACGGCGCAGTGGAGGGTTTAGAATGAGAATTCCATAACGCAGAGTAGGCCGTGAGCGTTGGAAATCTCTCACACATCTTCCTTCTCGTCAGTCATTGAGCTCCTGGCCGGCAATTATGCAAAAGACTGGTGGTTGTCCGGCTGCCCGCAAGCGTTGGTTCGGCGGAGCCCGGCTGCCGCTAGGTATCCGTCTTACCTTACCCTTGCGTGTATGACTCCGTTAACCGATCCCGGTCGCCGGATGGTAACAGGAAAATTCACTCCTAAGCCTCCACCCTCGCCTCGGGACATACCGCGTGACAATCAGCCGCTCACAGGCCCGAAGAATAAGGTTTCATGCCCGGAAGTGTTGTGTCTCCGAGGAGACTTCTGTCTCGACAGCGATCAACGACCCGTTATAATTGAGATGTCGAGTGCAACGTGAGGCGGCCGCTGTGTAAGCGACAGGCGACTGAAAACCGGTATACGTTCGGCCTAGTCCGTGGGGCCCCCCAGTGATACCTTCTTCTCCGGGATGCTGAACGGCCTGGATGCCATGCAAGACCCGCGAAAGAGGCGGTGAATAACCCAATTCGGACTCTTGAGGCTGTAAACGAGTTACGAGTATACACGTTGGTCTAGTCGCTACCTCGTGCAGGAGAGCAGTCCCTATAACCTTGTAAGTCGAGGGATCTAAGAGCAGGGCTCAGCTCACCATCTCAATACTACACAGTAAGCCCGAGGTAGCGTTGTCAATGAGCACCGCGTTGTAAGTTGAAAGTCACTCGTTGTTGCTTGTAGTCATGCAGTACGACTCAGACCTATCTCTTGAAGCAAGTGATGTGTCGAATATATAAAGCAATCCTGGGTGCGTTCTAAACAACTCCTATGTCTTGGCAGATCAGTCTTCCACCTCGGCCACGCACTGGATCAGCGATCATCGACAAGCACCATGATTGAACCCACAATGATCGAACCCTTGGTGTCAGGCATCCTCCAGGAGCGAGGAGGGTGGGCTGCCTTTTTCTTCGGCGCCGGTGTTGCATTCTTCACCGCCGTAGGAGCAGGATTTACATATCTGGCTCATGGCGCATGCTCTGTCGCTCTTTGGGCGTCGTTTTTCCGTGAATCCTGACAGATCTATTCCCATGCTGGTGGTTCCATGTATCTAACGCCGTCTTAGCTGGTGGACAGCCTGTTGCTGCGGGAACAGCAGCGCCGTGTATTGCAGCAGCAGCCATCGGAACTCTGTCAGCATCCATTGCCGCCGGCATAGGTACCTACGGGGCCTCGAAAGGGTGGGCGTTCGAGGACAAGGGCGCGGCAGTCGGCAGGCGGGATGATTTCGAACCGGTAATCCACCGCCGCCTCGGCCTTGCTCACTACTATGATGCGGCTACACACAAGGCACTGAATCAGTCACACGGCACTATGCTCGACAGACACAACACAACCATCGTCTCCGTGACCTGGATGGAAACAATACCAGAGGCCAATCATACCGGGGGTGTATTCGAGTTCCTGAATATGACAAACGGACGAATGGTCACGCTCAACGACAATGGTATGATTCGGACGGCCGCCGGCCCAACGACGATATTGGAGTCGATCCTGGACTCCTTTGACGACTTCAAAAGCACCAACTATACGTCGCTCAAGACGAAGAGGCAGGATAGTGCAGAGGTGAACTGGGTGTCGTACAACACTTACGGCGAAAATATGAAAGAAGGTAACCAGTATCTCTCCGAGATCCAAGGCTACGACCAAAACTTCGTAGAAGCCCAAGATGAGTACTTCTACGATCTCGACGAAAGCTTTATCACTGCAAACGGAGGGGGAGATGGGGTAATCGCCTATCCAAAGTTTTGCCTCTCCG
Organism: Coniochaeta prunicola; assembly: GCA_007388105.1. Taxonomy (NCBI): domain Eukaryota; kingdom Fungi; phylum Ascomycota; class Sordariomycetes; order Coniochaetales; family Coniochaetaceae; genus Coniochaeta; species Coniochaeta prunicola. The sequence goes on from SMOB01000316.1 coordinate 7,273, forward strand.
CCGGTCCAAATGGAGATTCTCCTGGTCAGGACTCGATAATCGTTGGCGAGGTCTACATGAACCAATATGGCGGCATCGATACGGCTTGCCAAAGTGGCTAGTTCCCAGACTCACATCAGTTCCCTGAACCCAGCTGGCTCCGGCCTCCGTCTCCTTCTCGACGGTCATTACAAACTCTACGGGCTACTCAGCGTCCCATTTAGTGCTTTTTCCTTAGGTGTCGATTAAGAGGCGAAGTATAAATATGATACAAGTACGAACGGCGTGGAAGGAAGAAAAATCGGCAAGGGGGGGGCGGTACGAATCATTGTTGAGCAAAGCATACAATAGTATTAAGTCTAGGCTAGTCTGTAGTTCTATTATACTGCAATCACCAAGAAGAAAACAGACATTGGACAACCCACGCCTTTGCAGCCATTCCTAGCCGATACGAATGCGTTGAGGATTAAGAAACATGACATTTTAGTGCTAACCGCGCTACTTAGAGAGGAAATATGTTCAGCAGCAGTAAGAGCTAGTGTTCAGACGCAAGGGATGTTAGGTGCGGAGGTCGACCTGGTGTGAGGATGTGCCACATTGGATGATGGTGGCCATGTCGCTCAGATTTATATGAATGTTTGATATTCCGAGGCTAAAACAAGCTTTCTATGCCTCTTGGCATCGAGTCCTAGGCCTGGACAGGTAATTCGTATGAGCCCTGAGTGACATAATCCTATTGTGTATAAGCTGGTGTCAGACAAGCATCAGACCCCTGCCATTGTTAGGGGTATCACCCCGAGTATGCCCCATTGCTGCAGCCACCAAGGATATCCCTACTACAATAGACCCTAGGATGCATATAATGAACACTTGCTCTCACCTCCTCCCACTTATCGATTCGCTCCAAGCGCTACAAGAGCTGGGAACTACACAGTCAGCACAGAAAACCGTTTATCCCACTGACTCCAAGGAATGCAAGGCCTTCGCAGCAGTTACCTCCGCGGGCCGACTCCGAGCGGAGTAGATGTGGTGATGAGGTGGTTAGCGGCAGTTTAGTGACGGCGGGGAGGAATAGTGATTCCGCCATTGAGGCGAGATGATGGCTGTAAGAAGGATGGGGAAGTGAGCGTGTGGATGATCTATCGGTGGATTCAAGATGATAGTGGGCAAACCCTCTCAAAGTAGGGGAAATTACAATCTTATACTGTTGTACCTAAGGTATCTTAACTCATGTAATCGCAGGTAAAGCATATTGTAATGTGGCAAAGCAGCCTGAGCCAACCTGGAGATCTTCTGTCCCTGACCTCCTCTGTAGGCGCTTCTATCTTTGCCTCGACACTCTCAATTGGAAGTCAGAATTAATATTGGTTCTCTATATATATACTTCATACTATATACCTTATACATCCTGTCCCTCCCGCTAACATTCGAGGAGGAAATCCCACCACTTCTCGTACAAACAATACATCGGTCATTTATTTGGGACGATTATATACAGTCGCCACGGGTATCGATCAGGTCACCAAAACACATAAAATCCGCACGCGTTAGCCATCCCATCATATCGGCGAGTTCCCAACGACAAGCACAAGCAGGACCCCGTTCAGGAAGCACGACACCGCAAAGGTGCCACCCACAAGCACCCTGCTCAGCCACCCCTTGGGCACCATGCGATTCATATCCATGCCCAGCCCCGCGCACGCGCAGGCCAGACTGGCGCACACGCCCACCACGACCCCCGCGTCGACCTCGGCGCGAAGCCTGTGCCGGCCCGTGAGGATCAGCACGGCGGCGACGGCCAGCAGGACGAACGAGGCGGCCAGGGCGGAAGCGGCGCCGATGACGAGGACGCGGTCGCGGTAGCGGGCCAGGGCGCGCTGGGACTCGATGCTGGGCAGGAGTAAAGGAGAAGGCGCGGCGTAGGTGGCGGCGTAGCCGGCGGGGAAGCCGTAGTCGTCGGACCAGGGGGAGGAGCTGCGGCGCTGGTTGCGCGTCTGGCGGGCGAGGATGGCGCTGGTGCGGGTGCCGGGCCGGGCCGCCGCCTCGTCCTCGGTGTCGGTCGTCAGGGACGAGGAGCCGGGGAAGAAGGGCGAGGCGACGTAGCTGTTGGCGCCGTTTACGGTCGGGGACGTGAAGGCGGACGCGGGGGCGGAGGTGCCGCCGTAGGTGACGGCGCTGCCCGGGTGGAGGAGGGGGCCGTGTTCGGAGGGGGAGGTGCGGGGGTTGGAGGAGGAGGTGGTGTCGGTGGAGGTGCTGCCGGTGCTGGACGTGTGCTGGTGCTGGCTGGCGAGCCACATGCGGGTCTTTTCGATCGGAGTTCGGAAGAGCGCGGCTAGGGTCGTCATGCCGGGGAATGCCGAGTCGTCCGGGTTGATGTAGATGGTGTAGGTGCCCTCGTCGTTGGCATTGTCTCCGGCTTCGCTGCCGTTGTCGTACTCGTTCCAGTATCCCTGCTGGATGGTAACGGCAGGCTCTGGGAGCACGAGTTGCGCGTCTCTTTGTGGGTGGCTGTTCGCATTGGTAAATGGCGTCGTAGCGTGTTGGCTTCGCGGCGTCTGTGGCGTAGCTGCGCCGCTGATATCGGCTGGTGTTGCTGCTCGCAGGGTAGCGAGCAGACTGTCGCATTGGGACTGCAAGTGTGAGAAGTCCCGCCTCGTGAAGCTCTTGGGATGTGACAGGACTGCGTCCTTAAATCGGCTGCCGAGGGCGGCCGAACCCGTCCATTTCCGATATTTCTTCAATATCTTCCTAAACGCTACAACCTGCGCCTGCACGAACCGCGTCAAGGCCTGTATGTCGTCACCGCATTTCTCTAATTCTTGCTCGTATTTGAGGAAGCGCCGTTGTCTCTTAAGCGACGAGCTGTTTCTGGACCTGGCATGACGCGCGAGCAACAGTTGTATCTGGTTGGAGAGATGTTCTGCGTGATATGTTAGCAACACTCGATCTAACTTCGGCTGGTGTGGGTGGTCTTCGTACGCAGTCGACGCGAGATCTCGTTGGCCTTGCTGGTCACAAAAAGGTCAACCCGGTCATGCTGCCGGCACAGCTCGAGAAACAGTTCGTCCTCGAACTTGCTTAGGGCGGTGTCCTGCTGTCCCGGGATGGCAATGGCAGTGGCCTGGTCTCTCGTCGTGTGGACCTTGATGTGGTGCTTGAGGGAGTTGTAATCAATATTATCTGCAGGTTTGTCTAAAGTCAGCCATTCATGTTTTCGACGTGCTCCTGCTTGATCGGCAGCAATTCAGGTAGGCATCACGACATACGGAGACTCCATTCCGGCACCGATTCCTTCTCGAAGTTCTGGCCGTATTTCATCGCCTGCCAGTTTGCCGGTGCAAGCCGCGGCGGTCCGATGCTGGGCAGAGACGGTGTTTTATCTCAGGATTTCGTTCGAGTCTGAAGTATAGAGTTGCAGAATCCCGCGACACGGCTGGGATTTCGGGAGTGGCCGTAGATCAGCGCAGGCGGGAAACCTGGGAAGGTGCTGAATGACGACAACGGACGAGCCGGTTTTGGGCAAAAGTACCTGATTCTGGGAGGTTGGAGCGATTGGAACGACAGCGACAGGCTAAGCCGACTTCGGCGGGGCGAGTCAATTGAGCTGACTAAGGCAGAGAGATATCGAGCTTTGTTCTCAGAACTGGAATTCAATATTCTATCGCAACGCAACCAAAAACAAGCAGTTCACGAAGAAGATATCATGAAGTTTTGCAATCATTGGGGGGCTATGAATAAGTGGCGGGCGGCTTAAACCCTTTTTACACCACCTGCACATGGCTGAGGGTCTTTACCGTTTCTGCCAGTCTCTACCCCTCCTTCATCGAGATTTCTCGAATTGGTGGTGTGTCCAATGTCAGGCAAGTCTTCTTCTGCAAAGTCCTGCTGCCAAGAGCCGCGGTTTAGTGGGACGGCGGGGCCCAAGTGGGCGTTCGATGGTGATCTGGACTGGCACGGGCAGCGACGGCTGTGCCTTTGTGGACTGGACCCTGAATGCAGTAGAGGGAAGCGATGTAACTGTCCGGCGTTATTCGTGTAATCTGTAACAAAATTTCTGTCTACAAACGTGATGGAGTGCTGCTAAACTACGCAGTAAGGTAGGTAAGATATTTCTTTCCTTCATGTCACGACGTCCTCATTATTGATTACTTATCCTCTCATTGCTACTGTGCTTGGGTTGTCGACATCACACCTGGACCCTCAAAGAGTGCGGCTCTGTCACGGTCACAATCTCAGACTCGAGATGGCTCAGGGCTATCGTGTCTCAGTTCGTGAGTTACTGCTATTAAGAAGTCAAGCAAGACAAGCACGACAACCTGTTCACTTTGCCCTTCAAGCATGTCATCTTCTTGCATGTTGTCGAGCTCGAAAGCTTACACCCAAGTCCACACAGCATCTGGCTGTGCACCTGCCAATTAGGTTGCATCACAAGCCTGACGCAAGAGCGTATAAATCTCACGAGAATTTCTCCCCATCTATCAAATCTGCGGTGGACTAATGCACGACATGCATTGGAGCGCAACGGAAAGGCAGTCTACCGCATCTCCAAACCACGTTCCTCATGACCTCGAAAAGATTTCATTGCCTTAGAAAAATATGATATGGTCATTTTTACTCTATGTCGTTAGTACCGGCTCAAGCGGAAAATCACCACTGTCCCGCCGTGACTTGCAGAAACACGGATGCATGGCTGCTTCCGCGATTGGTTACATTGATAGCGAGACGTCGTATCAATTGACCACACCCCTAGCACCGCCAAGAAGGATAGCACCGCCGAAATGGTGTCACCCACTGCCGAATTCCGGTACGCTTCCCGTGCTACGCAGCACAGAATGCCGCTTTATGCGGCTGATGGCGATCCCCGACGCCGGACTGCTACTGTTATAATCTCGTCTACCGCTCGATCTGTGTCTTTCTCCTCACTTTTGAGACCAATGCTAGAGATCCAAATGTGACTCGTCGTCTGTGGATGCATATCACATATGCTGCATTATATATATGCACCCTTCGCAGTCGTCCAAACGGCATTTAAAGAGCAGCGGCGTCACTGCCGTTGACACCACATCCAATGCATGATGCTCGCATCTATTGCCTTTTGAGCATGATACACGTTCTAGAGCGGTCTAGTATCAACCTTTCTTCACTCTCTGCATCTTTGTGGGTCTGCAACACTTTACTGTGTATGTCGACATGAATCCAGAGCACACAGGAAGCCATCTCGCGAGCATGGGTGCCCAAGTAGTCGCAGAGGCCTTTTTCAACAAGAGGTCAAGCGTGCCTCTTGGAGAGTTTTATGTCATCTCAGGGGTCACATGTTGAGGCTTCCTGGACAGGGTGAGGTACGAGCAAGGTACGAACAAAGTACGAGCTCGTTGACCCAACCTTGGCGAAGCACGCTATAAGTTGGAGATGTCTTTCACAGCAGCCGCGCTATCATTGCTTCATCACTGAAGACCGGGTAAACCAAGGCATTACACTTGCTCTTCCAGGCAACGTATTTCCACATCGAGTTTCAAAACATGATTCTCCTTGTACGGGCTCGCGATATGCCCTCACCTGCATCTCGCTATGAACCCCCTTTGCCTCTCCGAAGACTTTCCACCAATTTAAGCTTGCTCTTCTTTCACATTCAGGCTTCCAGTACCCTCCATCCTCCATTCAAAACCACAGTCTTGGCTCCGAACGTCTTTGAGCTTGCACACTATCCCACGATCGCAGATACAGCTCGCAGGTACCAAATCATGTCTTGGACAGGGGGCTTCATCCCAAACAAGAAGGAGCAGAGCAGCAGAGCAGAGGAGACAGCCGAGCCCTAGGAGGTAAGTATCTGAGCCTCGATGAGCTGTCATGAAGAGATAGAGGTTGGAAGTTAACACTTATCGAAGGATTCGGCGTCCTCTAGTTCAGCGGTTCCTGATGACCTGTCCGTCTCGGACGTCCCGTCTTCATCAGTAGCTGGTCCCAGTGCAAAGGTTCCCAATGACCTGACCTACCCGGTCGACCCGTTTCCATCAGTAGCTGGTCCCAGTGCAGCGGTTCCCGATGACCTGGACTACCCGAACGACTCGCCTCCATCAGTAGCTGGTCCCAGTGCAGCGATTCTTGATGACCTGTCCTTCTCGGACGGCCCGTCTTCACCAGTAGCTGGTCCCAGTGCAGCGGGCGGAGGGCAGTCCTCGCCTGTATCTCACTCCGAGACACCATTCTTTCCAACGGGCCGGAATTGGAATTTTCAGGCTGTTCCTCAGATCACGTCAAGTCCTGCTCATACGACTTTACCTGACAGACGTCCTGCACCGGATGGGAAGAAGGTCCGGACTCCGGCTACGCTTGATGACTTTGCCCAGCGAGAGACCGAGTTGCTAAAGGATCGATATCTCCAAGAATACTCGCAAAAGTTCTCGGACAACTCCACGCCGCGTCCGGTTCGTTGTGTCCTTCATCATAGTTATGTCGAGTGCTCAACTAATGCCGTTAACTTAGCGGAACCCAGGCCAGGGCACCATTGATCCATCACTTCTCCAGTTAGAAGGGCCGGCACCACAAAGTCCTGTTGACAAGCTGGTTCGTCGTATGAGTGAAAGGGGTGATCTCTTCCAGACCATTAATGACATTGCGACGCTGAAAAGAGAGGAAGATATTTGGATGGGCAGGGCACAAAGGTCCAGTCCTGAATTCCCCAATACGAAAGGCATGGTCCGAGTACCAACACCCGCTCAAGAAACGGAGATGTCCATTGACCATATTCTGGACGACTATATCTTCACTACAATGATCGAGGTTCGGCTGGATCAGCTTTCTCGGCGCATCTTCGCTAAAAAGTTTCGATCTTGTCTCAACCGCAAAACCCGACCTGATGAGGACAGAGTCAAGAAGAATCGCAGACCGCAGGTGAAGACCATTGGACCGCTTACGCCAGCTATCATCAACAAGTTTGGGGATTTGATTCTCCGCATCGCTAGCAAGGAGCACGACCGCACGCAGGCTTAGTCTGAGGACGGTCGGTGGCTGCAAGAACCGACAAGGTGCTCATCTGTTGTTGCCCGTCCACCTGTTGCATTTGTCCTTCAAGTTGCTGTCGATCATCTGCCGTGACCGTGGCCGTTCGCACAGACACGAGACCGTTCCTTCAAAGCAGTACAACCAGCAATTCAGTGACGCCGTCTCGACACTAGATATAGTTCCCCCCGACACCCGGTGTCCACCCGAGGTCAAGATCGGTTCTGCGTGCGGTCTGCAGTAAGACTGCCGGCTAATTTCGAGAGTTATTCACGCGCGTGGTTCAGATTGTGCAGAAGGATGCACATGAGGGGAAAGCGATACCTCACCATGCAGCTGTCAAACGGCGTCGTTGTAACGTCGCAATCCAATTATAGTGTCTTGCCTCACCGTCAACCCGGCAATCGGTGTCATTTTGCGGGGAAGAGCAACATGATGCCAAGACCATCGTGGAATCCTTACCAAGGTAAATTGCGGCCTCGGTTACCGTACATGCCGGCACTCAGGTATAAGATTCGATGAGAAGGCTGGGAATCCAAGGGAAGAAATAGTACTTTAGGAAGCTCTGATCTCTCGTAGTAGGAGCTCGATAATGATAATACAAGCATCGTAACCAAGTCGCTGACCCCTTGTCGACAATGGCTTACCTTCTTACCTGCCTAGTCCTCACCTTCGTGCCGTCATGTCTGGCAGCCTTCCAGACGACGTCCCTCCCACCTGACCTCACAGTCCGCACAACGACGGGCGTCTACACGGCCCTGCTTGAAGACTCTCTCCCCAACGTCCGCCAGTTCCGTAATATCCCCTATGCCCTGCCACCAACGGGCTCGCGCCGCTGGCTCCCGCCCGTAGCAGTGCCCCCCTCAACGCAGCACCACTACGCCTACAACTTCCCGCCTTCCTGCCCGCAGTACCTCCCCGCGCCGCTCTCCGTCTGGAACACCAACATCTCGGACTATTCCATCGACGTGGAGGGCCAGTCGCACTACGCCGGGACCTTCGCGCAGACCACGGCCGAGGACTGCCTCTCGCTCGCGGTCTGGGCGCCGCGCAACCTCACCTCCGACTCCAAGCTCCCCGTCATCCTCTTCCTCCCAGGTGGCTCCTTCCAGCGCGGCGGGGTGTCGGTGCCGTACCAGATCCCCGCTGGCTGGGTGCAGCGGTCGGGCCGGCACATCGCCGTGACGGCCAACTACCGGGTCAACATCATGGGCTTTCCCAGCTTCGCGCGGGGGCTGGCGGACCAGAACCCGGGCCTGCTGGACGCGCGCATGGCGCTCGAGTGGGCGTACGCCAACATCGGCGCCTTCGGCGGCGACCGCGACCGCATCACGCTGTGGGGCCAGAGCGCGGGCGCCGTCGTGGCCGACATGGTGGCCTACGCGTGGCCCGACGAGCCGCTGGCGGCGGGCCTCTTCCTGCAGAGCGGCAGCGCCAACGTGCCCGGGGCCAACACGGCGAGCGCGGACCCGGCGCTGAGCAACTTCACCTTCGTGGCGAGGAGCGTCGGCTGCGACTTCCCGGACGACGGGGCGGCGGAGCTGAGCTGCATGCAGGGCCTGCCGGTGGCGAGGATCATTAACTTTGTCGGGGGATACCAGGATAACGGCACGGCGCCGCCGATCAGCTTCAAGAGCGTCGACGACGGGCGGACGGGGTTCGGGAACTACACGGCGCGGGCCCTCGGAGAGGGCAGGCTGGCGCGCATCCCGACGCTCATCTCCACCACGGCCAACGAGGACGCCAGCCTGTTCAAGTACCCCGTGCAGGACGTGGCGGCGGGGCCGAACATGACGGCCGTGGACGCGGTGACGGTGGCGCAGTTTGTGTGTCTAGCCGCCAACGCGACGGACGCGCGGGCGGCGCTGGGCGTGACGAATTACAGGTACCAGTACGCGGGCAACTTCACCAACCTCACGCCGCTGCCGTGGCTAGGGGCGTACCACGCGGGGGACATACCGCTGCTGATGGGCAGCTACGAGCGGAACGGGCCGGCGACGGAGTTTGAGAGGAGGGTGGCGGAGACGATGCAGGATTACCTGCTGGCGTTTATCGAGGATCCGGAGGACGGTTTGAGCAAACTTGGGTGGAAGCCGCATACGGAGCGGGTTCGGGAGGGCGGCGGGACCTTGGTCAGGTTTGCGACGGGGACGAAGGTTGCGGTCAATGTGAGTGCGAGCGAGGTGGATTTTGCGTGCGTCTCGGGGGCGCCGTATAACCGCAGTCCGTGAGGACCTGTTCAGTGTGGTTTGACATCGACGCTGGCTTTGCTCATGGTGCGAGAGGGGGGTATCGACATGGGAGAGGGATATCACGACGGGATGATCTTGCTATGATTTCATGAGATATACGGCCGTTTGTACGCCTCACGCATTATATGAAATCTTTGGATCAATCAATGAATAAAGACTCAAGTTTCCACAAAAATAAAATCAGCTCTTCATCGAAGGAGAGGGTAGAGTATGGGCAGTTTGCGTATCAACAAGCAAAAATGCAACCTAGGGGAGTCGAACCCCTGCCTCAACCTTGGAAGGGTTGAATCCTAACCGTTAGACCAAGGTTGCTGTGCTGATTGCGGAGCTTATCACATCTCATTAGTGCGACTGGGCAGGACTAACACGGAAACTTGTGATGTCAACAGTAGTTGCCTTAGCAGAAAATACGAGTCTGGCATATCCGAAAACGCTGAACATAGCAAAACAAGTTGTGAGGAGAGCTGTTTCCTCTTTTCTTACTGATCACGTCGTCTAATCTTCAGCATTTAAATTGTATCGGTCGTCGGTTCATGCCGTGACCATGAGTTCACAAGCCAGTTCAGCCAACCTTGTCTATGACATTCGGCTTCACAAATGGTTTGACTGCATTATGATGCTCAGGTCTCTGGAGAAGATTGGAGATTGTATTCATTGATGGAGTCGCCTCTACGAGACATCTAAAGACGCCACTCTGCCTCTATGAACTCCCTCTAATATCCTCCTGTTTGCATCCACGCAATTGTCTCCAGCCTCTGCTCCTTGCCGGGTCAATGCCACTTACCATCCAGGAGAACTATCTATATCAACCAAGGGACCGTCAACCGCCGCCTCGCAGCATTAGCGCTCGGCGCAGGAACATTGACTGTCATAGTCGACGTGATGCCAGGCAGGGCAGACAGAACCCCGTCGACCTGCTCACCTATCTTGCTCGGGATCGTGGCACACGCCGCTTGCTGGTCACGGGACAACAGGAAAGGCTTGAATGTCGCGCAGAGGTTGATATCACCGTGGGATTCGTCGCCGCATGTCTCGTCCGAAATGGCTTCTCGCAGCAGATCCGTGTCCCAGCCGTTGAGGAAGTCGCCGTGCCAGCCGTAGCCGGTCGGGTCGCTGTTGTCACTGCATTAGCCGGCGTGCATATGGGATGGTTAGGTCAGAATGGAAGAGAGGTTACCCATTGGAGAGGACAAAAGGCTGGTCACCCGGCTTTCGCAGGTGGTCAAAATGGTCTACAGCCCAGGTGACCTCGTACAACAAGGCCATGATCCGGACAGGATGGGACTCATCGCAATAGCCGTTATCCCCCAGCGAAGGGTAGGCCACGTGGTCGCGGTGGTTAGACGAGTCGAGATTCTTCCCATCCCAGCACGACGGGAAGCGGATGCGGATCTGCAGGCCGCCGAGACAGGTGTGGTCGGGGAAGCCTCCAAACGAAGCGGTACCGTTCATTCCGTTTGCCGGGAGACACACATATTCGATGGCGCGGTCGTCGAGGCTGCTGCTGTTATAGGTGCGACGGCTGGTGTCGCCCGCGAGCATGCGGAAGCCCGGTGGGAAGGGCTGGATAGTCTTGCCGGCTTCAACTTCGGTGTGATCGATACGCTGTCTGTTGCGGCGCTACGTCAGTACGATGGCCTTCACCGAGGAGGGTATCACTGACTGGTAGTAGACGTTCACGCCTCCGACCTGCTCGACGCTGATGTAGCTGCCGTTCGCAGCGTGGAAGTACACCTTGGGGACCCAGTAGTTTGAGAGGTCCTTGGACACGCCACATGCGGTGCAGTTCGATGCCTGAGTCCTATTGTAGTCCATGAACCAGTCAAACGCGTTGCCCCCCATGATAGTGTGGACGTGGCTGGACACTGCCGGGCGAGACGATGGGATCGAGCCGCTCGATTGCGACCGGCTTGCCGCAGCCGAGAACCCAGAAGGCAGTGGCTTGCGTGGCAAGTCCAAAGACGAGTGCCATGTGCACGAGGCGGGCGAAGGAGTAAGCCATGTTCAAGGACGAGACTGCTAGAGAGTACTAAGAGAATTTGGTTGGGGTGGAAATGAGTTGGGTCAATAATTGTCCTCTTTGTAAGAGGGATCAAGTGGAAGATTAACAAGATAAAGGCCGGAGAAGAAGCAGAAGGCTGGAGCGCCACTCACCTCATGAGAGTGAAACAGGTATCAAGGAAAGTAAGCGAAAATGCTGTGTGTTGCGAAGCTGCCGCGAAGCCGGTGCGAAGGTGAATGGAGTAGTGAATGTATGTCTAACTTGGGGAGGCATATTCACGGGCATGAAGCAAGACGAATCACAAGTATAAGTCCGGTCCAGTGACTCAATTGTTCAAAGAAAGGTAGTCACTCAGACACAAAGCGTCAGTCACCCGGGCGTGTGCATGTGTTCCTTACCAAGGTCATGCCAGCTGCCCCTGTAAAGAAGCGCTGTCAAAGAAATAGCAATAGGCACAAAGGTGCGAGATGAGTATCTCAACTACTATTCGGAAGTCGAGCCAAAATGGGCCAAAATCTGTGTTCCCCCTATATGGTCGTGGAATAAAACCCTAGAATTATCTGACTGAGCGGTAGTATGTGTTGACCGGCCCAAATAGAAGGAGGCGGTCTGGGACTCATGATTGATCGTTGGGTGATCTCAACTCTATGTCTGCTCTTACGTGCACCAAAATTACAGACTTCTAAGGGCGTTGCACGTCTCGAACTCGGGATAGCTGCTTTGTGAGGGTATCAAAACAGACATGTTGGTATTAGAAATGGAATTCTCCAGCAGAGACTCCGCCGTCCATGATCGGTGTGCCGTCGGCGGTTTGGCCTCCTACCGGCACCGTGTACTGTACAACGCTTATATCTTAACGTACAACCCTTCGGTAATCCCCGACGTCCTTCACTCCATCGATCGTTCGTTCGCTTGGTTCTTTAACCAGGTCTAGATTTGTTAGTTAAATGGACTGTCGTTATGGGAGAAATTGTGGCTACACACAGGAGGAAAGCCTCGCCGAGAGAACTGCTGAGGAATGCCACGGCGACCTATATGATTATTAGTATTATGATCTGCCGTGATCATGAGTGCTGGTAGACGTACCCCGAAAGCGGCGATGCTCGTCACGACGGCCCGGTTCTCTTGCGACGTCAGGGCATCGAATGTGGAGCGCACACTGCTCTTCGGCTCAATGGCCGAAGCTTTTTGGACGTAGACCTTCTTGGGAGCCGGCATGATGTCGATTGTGGTATGGTTTGTCGAGTGAAAGTGATTGTGATCAATGATGCACTCGTGAAAGTCAGCCAGATGTCGGTTGTGAATTTTTAGATACAAGGCTGAAAGCTTCGACCCAAAGCTGCTGACTAAGGTTCGAGCAGCTGCTACGTAATGCTGGCTCTCCACCCCACTATCTAAGCTCTCGGTAATGCCATCAGCTACCTTAACCTTACCTTAAACCTTCTGGCTCATCGAAGGGACGTACTCTCGATCTACCCATATAAGATGCAATGTGAACCCGACCGAGTGAAGCAATCGAACCTGCACTCGCATTTTGCCATAGAAAATGGTTGAAAGCTCCCAGTCAGTTGGCCCCGGCGGGTTCGTTCGCACGCTCCCATCGCCGGCACCAAGTACCACCTCAACCACTAGATCAACAACCAGCCTGCCCCATCCACGTGGTCGGCCGCTGATACCCGGTTCAGCGAAGGAAGACAAGGTCCGGAACTACGTCGAAGGCCAGCTCCTTTACATCAGCCGCCGTTACATCAAGAAGTTCGCCGTACAGAACCCGGACGACAAGGTCACAGGCTACAAGTCCATGGGCGAGCTGTGCAAGGATGTCGAGGGTTTAGTCAACATCCTTTGGCTGTCTGCGACCCGTAAGTTTTACTCTATTGATCTCGCCATACTTGAAGCTAATGTTGATCTACCTAATAGCGAGCCTCCAAATACCCTATCTTCTTAACATAGCAGGCGAATTCACCGAGTGGCTAACTCACTTCCGCCCTTCGCCGACTGCAACGTTCTCGCTACTTCGGAAATTAGACCACTGTTTTGCGAGTCTATTGTTAGGCAAAGATATCGACACCAAAGAGCCACTGCCAGGTTTCGAAGACGGGTCGCACAGCGGCATGAGCGTCACTGACAAGGTCCGTTGCAAGAGCATAGTCGAGCAGACGAGACTGCTCATCGTGGAGGTGATGAGCAAGGAGCCGCAAGTGGAAGAGGAGGAGGAAGAGGAGACGGACTATGATACCCCTATGGTGACCGAGAGTGAGTCGGAGGGTACGATCTCGCGCGGTGGTGCGTATGGCGAGGATGATGACGACGATGGCTTGAGCATGGACGTTGCGAAGGTCTACGAGAACACGCTTATTCAACTTGGGGAGTCGATATGAAGATTGGAGTCATCGGCCAAGGTCGAGCGACCGGATTGGGATTGTCATGATGGCGTTGCGCGGTGGTTTAAGCATGTGTCCCTTGCAGTCAAAATCGACACAGGTGCATAGTTCATCAGAACAAGAGCAGTGACAGAGCAGAAAGGTGGCGGAATGGAAGACCCAAGGCGTGGTTGGGTAATTTTGAAGCATATGAACAAAGTCTAAAGCCTTTCTTAAGGCAGGGAGGCCTAAGCTTCCATCGAAGTTAGGTTCACCAGGAAGCGAATCGAAAACCCAAAAAAGGGGCCTTTCACCCCAACATCCAACTCCGAGCCGGTGTCTACCTGTGAGCATCCGTTCCCAAAAACGCCATGCCGGATATCTTTGTCATAAAATATAAAGTGCCCGCCGATATATACCCACAAGATCTGTGCTCGCGCCTTACGCGCTACAGTTTGTCAGACTCGAACTCAGTCGTTCAATTCGAGTAGACGGCAACATAGCCGACCTCCATCATGCTTGCGTAGCCGTCTTGGGTCGCGCCGTTGGGTGCACCGGGCCTGCGAGACCGTTAGTCGACAATCCAGAAGCAGTAACCAGAAAACAGATCAAACTCACCAGTCGCCACCCACCGCCAGATTCAGAATGATAAACAGCGGCGAATGCGCCAGCGTGGCCCAGACGCCCTGGTCGCCGAGGTCGGCACCCCTGAGGGTGTGGTAGACGCTCCCGTCCAGCGACCAGCTGATGACCTCCTGCGTCCAGTCGCCGGGGGTTCGGTCGATCTTGATGCTCCACGTATGAAAATCGTTGTTGGGGATGCCGACGGTACCCGGCCGGCCGCTGGGCTCGTTGCAGACTCCGCCGGGGAAGCCGCCGCAGTGGGCGGTGCCGTAGCCGGTGGGGAGGCCGTTGACCTGCTCGAAGATGTCGAGCTCGCCGCACTGCGGCCAGGGGGTGCCGTGGTGGATGCTGTCGCCCAGCATCCAGAAGGCGGGCCAGATGCCCTGTTTGTTGCCCTGGGGCGCGTCGCCCAGCCGGATGGAGGCCTCGACCTGTAGGACTTTGCCCGGGGCGGGGGTGAAGGTCGCTTTGGACTCGATGCGGCCCGAGGTCCATTGCCCGGACGGTGATTTGCGCGGGACGAACTGGATCGTGCCGCCGCCGGAGATTTGGAGGTTGGAGTTGGAGGTTGTGTAGACCTCGAATTCGTTGTTGGTGTGGATGCTAAGGCGGATGTCAGGGGGGCCTTTATTCACAAGGGAAGAGGCGGTGGCTTACTCCTGGGCAATGTTCCATTGGGCTGATGGGCCTGCACCGGCTGCTCCCGCGAAGTTGTCTTGCCATATCGTGTTGAGGCCACCATAGGCCGGGGCAGCCCAGGCATCGGCCAAGGTCGGCAGGAAGGAAAGGAAGGCTGCTGAGTAGCGCATGGTGTCTGAGAGAAATGTATATAACCCGTATATAAGGAGCGAAGAGAAGGAGTGGAAAGTCGTCGGACAGGTGCCTGGCACGAGTACTGGTTGAGGACGACCGGATAGGCTAGCTACCGAGTGGACTGAGGAGCCACGGTCAAGGACGGTCTGTGAAGAGCGCGGTGGTATATATCCAAGGAGTGAAAGGAACGGTTCTTCTAGAACCGGGAAATAGAAGAGCAAGGATTGTGAGGTTCCGGATAGGAACAAGAAGGCAATAATGGAAAAGAATGAAAGCAAGGCTCAGAACCAAGGCATGAAGTAGCGGGAGAGATCGTGGCCGGCCAGGGCCATATAAGAGGCCTTACATGACTATATATATGATAGATTGGCGTGAGGCGGTCCGGCAGAGCGGCGAGGTTCATTCCTCGGTGCGGCCATGCCCATGTCCTTGTCCCGGCTGTGGATCTGTGCATGGGCAAGGAAGCCAGGTTCACGTCCTGTCTATGCCGTATAAGTCTAAGTGGTACGTACCCAGCTTGACGTCGGAACATGTCCCGAGTAGGTAGGCTAGGCCAGGTCCTGCGGAGAGGGATGCTTTTTAGGGCTCTCTGGCCTGACCTGATTGGGAAATGGGTTTATAGGCTGGCAAGATGAAACATCCAACTCTTCTAAGAGTCCAATGACGCGAAAGATGCTGCTCCTGACAGCGGAGACGTGGCGGTCGAGAACGACCGTCTGGTAACATTCCAGGTGTGGTGGGGGCAGCCAGCGCAAAGGTGCTTTTAAGACAGGCGAATCGAGATTCTTCATCCTCGAAAGCCATATCACAGCAATTAAGACACCCCCTTGCGATATGCCAGCGAGTCGCCACTGGGCCTAGACGAGAGATATTCCCCTGCCAAGTAGCTCGCTTGAGTTGACGAGGCCCAACATAGCAAAAAGCAATATATCGCTCCTTAGCCGAGTCGCGAAGCAAATGTGTAGCTGCAGCAGTAGAGACGAAGCGCAAGCCAAACGTGATCAATTACCGGCATCGACAGTGGATGACTGGTCAGGTCATGGAGGTATAATAATGTACAATGGGTCGCGTACCTGCGCAAACATTCTGCGTCGTCAAGCCTCTCCCGCTATGGGGCCAAGCATGTGAAACAAGGAGAACAGATGGTGGATAGATTGAGGTGGGAACAGGGGTCACAACCCGGTGGTCTGTTGTCCGTTGCCGGCTTGTTCATTTTGACGGTTCAAGGGCATTGAGGTGCAATTTGCAGCCCGAAATGGCCTGGTCGCACTCTCTATGCAGAGATACTGGCTCTTTGCGCTGTTGTTGACATCATCTTCGATGCAATGAGGCGTGATTTTTCTAAGAGATGGCATAACGCAGCGCTGACGATAAAGACGCAAGCTCAAGCGCCGCTCGTCTGCAGATACAATAGACGCTGGCTTGAAGTTCTGATATGGAGACTAAGTTTAGCCGAGGAGGAAGAAGAAGAGACTGAGCCCCTTTCACGCATGGTACGTATCCATGAGCCGGAGCATTCCTCTATGTTTGTCTTCAACACCCCTGAGACAGCGAGGTGGAGTCGATCTAGAAGACCCCAAAATGGCACTTGAGGGAATCAAGGGTGAACTGGCGCAAATACGTGAGCCAATGACACTGCTCCAAAGCACCCGACAAGAGTCTCGCGAGTCTGGCCAAGGGCGAAGGTGAAATGTCCGCTTTTTACCGTGAAATCTCGCTTCGCCGGAGAAGTAACTTCGAAGTCGATAGGGACAGTCCTGAGAGCATCCCCGGTCAGAATGGACTCCGGCCGCTCATCCCACCATGTCGACGATATTGATGTTCGTCGCAAATCGGGTTCGACAGAGAAAGATCACCACAGATCTCGGGGTCGGGCGTTACGGCAGGTACCGACGCCTTCACGACGCTAAAATTTAGCGCACGGATTTCTGGCGCTTGAGGGGAAGTTGCCAAAAAGCTCGGACCATGGTGTGTTTCATGTTTCTTGAGGCCTGAACTTCCTCTCTCTTCAGCGAATAAAGGATCTGGCGATGGAGGCGGCGAGTCATGATCTAGCGATGCAGGCGGTCTTGTGATGCTAAATCCAGCTTGCTCACTAAGGTACATAGTGTCGCTTTGCGCCGTGCGATTGCAGCTACGTTTCTTTCTGCTTGCAGAAACATGAAACTTAGCGCCTATGGCCATGCGTGTAAGCTGCACGCGAGTAGGGTTGGGCGTCACGCACAACATCGATCCTTCTCTTCTGTTTTTGGCTCTTTCTCAGGGACTCGATCATCCCACGCCAGCCAGCCTAGTCCCGGAGCGTCCCCGGACGTGGCACCTTCATGTGGCGGCACGTGGCAAACGTTCAAGCCGCCGATCTTAAGACACGCCTGGACAACATCCGGAGACTTTGGATGTCTTGCACCGCACCAAGACAGGGCTGGTGCCGATCGTTCTCTATCGCATGAATGCCCAGCCAAGAGTTCGTGAAATTCCTGTTCTCCCAGTCTCGTCCACGAGCCTGGACTCAGAGGTGCTCTGGTGATCATTCATGCCGCCGGATATAGTTGCCTTTGGCCTCAACTGAGTTTCACGGCAAGTCTTATTCCTCCACGAGTGTGTCACCCAAACTGCGATTAGCTGTGGCAAGAAGTGTCTACAGCGGTGTTTGCACCGCCTCACAGCTATCTGCGATCACCCCATGGAAGAGCGATAAGTCGACAGCGTGTTTTGCATGTGTTCGTTTTTCCCGTGATTGACAGGTTGGCTATTTGTTCCGGTCCCGGGGTCAGTTAACCGTATATTGTTCCAGGCGTACTTATCACATTGAAGTTAACGGCGTTGACATCTGGCGGACTTATCAGAACTTGAAGAATCAGTCATGACTCTCTACCAATTGGTGCTCCATCAGCCCGATAACGAACCGCACAATATAGCTGCCGGAAATCATATTGACGATTCAATATAGAGCAGAACGTGGCGTCGTTGAGCCCCGGTCATCCTATCGCGTGTGCCAGGGAAAGCTACCGGTTCCTTGCCCCAGAAGGCACGTCTTCGGTACGCGTTCTGGGCCGCAAAACAAGCAACGCCTCCAGGCAATATTAGTATACCTTGCGTCTTATAAAGGAAATCCCGCCGCGCCCATATCCGCAATATCGTAATTATCCGATTCATATGCAAGTTCCTGGACAGGCAAGGTCGCATAAAGTCTTTTGACTTGTATAAATGGCGATGACGTCCGACATTATGAACTCCGTTCAGCCTTGGTTTTGCTGGTCAAGACTGGGCTGTGAGCTGCTGTCCGAGAACTGCAACTGCGTTGCAGTACTAGATTGCTTGCATGTCATTTGTGAG
Organism: Coniochaeta prunicola; assembly: GCA_007388105.1. Taxonomy (NCBI): domain Eukaryota; kingdom Fungi; phylum Ascomycota; class Sordariomycetes; order Coniochaetales; family Coniochaetaceae; genus Coniochaeta; species Coniochaeta prunicola. The sequence goes on from SMOB01000316.1 coordinate 25,641, forward strand.
AGGCATGGGTCCTGTCTCGCATGTTGACCAAGTCACTGGACGAGACATCGCGTGGAGTGAAAGACTCTTTCCACATTATATAGACAGAGCAGTATTTACCGCAGTAATACATCCTTACAATCGAAGATATCGACACCTGTAGTGGTGATTGCACTCCTGTCAAGATGGTTTGGCGCACCTCAGTTGATACAACACCACAATTATCGTGCGATGACTTCAAGGCATGACAATTCGCATTCTATCAAGAGCTAAAAGCGGTTGACTTGTGCTTCTTCAACATGGTTTCGGAGTTAGCACGCTTTGTGATAAGTCCGGCGTATTGCCATATGCGGACCCTCATTCAACGACATGGCATTCCTACTTACCTAGGTAGTTACAACCATCAAGTTGGCTACTTCAGGAGCCGCAAAGCAGAAATCCAGCAACCCTAGATATGTCGTTCCAATTCATCGATAACTCAGCGATCGATAGGTGGTCACGGAAACTGATCCGCAGCCATGTCATGAAAGGCATCAACAAGGGCAGGACCATATCCAGGCCGTCGAGGAAGCAATGTAGTAGGCAACGGGTCACGCCACCAACACCGGAGACAGAGCCTTCTAAGTCTCCGGCTAGCAGCGAAGGACAGTCAGTTGTCGCGCAGATCCCGGAGCCTTCTATACTTCCTCTCCCCTGCCCAGTTGGTCACCGGTTCTCTTCAGTGAGGCTACCCGTTGAGATCGGGCCGTATACCAGATGGCGTCTTAACCAATGTATGAACAATAGCTCCCTCCCTTGGAATATACTTTCTGACATTGGTGGCTATAGTCTTCAACCTGGCTGATGGCTCTCTATATCCTTCAGAGTTCTGTTACCAGCGGGATCATGCAACCACAGCATTATGGTTTGAGTTTCTATCAAGGGACGCGGCATGTAGGTCATCCTACTAATTGTATAACGCAACGGTACTGACGAGGTGGCAGTCCTTCACTGCACCGTCGCCATGGCCGCGTCGTTCATCGACCTTTTTCTCGGCAAACAAGAGGCGATCACGAAATCGGCCATACCGCCAGAGTCTTTGGTGCATATCGCACATGCATTCCGCCTTACAAATAGAAAATTATCGACTGACGAGGCACTGAGCGACCATACGATGGCTTGCGTTGTAAGCCTCAGTCTCCATGAGCAGCTGCTCAGAGACTATGCGACAGGGCGGATCCATCTCGCGGGACTGGAGAAGATAGTATCGCTTCGCGGCGGCCTTTTACAGATACCAAGAGAGCTGGCTCACAAAATCTGCCGGTAAGTCGAAAATTCAGTATAGCCATGATCTCTGGCTGACGTTCTGTCCAGATGTGACATCGACGTGGCATTACACAACGGGACACCTCCATTGCTCCACTACCCGGGAATCTCGGGTGACCAGATGTACGCAGTCTTCGGGTCGAGAAGGAAGCCCAGTCGTTTCGCAGAACTGCAGCCGGATCCCAGCCTCGACTGCATTGCGACGGACATCAATACCCTAACTGATTTCCTCAACTCTGAGACCAAATCCCGCAAACTGCTCCCTATCACGTACCAGGACCTAATCATCGATTTCGGCTACCGACTTCTCGATTATAGCCCGCTCTGCGGCTCAGAGCCTCCAGACACGGTGCAGACGGCATTACGCCTAGTTCTCACATCATTTATCACAACGTTCATCCTACAATTTGGCTACCAAAGACGAATTTACTTCAACTGTCTCTCGGTACGACTCAAGGACGCGGTCCGTGGCCCGTGGACGCGCGACCCGAGCAAACGCTCATTTCTACTTTGGGCATTAGTGGTCAGCGCGATCTCCGAGTTCGGCCCTGGCGACTATACCTGGCTGTTGCTTGAGATCAAGCAAACGGCTGACGGACTGGGCATTCACGACTGGGAAGGTCTTCAAGGTGCCATGCTCCAGTACCCATGGGTCAGGTTGCTCCACGATGATTCGGCAAAGAAACTCTGGGAATCTGTCTCGAACCTTTAAACTACGCTGGCGATTCTACACTAACGAAACATCTCTCCTGCTTGCTCCCTCAGCGGGCCTCCGAAAGTGCTTTATTTAGACAACCCGGCTCAATATTGTTCAACGTTTCTGATATCTCCTTCCACAGGCGTTTCTGGATGTTCTTCCCGCTATCGTTAATTACCCAGTCCGGTACAAGGTGGCTTTGAACACATGTCAGTAAAGGATGTCACTTCGGGAGAGAGGGGCTGTGGTATACTCACTCCTTGATCGCGCACTCAGAGAGGAACTTTCCATGGCTCTCCGGTCCGGCAACTGCGCCATGCAGCAGAGTACGACTGCCCATCTCAGGGGTCCGACCAAGGAACATGTTCATCAAGCGGATCTGGATCCGAGTCATCAACGCGGCGTGCCGTGACAGACCGGTGTTGCAGAGGCCCGGATTGACGCAGTTGATCACGACGCCCGTTTTCGAATATGGTAGCAGTGTTGTGAGTTCGCGGATGATATATAGCTGGAGGAGCTTTGACGTGGGGTACCTTGCCAAACAACTTTGTCAGAAAACCAAACCACCCGCGAGAACAAATAACGTCGGGACAAGTCGGAGCAATCTCACCTCGCAGCCATGGGTGCAGCATCTTTAGTGTTGAGCGTCTTGAGAATATCCCCCTCGATCGCCTCCAGCGCACCCGGAACATGGAACCCAGCCCCGCTCCCGACGATAGCCAGATGCGGCGTGATGCCGAACTTCCGCCCGCTCTCCGCCAGCTTGGGGAAAACCATCAGCCCCAGCAAGAAAGTGCCGACGACATTGACGGCGATGGTGGTCTCGGCCGGCGCGCCGGCCACGTCGACCTCGCTCCAGGTATCGAGGGCGATGCTGGCGTTGGAGATCACGGCGTCGAGCCTGTCGAGGGCGGCGACGCGGTCGGCGAAGGCGCGGATCGAGGTCACGTCGGCCAGGTCGAGCGGCCACACCTCGGCGACGCCGCGGACGCCGGTGGCGCGCTCGATCTCCGCTACGGCGGCGGCGCCGGCGGGGGCGGAGCGAGAGGAGATTATCACGCGGGAGGCGGTCAGGCGGACCAGGTGCTTGGCTGCTTCGAGGCCGAGGCCGTGGTTGCCGCCTGTTACGATGTAGGTGCCGCCGTGGACTGTGGAGGGGGTCGGGACCAGGGGGAGAGTGGTCCACTGGGCGGAGACGAAGTCGAGGAAGGATTGCGGCATTGTTGGTGTTGGTTGGTTGTGTTACTCGGATGCGCTTTTTGCGGCAGATGTGGTCTTGACTGTGCTTTGTTCGGGGCTCGGCTTGGTGCAATGGCAATACGGCGTGTATTGGAAGGGTATCGGAGTCTCGTAAGGAGAGAAAAGGGAGGCAGGAAGGTTTGAAGGGATTAAGTACTAGGCCAGCCCGCGCACTGACAACAGTCTTGGAAGGCCGCGGCGTTCGGACATTACGACTTTGCCATAGCCGCTATCGCCAGAAGTTGAAGGCCTGTGATTGCGAGTCGTGTCACTGTGTGTGATACAAATGCTCCGCGAGACATAACATGATCTGCTATGCACAGGTATTAACGACATCATAGCGGCTTGTGGCTGGGCCACTGAGAGAGTGGCTTCCCGATGCGGAGGTGGAGTGAGTGCTGTGATAGTGCAGCACTTGCATACCAGCCAATCAGAGATTGGAACCCGGATTAGGGATAGCGCGTGAGTTGCTCGAGCTCTAACTCCGATAACAGCGAGGGCACGAATCGTCAAGATCTTGGAGATGGCCAAGTCAAGTCCAAAGTTGGAGAAGTGTTGGTTGAATGAAGCTCGATATACAGTCGAGTGCAGTCCACAGAAGATGCTCGTTTCAAGCCCCTGAGATTGTGGATGCTGAATCTGAGGCCGAGGGCTCTCTTCTATGGCAAAGCCACAGCTAGGTGGCTTGAGAAACTGAGATCATCATCAACTATCTTGCCTATGCACGATTAAACAAATGCTTTGCCGAGCGGACGAGCCTAATTTAAGGAAATTCGCTGATTGAAGCTGCTTCGGCAAGGTGCGATGTTAAAGTTCGTGAGGCCACCACCTGCGCCCCTGATTGGTCCGAGAATAAGTGCTCCAGACCAAATCTAATGCTGCACCACTTTGGTCCCTGGTGGACGTGTTACTGAGGACGGAGATTATCGTGCTAATGCAATCCTGATATTGATGTAACTGTCGTCGATGCTCTGGAGAGTGCGTGGGTGGCGAGTGTGTTGTCTGAAGCATGCATAAACGATCTACTGAAGACACTTACTTCTTCTCTGTCTGACAGTGACTCCCTGTCCACGAGTCATAGGTGATTTCATGCAAACCTGGCTATGTTCCTTATACTATGATACCTGAGTGCGAGGCATAGGTTAGTGTTCGCTACAGGCTGAAGAACGATGGCCTGTCTGCACAAGTCATTTGACCTCACAGCTTCCATGAACTGACACGTTAAGTGAATCACTAGGCTATGGGCCAGTATCCGCTTTGACCATGGCTGATTCCGTATACTGACGAGGTCAGTTTCAATATCTGTATCCCTGGGAGAGACACTAGCCTGGGCTCATTGCCAATTGCCAAACCTAAATATGAGCGCCTTGGTGGAGATTAGGCATGAGAGTCACCGGCCACCAGGTCTGTCTAGATCACATGTATGATCGCTAATGTAAATAGCAGTATTGAAGGGAAAAGGGCGTTACCAGTATCTATCGGATGTCAGAAGCATAGAGAACCTGGATACAGCCAATCCAAAGGAAAACCAAGACCTCGACCCAGCCCCATGGCCAGAAGGGCGCGGAATTGAGACAACTCATGCTGTCACCATTGATATTTAGGCCGGGCTATGTCTCACTTCTAATATATCATCACTCTAGTCCTAGAGATTTTAAGCGCTGGCTGCTTCAGTGCTAGGCCATGACGCATAGGCGGGCTAGAAATGACCTCTCCTCCCGGGATCCCGGTCTAAGGTTTTGTAGATCGTAGGGAATCACTTCTCGTGCTTTTCGAACTGTATCGTTATTTGTTTTTTTGCGTGATTCTGCAGTGGGTGACAGGTTGTCACACACGAGGCCGTGTCAACACGGATCAATCGTTCCCTTCTGCACCCTTTTCTGCACCTTGGGGATTCCCACAAATGATATACCACTTCCTTGCCCCAGCTACCTGGTTTGCTTTACCGATCTGTCACCTGAATTTGTGCCGATCAGATCTCAGCTGCGAATGTTTACCTGTGGTTGAACAGATGGGGCTCAAACGGTCGCATTCCGGTTGCAGGGCGGACAATACTAAGAGACTTAGACGGTATGGGGATTGACTTCGAGAACAATACTAAGCTTTTCCCCACAACCACCAACGAGCCGACGCCACAAACGCCTATCCTTGTCTACCTCTGTTATACTTTTGCTTGTCTGACGCCTTTACTATTCTCCTTCCCAGTCTCATTCCATAGAAGGTGATGACTTGTGGGAATCGCCAGTTCGACATGTCCCTTTTGTGCCTGAACGAGAATAGCATGCGGTCCTCCCCAAGCGGTGAGGTCAGGCAGGCCGCTCAAGTCACATCTCTCTTCGGTCCCGTCTGCAAAGATGATTTGCCCTGACTGGCGCCTTTCACACATACTTCAATCATCAGGTTAAAGGCCCTCCATCGACCGCTTCACTGCCGTCTCCTTCCAGAACAGCTTCGTGGCATTCGTTCCAGACCCTTCCCACCCATCGGTCTTTGTCCCTCCTTGATTGCCCCCCAACTTCTCAACATCTACTTGGCACCTACTCGCCAAGGTTCCATATCAACAAGGCCAAGTCCGGTTACTTGGGTCTGTGTCTCTGGGTTCGGCCGCAAGGATACACAACAGCAAGCATCGACCACCTCAAGCATCGACCACCTGCATCCCGATCTACCTCCAATTTCCAACGCTATGGCCTCCAGCAACAGCACAGACGACTTTGACGTCCTCAACCAGGTCTTCACCCTCATAGGACCGGACGGTGTCACAGAGATTCCCGTTCCCGTCGCTGCAGTCGATGAGATATACACTGCGAGATTTGCAGCACAAGCCAACTATGGCAGCCAGATCGGAGCCACCATCATCATGCTGGTCGTCTACCTGCTCATGACGCCTCGGGCCAAGTTTCGCCGGATACCGACCATCATCAATATCCTCGCTCTGTTGGTCAACGTCGTGCGCTGCGTGTTGCTCGCATGGTTTCCCTCCTCTGCATGGTTCGAATTCTATACTGTCTGGTCGGGCGACGTGAGTCACGTCCCGGCAAACGACTACCGTGTGAGCGTTGTAGGAACAGTGTCCACCATCCCGCTGATCATCCATATCGAGGCGGCTCTGATCGTGCAGGCGTGGGCAATGATCAAGCTGTGGCCGGCGGTGTACAAGTTGCCCGTCATCATCCTCTCGGCCCTGATTGCCGGAGCCGCCATCGGGTTCAAGTTCGCCGACTCCGTCTTCCAGGCGCTTATCGTCGAATACAATGTTCCACAGCTGCTCTGGATGCGGAAGACCGACCTTGCGTTTAGCTCCGCCTCCATCTTTTGGTTCTGCTTCCTCTTCAACATCCGCCTGGCCATACACATGTATAAAAACCGCAGTATTCTCCCGTCTGTCAAGGGCATGTCGGCCATGGAGATGTTGGTCGTGACCAATGGCGTCCTCATGTGTGTTCCTGGTAAGCATCGCCCCTCCAATAACCAGTCATGTCTTGAACGTCGATTCTAACGAACCCTCCTCTCCAGCCTTTTTCGCCGGCCTGCAGTACGGCCCATGGTACGCATACGAGTTCGGCTCCGTGACGTACACCTCCGTCGTGGTCGTGCTCCCACTCGGGACTCTGGCGGCTCAGCGCCTAGCGAACCCGAGCGCCTTCAGCTCGCCGGACGACAACAGCAAGCCGCGCAGCTCGCGCAGCAACAAGGAGCCGTTCCTCAAGAGCTGGCACAGCGCCACCGTCTCTTCGCGCGTCGAGAGCAACTCCAACTCCAGCCAACGACAAGGCGAGGACGACGGCTTCGCGAAATATGAGGATGCGGATGCGGAGAAGGGCGTACGAGTTACGCGTCAGATTGAGCATCATGAGGAGATGAGGATGTGAGCCGGCATTAGTTTCTGGGGGAAGAAAAAAGGTTGCATAACTGCATGACTCTGGCGCGGTCAGTCCATCGGCGTGAGGTTGCCAAATTGATACCACCGCGTAGTAAGTGCTTATTTGTCTTTCGTTGAAGTTTTTATCATTTGCATTCCTTGGACACGATAGAGAGTCCTTGGGAGCATCTTACTTCTTTTCTCTTTTACCGCTTCCTCAAATTGGGAAGATGGCAGGACGTGGCGTGGAGAGGGACGCCAGGCCGTCCGGTCATCGCTTGAGCTTTCCTCCTTTCAGGGTATTCATAGAACCAATCGAAGTCTCAAGACTCACTTTCTGCCACGTTGGTCTTATTCCAGGGTCGTAACTTCGCTGTACCCGTTGTGGGAGCCGAACATGTCGGGCAGGGATGGAGCAACGCCGTAGTACTCGGCAGGAGCAACTGTAGCAGTGGCCTGATACCAACGACGCTTAGAACGGAAAGATATCTGGGTTATGTTGACCATGAAGAGGGACGACCACTGCAATCCTTCTTCCTGTCTTTAGCCATGTCGACCGTCGGGTGTTGATGGCGCTTCATCTTTCTTCAAAAACCGTTAAAAGCACCAGAAGTGTATCCTGCATTCCCTTTTCACCCTGACCACCACTCCCAGAGCATCCGTCACAAACCCCAATGTCGTCCTCTTCTGCCTCAAATACACGCCAGCGGGCCGCTACGGCTCTTGTTGCATCTGAATCTCCGGACTACCAGAACTCGCCGCTCAAGCCGGCTCCCCTGCGAATACCATCAAAGACCACACCGAGTACCCCAAAGGTCGTGGCTCGTGACATAGTAGGATCTTCTTCTAGACTCTCCGAGAGTCAGCGAGATGGTCACCATTCGGGAACGACAACGGTGCAGCATATCCCGGTTCGCACCACCGCACCTAGCCTCGCCGGATTGGTGTCCAAGTTCGAGATCCTGGACGCAATGAATAGTGTCAGCGGTAAGACTACAGGGCATCCGTTACGAGGAAGACGTGACATGGGCACTCCTTCGCCAGAGATATCTCCACCGACACAGAGCCATGTGCATCCGCTTGAAGATCCTAGAGAGCCCGAGGGCCCGGTGAGGAAGCCTTCGTCGGAGTCGATCAGTCCGCTCTCCACGGGCGGTCACTCGACCAGCAAAGTGGACAGCCCCAAAGAGGATGCAAATCCGCCGGAACGAGGTGGACAGAGCGGACACAAAGTCCAAGAGAGACATACCCGGGATCCATCGCTCGTCGTTGAGAGAAGGAAGCTGTTGGAAGAAACTGCTGGTGAGCAAACCGCATATGATAAACGTGAGGCAGCTGTTAATCTGCTCTCAGCAATGGGTTCGCCCAAGAAGGCACTTGCCCGGACCCCCAGTCCGCGGAAGCCTAAGCTCCCCGTATCTAAGTCCGGAGCTGCACGTAGCGACGCTCCTCATGATGCGGTGCCCCCGGAACCGCCATACACGCCCAAGAAGGTGATCGTATCAGAGAGCGTAGAAGACAAGAACTCGGCGACAGTCGAACCTCTACCGGATAATTCGATTTCTGGACATCAGCCACGGAAAGCTCCGAGTATTGCTCGTCTGCGAGCATCCTTTGAGCAGACTGACCGTGACAGTCCTAGAAGATCAGGCATCAAGCCCAGTGACGAGATGTCGCCGTCTCCACGGCAAGACTCCAAGATCCACCGCCGAGACTGGGCTGTTAGAGACATGACAGCGAGTCGGGATTCGGAACATATCGTTGAGAAGAGAATCACTATTCGGACTAGCCAGGAGATGACACCTTCTCCCCTCCAGATGCAGTCTGTTGGGAGTAGCATCGAGCATCCGATGGAACCTTCAGCAACGGCGGAGGGCTATGTGTCAAACTCAAGCCCTGTATCTCGTTATAGGCCGACCCCAGAACAGGCGCCTGAATCAAGGATCGGTCACCGGAAGTCAAGCCGTGATCAGACTCCCAAACACGCCTCCGAGCTGGAGAAAGTTAGAGCATCTGTGCCGCGCGGAAGAAGCTCTATTTTCCAGCACAGCTCAATACATCCGTTGCTTCGTCAAGCGCGATCGATCGGAAGCCAATTCACCGCCGGACACATCCCGCCAAACGCCGCCGTTGTGGATCACAGATTCGAAAGCTCCAACCCTGGTGGCGGATTTTCACCGCTCCTGGGCAACCCGCTCAAGGTTGCAAGCCTTCGCGAGCGGTACGAACGAGCTTCGGCTTCGACCCCCTTTCTTCAGTTGGGTCGCAAAGATGAGCCATCAGTTCTGCCACTGGCCTCGCCAACGACCAGTCTCGTAGCCCTGTCCGCAGCAATCGGCCTGGCCACTTTCCAGAGCGGCTCCAAAACGCCGTCGCCCTCGGACACACCGATAAGCCCAGGCGACCATCCTAACGGCCATACGCCCGCCAGTGACCTCCCCGAATCATCAAAGAAACACCTCGAAAATCTCAAAAAGGGCAAGCAGCCCTCCCCACTCAAGGACAAAATCTCCATCTTCGAATCCCTCGGCCGGCCAGCCACCCTAGCCAAAGCCAAGTCCTCCAAGGCGGCCGCCACGGTCCGCCGCCGCAGCGGAGACGTCGGCGCGGGTCTCAAGACGATGGCCAGGAACGGCCCCTCGCAGCTGTGGCGTCGCCTGTCGGGCTCGTTCGACAAAGAGGCGGACAACCCACGCCGTGTCACCACCACAACCACCGGCGGCGGTGGCTCGAGCAATAGCGGCGGCGGTACCGGTACCGGCAGACCTTCCCCACGCGAGACGCGCGCCGTAGCGAGTAAGAAGGGCCACGGCTTCGAGCCCAGACGCAACACGCGGCCCAGCGCGACGGAGTCGACGTTCCTCGTGCAGGGAACCATCAGCAGGATCCCCGCGGGGGTGGTGTCGTCGAGACAGCAGCGGCGTGCGCGAGCTAGCGCGTCGGAGGGGGCGGGGAAGAGAGTGCCGAGCGGGTCGTCGCCGCCTAGCCTGCCGGATCTGGATTTTGTGGTCGACGGGGCGGCGGACATGGTGGGGTTCTTCGAGCAGGAGTTTGATGTTAGTTTTTCGTTTGCGGAGGGGTGGAGGCGGCGCGGGACGACGATGACGGGGACCGAGGGGGGAGGGAGTGGAGAAAGTGGTGGTGAAGGACAAGGGAGACGAGGGGGAGGGGGAGGTGGACTACCGATGAAGCACTCCCGGTACCGCAACCCCAGCGATGCCGTGCTATCCAAGTCCCGCGCGAGTCCTGTGCTGAGCATCCATTCGGCGCGCGGGGTGTCGTCTTCCGCTGCGGCGGGGAGGCCGGAGATACCGCCGCGCAACCCGGCTCGTCGTCGCGGGGTGAAGACATCGGCGGATACGATAGCAGCCAGTTCGGAGGCGAGTACCCGGCAGAGGGTATGGGACGCGCGGCGCCGGCCGCCTACGCCCGCTCCGGCGCGGAATGTGTACGGGGGGTTCTGCGATAATCGTCCGGTGAGGCGGATGTCTGTGATTGAGGGAGGTGCGGATGAAGACGACGAAGAGGGAGAGGACGAGGTGGTTGTCTCGAGGGCGCAGTGTGGGCTTGCGCATCCGCGGCCGTCGAGGGTGCTGGATGTTAGGAGGTTTGTGGGGTATTGTCGCGAGACGGCGAGGGGGAGGGGTGTGGCGAGGGTTGGGGGGAAGCTGTGATGTGGCTATCTGGTTTGCTGTATGGTGGAGGTGGGATGGAAGGGTGACGTGACGGCAGACAGAGGGTATAGGTAGTGGTATTGCGTTGGTGAATGCGTGTACTGGATATCGGAGAGTTGAGGCGGGTTGCATGGCTGCGACAGTTTCCTGACCAGTCTGTGGGAGAGGACGATGCCTATTAGGGAGCATGTGAGTTATGTGCTTGCCGAGGGAGACACCTGGTGAGGGCATGATTATTGGGCAAATGCTTTATGTTTCGTGACGCTGTTTTTTAATATCCGTATGGTCACACAATCAGGACAACTCGGTGGATAGCCAGCAGCGGGAGTCGGAAATGCATGAGTAGAGAGCAAGACACGTCTTCATAAAAGCCACCATTGCTTGAACAGTTGGTCTGCCCAGCAAAGGCCAACTGCACCATTGATTGATAAGATGTCTCTGCTTTGCCGAACATAGAACACAGATACAATGACCTCGCTTCCATGCGCCTGGCTAGGAATGCAAGATAACCACCAGCTGTGCAAGGAAACATCACGAAGCTAGTCCCATCCCCTGTCCAATCTTCTTAACGAGCGCCTTCTTGAGGAACCACTCACGCGCCAAGCTCCTCGTCATCTTCGCAAACGTCGCCGGCGCCACGCGTCCCCTCTCGACAGCCCGCCCGAGCACGAATATGGCATCTCCGAGAGCGCGCTCCTCGGCCACGAGGTCGTATAGCTGGTTGCCCACTACCGTCGGCGCAACGAGCAGCTCGTCGATGGCAGGCGGTTCCTTTCTCGCCGAGGACTCGATGACGGCGTCCGCTTGGCGGAGGGAGGACTTGAGGATCGAGGTGTTTGACGACAGGAGGGCTGAGAGCGAGGAAAGCGAGGAGAGATCTGATTGTAAGGTCTCCAGAGAGTTGAGCATGGCAGTTCGTTGCGCTTGGAGGCCCTGCAGGGAGGAATCATTGTGTGCCCTGGAGCGGACGCGCATAGAATGCAGGGTTTGGGCCAGTTGGTGGAGGAGGGCATCCTTCTCTGGGTTTGGGGGGATGGGAGGCGCGGGCACGTTGGAGTTGGGGATGTTGAGGGTTAGGGGTTCGTCCATGATATCTGGAGGAGGTGGTGGTTTAGGCTTTGGTTGTGCCTGGACTGGAGGTGGTGGTGCACGTTGTTGTTGCCATCCCGGAGGCGGGTTCCCGTAGGGCTGTGGCTGAGAGAAGGTTGGCTGGCGAGGATCACCCGGCGGGAAGGGTGGCTGTGGAGGCCCTTGCTGGTACATGGATTGCGGCGGAGACGCTTGGTATGGTGGGCTAGTCACAGCTGGTGGCGGGGAGGTCTGAGTGGGTGGTGGGAACGAAAGAGGCGGCTGCTGGCCCTGCGGAGGAAGAGGAGGGGCCGATTGGTATCGAGTAGGCCCAGCAGCAGTCTGTGCATAAGCTTGAGGAGGAACTTGTTGCTGCTGGCCCGGTGGAAACTGTGGCCCAGATCCGTAGTAGCTGGTCGGCCTTGCCATTTGTGGAGGTAAAGGAGGAACCGGTGGCCCATTCTGAGCTGGCGCCGCAGGCATAGTTTGTGGGGGCGACTGGACTCCTGGCTTCGGAGGGGGCGGCGGTGGTCTCGAGGGGTCATCGTGCCGCGGGGGCTGGATGGTACTCGCTGGTCGCGGAGCGAGGTCTGGAGGGAGAGGAGGAACAGGAGGCGGAGTTGCAGTCAGCTGGGGATCTGGCTGTGGTTTTGTCTGCTGCCGTGCTATCACAGGAGGCTCCTTCGCAAAGATATCCCTGAGTATGGCAAGGAAGTCGAGGATGGTTGATTTCTGCATCACGATTAGCATGAGTTATAAAGGTATTGGGATGGTTTATCCTCAATTGGCACTCACATCCCAGAAGGTGCTCCATCCGACCAGATATGGATGGTAGACCTGCCCCTGCGGATCGACATGCTGGCCAGGGCGCACAACCATGGTCTCGGTGGGAGTGACATAGACCAGAGGCGCCTCGCGAGGGTAGGCATGCGGAACCCATAGCGATATGGGAAACCTGTATGTTGTCCCGCGAAAGAGCACCGGTATCGTGCCGGTCAGATGGAGGAGGAGGGCAGACGTGCCATTAGGGAATGCTGATATGAACAAGATGCCCGGTTAGATTTCCGTGCTAGGTATAGATGGTTTTGTTTGAAGGTGTGCATACTGTGGACATCCGTCCTAGGGGACAGCGAGGGATACTGTGACAGCGCCTGGGCGACATCGTTGTATGTGCGATTCACATCGTGATATTCCTAATCGGCGGGCGCTTTCACGTCAGCCTGACGGTACATACTGCCAGAGGGAATATGGGAGGGAAACTCGTACGCTTGTCAAGACGCTGTAAAGCCAGTTGAGAACGTGCTGCTGGACAACCATTGTCAAACCGGAGCAGCTGCGTTATCTCTTCCCTAACGGATCATGGCTGGTCTGTCGTCGGACTTTGGAGCTTGTTGGACAGCTTGGATGTTGGAGGTGGAAGCTCCCGCTTCTGCGGGGCATGACGAAGCTACAAAGGTACGTACCCGCCAAGCTCCCCCCGGCTGGGTGGCTCCACTTAATTATGGCTGTCTTTTGTTCTTGCTCGTGCGCAGACTCACGCAGACTCACTGTATTACATAACCTGACGTTTGCCGCTCGCTTCAAAGGAAAACTGCTTCCTCCCGTCTGCAAAACATCGAACAGCTCGAAAAGGCCAATTGGCATGCGGGGATCTTCAGGGTATTTCAGGGCACTTTATGCATGCGGTAAATGTTACACAATCCGATATGCATCGATTTCTTTAGTTCTGCTCTGGGAAACCCGAAAAGGTCCAATCGTCTGTCTTTCACTTCTGGTTTTTGCTCGACACGTCCGCTGTCGGAGGCAAAGACTTGCAATACTGCATTAGATGCCAAGAGCTTCGAGACCGTCGTCACCTGGGATTCGATTCCCGAGAACCCCGGATTCATCCTGATGAGTCTGAAGTCTGATCAGTGATCAGTGATCAGTGATCACCTGCTTCAACTCCACACGAGGTAGTGTGGCTAGCCGCCCGAAAACCTCCAACTACACTGAGGCTAAGCCCTGCGAAATCGCTTGAGGGTTTCCTTTGTGTGGATTCTGCAGAAAAAAGATCGGGTCAAATGGAATGGCGTGTGAGGCGATTTGCAGCGGCTCTGCCCGTCGTATGAGGACCTGTCTACTTGCTATTACTATTAGACAGAACGTCCTGCTGATTATTAAAGTCGCGCATTGTCGCATTTGTCAACTCTTTTCCACGCTTTTCCGGAGGAATTCTGGAAGTCTTTCGCTTACTCCAACTTCTCAAGAGTCAAGAGTACCTTAACTGCATCTGCTTCCCGCAACTTGGTTCACCATCTCCTTCCACATTGATGAGAGCAAGACAACAAGGTTCTCGCACGGCTGAGGAGTATCACAGAGCAAATTCTGTATACTCCTTGCGTCAGGTCTAACGCTCGATATCACTGTCAGAGTCGCCCTCATTCCTAACTCGATACACACACACACACACAATCTACAAGTCTTGTACTTGAGAACATCTACACTACCGCAAGTTATGCTTCCTTCCATCCCGGTACTGGCCGATTATGGACTCTCTCCAACCCATGGCTTCCTTCCGGACGTCCTGCCGTTGACGAGGCTCCCTGATCCCTACTACACCAAGTGGGAGGCCATCGCTGCCAACTTGCAGGCCCTGATCCTCAGCAAGCGACTGAGAGGAGTCGTCGACCGGCTCCCCGTGCTCTCCACCATCGGTCTGGAACACGACGCAGAATGGCGCAGAGCCTACTCGCTGCTGACCTTCATGGCCCACGGCTACATCTGGGGCGGTGACAGTCCCAGTGAACGCCTGCCGCCACCCATAGCGGTCCCGCTGTTGGAGGTGTCCCAACACCTCGAGGTGCCGCCCGTCGCCACCTACGCCAGCCTCTGCCTATGGAACTTCAAGCCGCTGTTCGTGGACGAGAGCATCGACAACCTCGAGAACCTCGCCACCCTGAACACTTTCACCGGCTCCCTCGACGAGTCCTGGTTCTACCTGGTCTCGGTCGCCATCGAAGCACGCGGAGCCCCCATCATCCCCCTGATGCTCACAGCCATCGCCGCTGCCAGAGCCGGGGACGCAGCGACCGTCACGCGCTGTCTGCGGACTTTCGCCGAGCGTCTGGACGACCTCGGCACCCTGCTCCAGCGCATGAACGAGAGCTGCGACCCCACCGTCTTCTACCACCGGATCCGCCCGTTCCTGGCCGGCAGCAAGAACATGGCCGAAGCCGGCCTGCCCCACGGCGTCATCTACGAAGACGGCTCCGGCACCGAGCAGTACCGCCAGTACTCGGGCGGCAGCAACGCGCAGAGCAGCATCATCCAGTTCTTCGACATCGTCCTGGGCGTGGACCACCACCCCACGGGCGAGAAGAAGCGCGGCAGCAGCCGCGGCAGCGCGGGCGCGGGCGCGGACTACAGGTCCCTCCCCGACGGCCCCGAAACCGCCGCCGCCGCCCTGCCGAAGCCGAAGCCGAAACACAACTTCCTCCTGGAGATGCGCAAGTACATGCCGGGCCCGCACGCGCGCTTCCTCAACGACGTGCAGGCGGTGGCCAACATCCGCGACTTCGTCGACGCCCGCGGGGGCGGGGGCGAAGAAGACGTGCAGCTGTGCATCGCCTACGACGCCTGCCTGTCGATGCTGCGCGTACTGCGCGACAAGCACATCGCCATCGTGACGCGGTACATCGTCGTGCCCAGCCGCGAGGTGCGGGCGCGCAGCCGGTCGCGAAGCCCCGAGGCCACGCGCCTGCGGCGGGTCAACCTCGCCACCGCTTCGTCTTCGGCCCAGCAGCAGCAGCGGAGGCTGCAGTCGCAGTCTCCCGTCCGGGAGCGACGGCCCGCTCCTCCTCAGGGGATCGCTTTCGAGGCCGAGAAGCGCGATAACCTCAAGGGCACGGGCGGGACGGCGCTCATGTCGTTTTTGAAGCAGGCGCGCGACGAGACGGGCGAGCCGACGGTCGAGGAGTGGGCGCGCCGGTTCATGAGTCGCGTGCTCAGGGCGGAGGGCAAGAACGACTTCTTCCTCGGGAAGCCGGAGGAGCCGGTCGTGCCGGGTGTGGGGGTCGCGACCGAGGAGGTCGAGGTTGCGGGCCTGGCGGGGACGTGGACTATGGACGATGATGTTGGGGGGTTTTGTTATTATTAGGGGTAGAGAGGGAGGTAGATGTGGTGCGTTTTAAATCAATCACTACTCGATACTCTACGCCATTGTATTGTTCCAAGTGATGTTTTCTATTCGACACGACCCAGATGTGATTTTGTAACGAACATGCTCATTTCACCCTCCGTCAGGATACTGATCCCTCAGCTTCCCCTCTCGATCCCCCCTAACCAAAGCCGCCATATTCAACCTCACGCTCAGCCGCACATACGGCGTCATCTCCCTCCCGCGATCGATGAACCCTCCTCCCGGGGCAGTGATGTCCGATGCGCCTCCCCGGCCGTAATGCTGCGCGAACAGCGGCGGCTGCACCGTCAGACACACCGGCCTTTCTTTTACTCTCTTCTTCTTCTCGTCTTCTCCGGACCCCCGTCGGTCTTCATCGTAAACTCCCGCACACCAGTCCCCCAGCATCAAGTCCCACCCCGTGGTGAAGGTCTGCGTCCCGAAGCGGTACAGCAGCTTGAGCGCCGCGGCGCGGGAGACGGCGTACGCTTGCGTGCAGGTTGTACCGGGGCCGGGGGCGTGCACGACGCGCGTGTGCGGCGGGTAGGCGGCGATGAGGGCCGAGTCGGGGCCGGCGAAGGGGTGCGGGCGGAGGTGCGCCGGGCTGGGGACCGTGGGGTCGTGGGGGAGGGTTATGTGTAAGGGGGAGAGAGGGGGTTGCGGGAAGGAGGTGCCGCAGTGGCCTAGCCAGAGGACGTCCCAGTCTTGGCCGTAGGGGAGGGTTGATGCGGGGAGGGGGTGGGAGGTTGAGAGGGAGATTGTGGTGGGCTGGTTGGCGGGAGTGGAGGGGAGGTGGTGCAGGTAGGACCTGGCGGCGAGGGAGAAGTTCTGGAGCTGGCGCTTGAGGCGGACGTCCCAGTCTATGTCGTCTTCGAGGATCAAGGCTGTGGTTAGGTTCTGCTGGATGATGCTGTGGTGATGTGAGCTTCGGGTGGACTAGTGAGGGGGGCCCAGGTATAGGGACTGTCTCACGTTCGCAGTGCGTTCATATGGGCTCGCCACGAGCCTCTGTTGCCTTTGCTGATGTCGTTGTCCAGGCTATCCGGAGGAAGAACTTTCTCCAGCACTTGGTCACCGGCCACTCCGTCGATCCAGTCGAACTTCACGCCGGCGAGAGCCCCTGCTAGCGTCATTGCATCGCGTCTGTCAGACCTGGATGGCAGATTCATGACGAAGAGCTTCTGGAACTACGGGCAAGGTTAATTTGTCAGTCAGTGCTAGAGAGGTGTATACATACGCCTAGAGTCTCGTTTAGGATATCCTTGTGGGCCCCCGGGATGGACACTGACGCCGGTGGTCGCGATGGAGTCGGCACATTTTGGTAGAAAAACCATGACCATACCCCGAATGCAGATATGAAGAGGACAACGATTCTGTGCGTGTACGGCATCACGGCGTCCCAGCCAGAAGCATCGCTTCTAACAGCTTAGACTGAATGGTTTTGTGTGAAGTTCTGGACTCTCCTCCTCCAAACCCCCCAAGCCACGTCACCCTTGCCCGAACTTGAAGTCGACTTAACCATGATCATCCTTTTTTTATAGTGTCCCAAGATGCGGAGAAACAACTTGGCAGCACGAACGGATAGATCCTGCCGATCTGGGGTTTGACATGGTGGACAGCCATGCCGTGTGCCGTGTAAGTGAAAGGTGAAACCGACTCCAGGCCAATCAGCCACGGTGAAGCGAAAAGGATAAAGTCGACTTATTAAAACATTTGTAACAGAAATATCAACGACTTCGTCATATTGAAGCTTTGTGCACGCGTCTCGAAATGTGTCCTGATGTTATATCCAGACCGGGCACAATTGTTGATGATTCACATTTGACTGGAAAAGTTCAGAATGTGAATGTCGAGCTATGCTGCCACATATATATACAAGTCTTTCCAGTCATTCCGACCACATGGACATAGATGAGCTATGTACTGAACCTCGACCGGCTGGCGAAGACGTTCGCAGTATAAGGAACTCGGCGCTCACAGACACTGCGAGTAGTAGTCATTCGAGTACTTGCACGTGGAACCCGAAGCACAGGTCGTACAACCTGTCCACCCGATCCCACCGCACTGGCCGTACTTGGCGGCTGCGCCGCCGCCAGAGCCGCCGGAGCTAGTCGTCGTAGGTGCGTCCGAAGTAGTCTTTGAAGTTGGTGTCGTCGACGCCTTCGTGGTGGAGCTGGTGGACGCCTTGACCGAGGAGGTGGTCGGAGCAGTTCCTTGGACACACTGCCAGTAATCTGGATGGAGGTCAGTAACCCTATGTTTCGACGATAGTCATGATGAAACTCACAGTCTGTCATATAGCTGCAGTAGAATCCGGCAGGGCACTTTGTTCGGTCAGCAGAGCACAGTTACGGAGTATGAATGTGACCTACCGCCATGGGTGCATCCCAGGTCAAGCTATCGCATTGAGCGTACGCAGCCGCCGTGGCAGTCGGCGCCGGCGGGTTCCAGGTCGTGACCGAAGGCATGGTGAACTTCGGGAAGCTGCTGTCGTCCGACCGGACACATCCCGTCTTGCTCGTGAGCTCGGTAGGGCATTGGATCTGCGTGAAGCTGAAGGTAGGGTTGTCGGCGTTCCTGAACCAGTCGAAGCGCCAGTTGCAGCCTGGCTGCAACTTGGCCGGCATCGAGGCGCAGTCGGACCGGTTGGAGATGCCGCCGTACCGCGCGCCGGCGATTCCACCGAACTCGGAGCTGCAGCCATCGAAGATGCCGGTGCCGCCGCCAGGGATCTGGAGGTCGAATTGATTGTCTGCTAGATCGGAACCCGTGTTGACGGATTGGACAAGCATGATCTTGCCTTTGGCCTTGCCGGAGGTGAAGGTTAGGCTGCGGAGGGTCAGTAGACATTCGATCACTCCCTTCGCACCGTGGTTTGGCAAGACACTGACGCATAGCATGCACAACACCAGCTGGATTCAGTGCCGCCGTTTATGGCTGTGGCAGCGAAGCCATACGAGACTAGGTCGTTGATGGCCCATGGTTCTTGGTTTGTGCAGGTATAGGCCGAACCTCCGCTTTCACAACCGGACTTGGTACCGAAGTCGGACAGCGGGTTGTCGTTCTTGTCGCAAGTGTAGACCGGCTGGGACACGGAGGCTTTACCCGTCCAGGCGCAAGAAGGCTTACAGCAGTCCCAGTATCTGAGTGAGGTTAGCATGTCGTGACGAGACATGTCGCTCCTGCGGGGTCTCGTCTACCTTGTAGACTTGCCGTTGCCAGAGGCGGCTTGTACGGCGACAGGAAGCAAAAGCGCCAGACAAGGCCGGACAAGAGAGGACGCGCGCATCTTGACGATGGGAGGATATAACAAGCAGGAGAGCGAGATGTCTGCTGGTTTATCTGGCAGGAATCGAACAGTCCTTCGCTTTCGGCATGGTAACAGCCATAGCACGACTTAGAGCGACTTCTGGCTGGTTCATATATACGTCTCGGCTCCCCCATCGACGGCCATAATTCCCTATCTCTCTCAGATATGGGTAGACTTGTCACGGAACTCGGGTAGGTGCAGAAATCGCAAAGGGGCAATATCGGTGACAGAGCTCCGTTGTGCTACCCTTGCACACGAATAGAAACGTCGAGAGTGGGCCATGGCGTCCCTCAATTCACTTGACGAAGGCGCCAGGAGCAGCACTAGACTCTGACGAGATGCAAACATGCTGCAAAAAAGATATTACCAGTGTTCCAGAAATCCGGAACCTGGGCCGAAGTCCATGTTCAACCTGGAAAGGACATGGTCAAAACCGGGTCGATGGCAAGGCCCATGTTTAGAAGCGAATATTTTGTGTGACTGCTGCCCTGCATGCAAGAGTGAACTATCCGGAACACAGGATGGGACCTGGAATAGAATGGATATACTGACGGAGAGGACTTTCGACACGTCTTTCTTGATCATGACTCCGGCCGTCAAGATATATTACCTAGACTAATAATGTTGGAGTTACAACATCAGGACCAACCTGGAATAATCAGGGCCGCGACCTGGGAATCTTAAGGCTGATGGCACGTAAGACGAAGGCAAATAGAGCAGTACCCGCATTATTAAATTCTTTGCTGGTCGAATGATTGTTTAAATATAAGGTGTTTACCAGTGCATTATCTTTGTCTTGATATGTAGAGGTGCTGTGTGATGGACTGATGGTTAATCTGGGGAAGGCCCAGGTCGGCGATAAGGCCCAAGATACATGTGGATCACCCCTGACTGGAGCTCAAGTCTGTCTGACCAATCAAGTGGAGCTACCCTTGACGGTACGTACTATCCAGCTCAAACTCCCTTTATTGAGTTTATTCAGCAGATCGGTCTGGCTATTCCTAATATGGATTAGCGTTTATTGTGGTGCCTGCGCGACTGCCTTCCATCAGCCTCCTCCTGCCTCAAAGGCAAAAAGAAAGCTTCGAGCAAAGCGAAGCGTCTCGCCTTTCCACGTCAAACCTCCACCCAACAACTCCCCGAGCTCGAGTTGCGGCCTCCTACGACCTCGGCGCTGCGATCATCATCTCGACGTCTGTACTGCGGCAAACCGCTTTCTTTTTGATGCCCAGTCATCGATAGACGTTGGGAAAGTTTGAAGGCGCGCGTTTCACTTCCCACGCGCGTGGCAACTTTCCGACCATCGCCCATCTGGCACGCTCGCCTGCCGCCGCCATCTCTCGCTCGTACCGTGCTGCGCTGGATCGGAGTGTTCACATCACTCATTTCTCTCTCTTGGACTTCGCGCGACCACACGACCTCTCCTTGACTTCTACATCGACATGGCGGAATACAACCCAGCCTACGGCGATGGATACAATGACGACGATTACGAGAACGGCGGGGCCCTCGATGGCGAGTACGCGGACCAAGAGGACGAGTTTAGCCCTAGCATGACGGCCGAGGACTGCTGGGTCGTTATCTCATCTTTCTTCGACTACAAGGGCCTGGTGTCGCAGCAGATCGATTCATTCGACGAGTTCGTGTCCCAGACCATGCAGTCGCTGATCGATGAGTATTCAGAGCTGGTCCTCGATCATCCTAACCCGCCGTCTGCCGACGGTCGCGAGATTGCCCTACGAAGATACAAAATTTCGTTCGGCAAGGTTTCGGTGGCCAAACCGACCGTCACGGAAGCCGATGGCCAGACCACAGTTCTGCTCCCGTACGAGTGCCGTGACAGAAATTTGACCTACTCCAGTGCTATCTTTGGTAAAATCACAAAGTCCGTCATGATCGCCGTCAACGAGGAGATTCCACTGCATGAGCTCGACGACGAACAGCGGGAGCAGATGGCACGAACCGGCGAGCCGCCCACGAGGATTGTCTGGGAGGACGAAGATGCCGAACCAGAGCCAGTGAAGGATGACAAGGACAAGCCCGAGGAACTGCGGAACCTGGTGTTCTTGGGAAAGATGCCCGCCATGGTCAAGAGCAAGACCTGCCATCTGGTCTCGGAGGATGATGACGGCCTTTTCCTGTTGAACGAGTGCCCCTACGACCAAGGCGGGTATTTCATCATCAACGGAAGCGAGAAGGTTCTCATCGCCCAGGAGCGATCAGCGGCAAACATCGTCCAAGTCTTCAAGAAAGCGGCTGGCGGTCCAGTTTCATACACGGCAGAAATTCGCAGTGCGCTCGAGAAAGGTTCACGCCTCATCTCTTCCCTGCAGATGAAGCTGTATACGAAGGGTGACTCTTCGGCCGGCAAGATTGGCAATGCGATTCGCTCCTCGTTGCCGTACGTGAGAGACGAGATTCCCATCGCTATCATCTTCCGCGCTCTTGGTGTCGTAGCCGACGAAGACATCCTCAACCACATTTGCTACGACCGTACTGATAGTGCAATGCTGGAGATGCTTCGTCCCTGTATCGAAGAAGCTTTTGCTATCCAGGACAGAGAGGTCGCATTGGATTTCATCGGCAAGCGTGGATCGGGTAACTATGGACAGAACCGGGTCAACCGTATTCGGGCGGCCAAAGACGTGCTGCAGAAGGAGATGCTTCCTCACATCTCCCAGAGCGAGGGCTGTGAAACTCGCAAGGCGTTCTTCCTCGGCTACATGGTCCACAAGCTGCTCCAGTGTGCCCTTGGCCGGCGCGATGTTGACGACCGTGATCACTTTGGCAAGAAGCGTCTCGACTTGGCCGGTCCTCTTCTAGCGAAGCTGTTCCGAAACATCGTTCGCAGAATGACCCAAGACCTGATGAGCTATTTGAAGCGTTGCGTGGACCAAAACAAGAACTTCTCGTTGACGTTGGGCATCAAGCCATCCAACATCACCAACGCTCTGAAGTATTCTCTTGCTACAGGAAACTGGGGTGACCAGAAGAAGGCAATGAGCACTACAGCTGGTGTCTCACAGGTGCTGAACCGTTACACATTCGCCTCCACACTGTCGCATTTGAGACGTACCAATACGCCTATTGGCCGTGACGGCAAGCTCGCCAAGCCTCGACAGCTGCACAACACACATTGGGGTCTTGTCTGCCCTGCTGAGACTCCCGAGGGCCAAGCTTGTGGTCTGGTCAAGAATCTTGCGCTTATGTGCTACGTGAGTGTGGGACAACCCGCCGAGCCGCTTATCGACTTCATGATAGCAAGGAATATGGAGGTCTTGGAGGAGTACGAGCCCTTGCGGTTCCCCAACGCGACCAAGGTCTTCGTCAACGGTACATGGGTCGGTGTGCACCAGGATCCGAAGAGTCTGGTGGCTCAAATCACAAACCTCCGCCGCGAAGGCGACATACCACCTGAGGTCTCATTGGTTCGAGACATCCGAGACAGGGAGTTCAAGATCTTTTCCGATGCCGGACGTGTGATGAGACCGCTGTTTGTCGTTGAGACACGTGATAATGTCGAGACGCCAGTGGGCGAGCTGGTCATCAATCAGACGCACATTGAGAAGCTCAGGCGCGATACGCAACTAGCCAAAGACGATCCGGAGTACTTCGGCTTCAAGGGGCTAGAGGACGCAGGCTGTATCGACTATCTCGACGCTGAGGAGGAAGAGACCGCCATGATTTGCATGACTCCCGAAGATCTCGCCGACTTCCGGGCGCAAAAAGCTGGCTTCAAGGTTCCCGATAACCACGAGAATGAGCCAAACGCCCGGATCAAGACCAGGATAAACCCCACCACTCATGCGTATACTCACTGCGAGATTCATCCCAGCATGCTCCTGGGTATCTGCGCCAGTATCATTCCCTTCCCTGACCACAACCAGTCTCCTCGAAACACCTACCAGTCTGCTATGGGTAAACAAGCTATGGGGTTCTTCCTCACTAACTTCTCTCGGCGTATGGACACCATGGCCAACATTCTCTACTATCCCCAAAAGCCGCTGGCGACGACGCGGTCCATGGAGTTCCTCAAATTCCGTGAACTTCCGGCCGGGCAGAACGCCATTGTGGCCATCGCCTGTTACGGTGGTTACAACCAAGAAGATTCCGTGATTATGAATCAAAGCAGTATCGATCGGGGTCTTTTCCGAAGTCTCTTCTTCCGAGCCTACACCGACTGCGAAAAACGAGTCGGCATCAATACCGTGGAATCGTTCGAGAAGCCCTTCCGTAGCGACACGCTACGGTTGAAGCACGGCACGTACGATAAGCTGGACGACGACGGCATTGTCGCGCCCGGTGTGCGTGTCTCCGGAGAGGATATCATCATTGGCAAGACGTCTCCCATAGCCGCTGACAGCCAGGAGCTGGGCCAGCGGACTCAGGCTCACGTGAAACGGGATGCTTCCACGCCACTACGCAGCACGGAGAGCGGAATCGTCGATCAAGTTATACTTACGACAAACCAGGATGGTCTGCGGTACGTCAAGGTGCGCGTGCGCACTACCAAGATCCCACAGATTGGAGACAAGTTCGCCTCTCGTCACGGTCAGAAGGGAACGATCGGAGTCACATATCGGCAGGAGGACATGCCTTTCACGCAGGAAGGTATCACACCAGATATCATCATCAACCCGCACGCCATCCCGTCTCGCATGACAATCGCCCATTTGATCGAGTGTCTGCTGTCCAAGGTGGCCACGCTCAAGGGCATGGAGGGCGACGCGACGCCCTTCACGGACGTGACGGTCGACTCGGTGTCGGACCTGCTCATCGAGCACGGCTACCAGTCCCGCGGCTTCGAGATCCTGTACCACGGCCACACGGGCCGCAAGCTGCGGTCGCAGGTCTTCTTCGGCCCGACGTACTACCAGCGCCTGCGCCACATGGTGGACGACAAGATCCACGCGCGCGCCCGAGGACCGGTGCAGATCATGACGCGGCAGCCGGTGGAGGGTCGTGCGAGGGACGGTGGTCTGCGTTTCGGAGAGATGGAGCGCGACTGCATGATTGCCCACGGTGCGGCGTCGTTCTTGAAGGAGCGCCTGTTTGAGGTCTCGGATGCTTTCAGAGTCCATATCTGCGAGATTTGTGGACTCATGACTCCTATTGCGTAAGTAGCCTCTGCGCCCCTGTCCAGACTCAACTGGCGGTTTTGACTAATGCTTTTTTGATAGGAACCTCTCCAAGCAATCTTTCGAGTGCCGACCCTGCAAGAACAAGACGCGCATCGCGCAGGTGCACATCCCGTACGCGGCCAAGCTGCTGTTCCAGGAGCTGGCTGCCATGAACATCGCCGCGCGCATGTTCACCGATCGGTCTGGCGTGTCGATCCGTTAGGTTCCCGACTCGGACATCCCGCGTCGTGGGTGCCATGCCGACGACTGTTTAACAAGCTTGCTATGCAGCTTGTCAGAAAACCCGCCGAAGGGTGGGGATTCTTCCTCCCGTGCTGGGTTTGGGAGTGAAAAAAAATGGTGATTTTCAGCTTGCATATCGAAGGAGTCTCGGTCATTGGTCACGAGGCATTGTATTTTTCTTTTTGACGGTAGAAATATTCCCGTGCGGTTTTTTCTTCTATATGCAAGCAAAAAGCACGGGGTGGAAGATGGCGCCGCTGAGCAGAGGCCGCGAAGGCAGGACAGTGTAGGGAGGTAGTTTCTCCTTTCCTGAAATCAGTTGTTCTGATATTGTACTCTTATCGCTCATAGATTGAGGCCAGTCGCAATGGAGCAAGTTGAGATGAATCTTTTGATTGCCCTTGCCCTGGGTTTCTACTCTATATGTGCTCTGTATTGTACAGTATCTTACAAGGTCCTCTAGACAGAACCTCAGTAATATATCCAAAAGACCGACTGGCTTGTTTCAAGCTCCAACTTCTGGATCGTTGGGGGTGACCCGGACTTCTATTCATGCCATGCAGTTCTATGCATTTTCGAGGCCAATACTCCTCTGAATAGTCGAGGTGGTCAAAGGCTACCGAAGCCCTCATCATTCGTTTTCATGGCGCCCCGGACCGTAACGATCGCTACCTCAACCCTCCACCAGCAGCAGGCTTGTCTTTCCTGTCGTCGATATCGTGCACGGTGTGCACTGTCTGGTCTTGCTTGTACTGCGCCTCGAGCTCGCGCTGCATATCGAAGTCGAGCTGGCGCTCACGCTTGATGCGCTGCTGCTCCATGTCGCGGATTACTCCTTCGTGCATGGCCTGTAAGTTTGGGGACACGATTTGTTAGCAAAGAGAGTAAAAATCCCGGTGCATATGAGAAGGACACATAAGGGATCTTACCGATTTCTCGGCTTGCTGCTGGAAGTGTACGAAGAAGACGGTGCTGGCGGCGAAGAGGGAGGTACCGAGAAGGGTGAGGCGGGATGCACGGGACATGGCGGGCGGTCGGTGTGGGAGAGTATAGGAGTGATGTAGTTGTGTCCTGTCTGCTAGCTCATAGCTGGAATATTGTCGTCTTACCACTTGCTAACCTTAGCTCTCAACCATGGATGCTGTTTTGCAGGTCGCAATGGTTGAAGCTCTCATGGCTTTCGATTTCTGCCAGCTGTTACCGCCCGATTTGTGGTATGACGGACTTGTGGGCCCCTGTCAGTTCGGCTCTAATTGCGCTAAGTGGGACAGGCAGCTCTGGGGACAGCTCCTGCCGTGACGACTATCGACATCGAAGCAGCGATAACCTCTCAAGAGATAGATATCTGCCGCTTCTGTCGCCAAACTCGCCCTCCCTACGTTCTCGACATACTGTCTGATTTGCTCACCTTATTCATCTGTTCTGAATAATTGCCACTCACACAACATGGTGCGCGAAACCTGATGACCAGGCCGGATCTTTGTAGTTGCTTCAGAGCTAACCACACAGTAACATAACAGTCGGCTCAGAACTCGGCGGGCATCCAGACACTGCTCGATGTACGTCTGCATAACACACCCCTTACTCAAGCCTCATGTCCAGACTGGCTAACAATATCACAGGCCGAGCGGGAGGCATCCAAAATCGTCCAGAAAGGTAAGCGCCTGTCAGCCAAGAACTACCTGCACAAGCCAAGCTAACCCATTTGTCACGACAACAGCCCGCGAATGTATGTCCTAACCACAGCCCAGACAGCGAAACATGCACATCGAAACTGACAAATGGCCCCCTACAACTACAGACAGGACAAAGCGTGTCAAGGAGGCGCGTGATGAGGCAAAGAAGGAGATAGAAGCGTACCGGGCAAAGAAGGAGGAGGAGTTCAAGAAGTTCGAGGCCGAGGTAGGTCCTGCATCTCTTGTCACCTCCATACGTTGTGGTATGTCGAATTGCATGTATACTGACAGTGGTGAAATAAGCACACCCAAGGGAACAAGCAGGCCGAAGAGGAAGCCAACAAGGAGGCCGAGGCCAAGATCCAGGAAATTAAGGATGCGGGCAAGAAGAACCAGGATAAGGTTGTCAAGGATCTGCTGAAGGCTGTGTTTGAGGTCCATCCCGTGCCGCCCACACAGGAGTCGGCGTGAGGTTCGGGTGAGGATGTTATAAGGGTATAAGATGGGAAAGCGGTTGGCGAACCGAGGTGGACGGTACAGGTGTCATTGGGCACTCGCGACATAGCATGACGGCGTGTTGTTTTTGCCTAGACGACTCGGCGATTTGCATTGAGTTGGAAGGTTAGGGTCTTCTCGATTCCTGCTTTGTACTGCTAGAGGTTCATGGTCTCTGAGGGTTAGGCAACGGCCCTGGTATCTCTATATTGACCTATATCGTTCGTACATTGCAAGTCTTACACTACCGTGCCGATACGTCTACTGGAGGAAGTCCATGAGCGTGGACAGTATATCCCGCGTCTCCTTTCCCTCGTCAGTCTCCCCGTCCGTCTCTTTTAGCTGCTCCTCTATCCTGACCTTCAGGTCGCGGAATGTCTCGTCGTAGTCCGACAGCAGCGTTTGTATCTTCTTCCTCGCACCATCATCCTCAGCTATGAGCCATGTCAAAATGACGTTGATAGTCTGCAGACAGAACAAGCCCGCTTCCATTCTCCGCGATAGCCACTCTTCCTCTTCCTCATCGCCTTCAGGACCCTTTCCGCCGAATTCCTGACGCATCTGCAGCTCGGCCGCCTCGACCTTTGCTAGGTACTCCCGCCTCAGCTTTGTGAGCTTCGCCGTCTTCTCGTAGTCCTTTTCCATGAACTTTGCCAGGGTGCGTATCCTCTCAGCCGAGTTAGCGGGCAACAGCCGCAGCATCCATGAGAATATGCCGAGCAGGTGCTCCGTCGTCTCGTGATCGTGTTTTTTCATGAACATGGTGAATATCGTCTTTAGCCCTCCGTCCTCAACCACCTTCTGGCATACCTGCACGCCGCCCACCCCGCCAACCGCGTGATCCAGCAGCCGCAGCGACGGCCGCTTGCTCATCTTGCCCTCCTTCAGTAGGATAAGGCACAGCTCCACGCCCTCTGCCTCGACGAACTTGGCCTTCCCCTCCGGCTCGTCAACGAGGCAAGTCAGCGCCTCGAACAGGTTCTCCATGAACTCCTCCTCCTCCCCACCCTTTTCGGGATCCCGCTTCCGGTACGCAGCAACGAGCTGCAGCAGCACATCAGCAGCATCCAGGTCCGCCAATCTCCTGCGATTCGCAGCCGACGCCTGCAGCAGAATAGCCAATATCTCCGCCGCATACTGCTTGTTCTGGCTGACCTCCTTCTCGTTCTTGCTCGCCCTCCCAAGCAGCCACTTCAGCAACCTCTCATTCTTCCCCACCGCATCGGCCGTCTCAGCACGACTACACAGGTTCTCCACCACCTCCATGGCATGATACACGCCCTCACGATCCGCCTCATCACTCTCATCCAGCCGCGCAAACGTCCCCACCAGCAACCCCAACAGATCCGCCTCCAACAGCCCATCAACCAGCACATCCCACTGCTCCCCCGTAGCCTCGACATCCTCCCCCGTCAACTCCCCAACAATCTCCACCACGCTCACAGCCACATCGGCGTTCTCGTGCGCCAGCAAACCCACCAGGCTGGCCGCGCTCCCGACGCGCACAAACTCCCCCCACAGCTCCGGCCGCTCGGCCAGCACGGCCCACCCCCGCACCGCGGCGTCCAGGTCGGCCTCGCTCTCCATGAAGCGCGATGGCTCGCCGGCGTGCCGGGCGCGCAGCTCGGCGTTGCGGTTGATCAGCTTCTCGAAGGCGAGGGCGGTGCGTCGCAGCCATGGGGCGTCGTAGTTGGGGGTAGTGTCGTCGGCCGCGTTGACGTAGGTCAGCACCTCGGCCTGGTCGCGCGTTATGCCGCCGCCGAAGAAGCGCCCGCCTTCTTCGTCGTCGCCGGGGTCGGGCTCATCGTCTGGGGCGGGGGCCGAGGGGCCGTAGGGGTCGGAGTCGTCCTCATCGTCGGGGGGAGGGGCGGGGCCGGCTTCTATGTCTTCGGGGTCGTCTACGCGGGCGGCGTGCCGGGAGGGGTTGGAGGAGGATGTCTTTGCGGATTTGTAGATTTCGCTGGGGTCGCGGATGGGGTCCAGCTTGCGCTTGCTTGGGAGGCCGGCGCTCTTGAAGAAGGTTAGGCTTGGGTGTACAGAGGGAGTGCCAGGGAGGGGTGGGGCTTACCTTGAAGAGCTCGTCTATGCTTGTCATTGTTACGGTCTGTAGCCTTGGGGGGCTGGGAAGCGGGATTGTAGTAGGTAAGGTAGAGACGGAAGACACCTGGGTTGAGGCTTGCAGGTCTGGAAGCGTCGTTGCTGTTCTGGCATTGACCTGCATTGACCTCTGGAAAATAAAAGTGGAGATTACAGCACTCACGTCGGGTACAGTGTGCCCAGTGTGCCCAGCCACAGTGTTTGCTGGGCACTCCAGGCTGGTTTGGTTCACCGTTCATGCACCACGACCTTCTGGGTCACTCTATAACTGTAGTATAAGAGACGAGAAGTTTTATAGAAGCGAATCTATTCATGTTTAGAACTCATCTTACCCTGACATCTTAAAGTCTAATCTGTTCTTCGCCATGCCGCCCACTCTAGTACTCATCCGGCACGCACAAGCGCTGCACAACGTGAATCAAGTAGACATACCTTACCCCCTCCCCTTTTCACTATGTTTCCAGGATTACACTAACATGTCTCACAGAAATACCATCTCCCAGACCCAAATCTCTCAGGCACAGGGCTCAAGCAGTGCCTCGAGCTAAGAGAACACCTCAAGACCGCCCTGAAAGACCTCGACGTAGGACTCATCATCGTCAGCCCCATGCGCCGTACCATCCAGACTGCCATACTGTCCCTCGACTGGCTGATGGACAGCGGCGTGCCCGTCCAAGCCAGCGCGCTCTGGCAGGAGAACTCGGCCAAGCCGTGCGACACGGGATCGCCCATCCCCGAGCTGGAGGAGGAGTTCCCCATGGTCGGCTTCTCGACCCTCGACCCCGTGTATCCGGACAAGACGAGTCCCAGGGGGGCGCTCTACGCGTACAACAGGCGGGCCATAGTGGCGAGGGCGCAGAAGGCCCTGGCGGAGCTGAGGGACAGGCCGGAGAAGGCGGTCGTGGTGGTCAGCCACTCTGGGTTCATGAGGCAGGGCATGACGGGCTCTTGGTTCTTCAATGCGGACTATCGGGTGTTTGAGTTTGAGGGGGAGGGACTGGGCCTCAGGCAGTGGGAGTCCACGAAGAGGGGCGGGCTGGGGAAGAGCTTTGAGGAGACGGTTGTGGTTGGAGAGGGGATTCCTGAGGAGGACAACGATGTCCCTGAGGAGGAGTAGTTGGTGATTCGCAAGAGATGTTCGTCTCCTTGGAGAGCTGGATTTGAAACTGCAAGCATGGAGTTAAGCCTGAGATCTCGTCTACATACCCTGCATAATCAGTCTAGCTGTCAATGAGAACCTTGAGTTAATGAAAGATGACCTGTTGCAAGGTCGACTCAGCTTATTTACGATTATTAAATAACGTTACTCTATCAATAAGTTATCTCTTTACTACCTACAGTATCATCGAATAACTTGGTTGTCGCAGGGGGGAAATTGGACCACAGTGCCCATTGGCCAATCTGCTGAGTGACACAAAAACACTGTTCTGCACCAACAGCTATATGTACCTTATGGAGCGTAGCATTCATCCTAGGAACCTTAGATTAGAACATGGATTAGACTTTGGACTCTGTCGTCCCTCAGTGCATGTGCTCCCATGGAGAGCACACTGCCACTGCTCAGGAGGAAGATAATTCTTCAGGAAGCATTAGAAGAAGATGGAGACATCGTTCAAGAGCTATCCTACCCTGACAAACGGGCTATTTTCTTCATCTACCTCGACCGTCGCCGTGCCGACATATCTGAAGTCGTCTCCCGTCATCTGAGCATTCCCAAAGATGATATCCGAGTCGGAGACATACGAGAATGGATCCACGGCAGTTTCAACGTTTGCATCCCCGTTCATGTGACGCAGCCCAGGGCAAACCTCCCTCAGCGCGTCATCATTCGATTTCCCCTCCCATACAAGATCGGGGACGAGCACTTTCCTGGCAATGTCGACGAGAAGCTACGCTGCGAAGCAGCAACCTATCTCTGGCTGCAGACCAATTGTCCTACTGTTCCACTTCCCCGTCTCTTTGGCATCGGCTTTCCCGGGACGCGATCTGTATGTGGTGTTGGGTACTCTACATGTTTATTCCATGACATT
Organism: Coniochaeta prunicola; assembly: GCA_007388105.1. Classification (NCBI taxonomy): domain Eukaryota; kingdom Fungi; phylum Ascomycota; class Sordariomycetes; order Coniochaetales; family Coniochaetaceae; genus Coniochaeta; species Coniochaeta prunicola. The sequence goes on from SMOB01000316.1 coordinate 56,595, forward strand.
TAACAACTCTGCAGTTCACAGCCCAGGAACGCGAGCCGTTCTATAACCGCGTGATATGGCATTTTCGTAAGGTCATTTCGTGCATTTTGGGACGTACTCTTGCCCCAGTATTTGCCCATTCTCGTCGAAATCTGGTTGAAGTTGGCTACCTGGTGGTCGAATACGTGGACGAGGGCAAGATGCTGTCTGAGAGGTGGAAAGAGCAACGGAATGATGCCGACCGGAGGGCAAATCTCTTCCGCGGGTTGTCGCGTATAATGTTGACTCTTGCGAAGCTTCCACAGCCACGTATAGGCTCCTGGACAATGGATGACCAGGGCATCCTCTCTCTAACAAATCGGCCGCTTACCTTGCAACTGCACCAGCTCGAGAACCATAACATTCCAACGGACATTCCACGGGACCTCACCTACACATCGGTTGAACCATATCTACTAGATTTGCTTGGATGCCACAATAACCGTGTTAGACATCAGCCAAACTCCATCCATCACCAGGCAGACGGTGAGATGCAACTAGTTGCCCTGACGACTATGCTCGCTCTCCTCCCAAGATTCGTAAGTCGACGGCTCCGCAGAGGACCGTTTGTGCTCGCCCTCACCGACATCCACCCAAGCAATATCTTCGTCGACGATGACTGGAACATTACGCGCCTAATCGACCTCGAGTGGGCGTGCACTCGTCCCATCGCGATGCTCAGCCCACCGTGGTGGCTTTCTAATCCGGGCATCGGAAACTCGGCCCTGGGCCTCGACGAGCTCGTGGGCCAAGAACTGGACGATTACGATGCCGTACGACAGGAATTCATGCAGGCCTTCGAAGCCGCGGAGCTTGAGCTGTACAAGTCGACAGAATACACAGAGATACTCCAGGCATGTTGGAAGGCCGGAAGCTTCTGGTATCTTCAAGCACTGGACTCGCCGTCGGCGCTGTGCGCCATATTCATGTTCCACATCCAGCCGAGGTTTGCGGACATCAAGACGGCGGCGCTCGTCGCGTTCAAGCAGACGGTCATGCCTTATTGGGATCGCGACGCTGCGGCATTTGTCGCGTCCAAGATCAAGGAACAGGAGGAGTACTCTGACCGGATCAGGGACATGTTCGCTAGCTGTAGTGAGTGACATGTAAGATGCGTGCTACGGGTCATGTGTACGGGCCGTTACATGAGCTTTTCCCTCGGTTGTGAGCGGCCCGTATGAGTCTTGTAAAATGTGGCTGCAGACTTTGTACAACTACCTTAGTTATCCGACAACGGACGACCCGTCCAGGATGTGAACGTTCGAATTGCGGGGTACCAACCAAGAAGCGGGCTTCGGTGCGGGCCGCTGTCATTGGGACTTGCGACAACCCTTCCAAAGCCTACAGTGCCTTGTGCATTCTCCCGTCACTGAAACGGCACGTTGTGTTACCCATGGCTTGAAAGGATAGGACGACAGAATCAGCCTCCTCTGAACTACATGCCGCTTTTAGCACAAATTAATGTGAAGCGAAGCTAATAGGAGGGGATATTGGACCCGAGAATCTGGGACAGGAAAAAGCATGTTTCGAAACCCCCATCCTTCTTCCAGGTTCCCCTGCTCGGCCGGAGGGTTAGGATCCTGAGCCAGACCCGCATGCAATCTGCCTTCCAAGATATGAATTCTAGATCATCTTACGTTGGACTCTAAGTCCGAACCATCGATTCAAATCTAGACAAGGTTGGAAGTCCTCAATCTCCACTCCAGATCTCATCTTGCCACATGGAGAAGTTGGAGGCAGACGTGAGGGCATTTTCATCTGTGTCAGGCTAGGCTCCTGTCAGCAGCTTCTAATTTCCTTCGTCTTGCTATTGCTTTGCGGTCTAAGGTGTGCTCTCTACTTTCACACTACCTCACTGAGAAGTTGCTCGCTGAGGTCCACAAGTGTATCCTCTTCGGTCTCCGAGTGGTATCCAATCCAATCGTGACCTCCGCTTCGCACCTCGCGAGCACCAATTACCATTGCCTTGGCGAGTCCAGTCTTCAGCATCATTTCCTGGAACGTGGAGATAGAAGTGCAAGTACTCCTACGCTAGGCTCAGCACTACTGCTGCAGGCCCAACTCAAGGTGTGGGAGACATAACGGCGTGGCAGCTCCTGTGTGGCCGCACCGTGGTATTCGACCTCCGGTAATGCTTGCATCTTTTTCTCCACGGTGAAGGACTCCACCGACTTGCATGCCGCCGGCCGTATGGTCTGCGCTATACCGGCAGGGATATGGATCTGTCTTCAAGGGTTCGCCCAGCGGCTGGCCTTCTAACTAGACGAGAGTCCCATCGTACCATCCGTTATTGCCACTCTTTAAGCTTGTTATCGGTATCCCAAGGTCAGATTCCCTTCGGATAGACCCCGGATGGGAATAGGGCGGATGCCGAACGCTACCAAAGATGGGCCGGAACGGTGTGCTAGCAGGGTGTGGATGCTGGTGCTGTGGAGTCCTGGAACCAAAGACCGATCTCATAAAGCAGACAAGCCCGTCGTCCACCGCCTCTTGGACCGCTCCGTCCTTCCGGTCGTCAAGGGTTCCCTTGCTTCGGTCCTAGCTACCTGCCCTTGCCTGCCGTGACTCAAGGGTCGTCTACCGCAGTAGGCTACTGCCATCCCGTTCGCTTCCATATAATATGCGCGTTGCCGTCGTAGGGGCCGGTCCTTCAGGACTGGTAACCCTGAAGTATCTCGTTACAGCGCACAAGTTCCTCGGTACGGAGCCCATCGAGGCCAAACTCTTCGAGAGTGAAGCCCAGATTGGCGGCACGTTCGCGGCCCGGGTGTATGAGGATGCCGAGGCAAGTCTACGCTCGAAATCTATACATGTATAGAAGAAGTACGAGTCTAACTGCCACTAGCTTGTTTCCTCCAAACAACTCACCACGTTCTCAGATTGGAGACCAAGAGACGATGACCCCGACTTTCTAAGTACCGAGCGTTATGTGGAGTATCTGAACGACTACTGCACGCACTTCGACTTATGGCCGCATATCAACCTTTCGAGCAAGGTTGTGTCCGTATCGAGGCGCACAGGCGGTGGCCATACAGTCGTCTATCAGAGAGATGGCAGCGAGGACAGATGGGAGTGCGATGCCATCGCTGTCTGCTCCGGGCTTCATGTCGTCCCTAACATCCCTGAGATCCCGGGTATAGAGAATGTACCCATTACGTTCCACTCTTCGCAGTTCAAGAAACGGGAAGACTTCGGTGTCGACAAGACTGTCCTTATTCTGGGGAGCGGCGAGACGGGGGCAGACTTAGCATACCTTGCCGTCACCTCTCCGACGAAGCAGGTGGTGCTATGCCATCGAAAGGGGTTTCACTTCGCGCCCAAGGTGAGCTCTCTCCTATCCTGATAGTGACATATATGCGACGATCAGCTAACGGACCGCAAGCGGAATCCAACACCTATTATACTGCCCATTCTGAATAGAAAGCCTAAGCCCAGGAAGACCCTGCCGGTTCCTGTCGATAGCAGTAGAGCGAGCTTGTTTGACACGGCCTACATCCACCCCTGGCTGCGGAAGACGGACCTGCTCTGGAAGTACTATAACTGGTATGTGAGGGCCATCTTGTGGACAACCACAGGGACGACGCATGGCCTCGACCAGTGGATAGGCGGCATAACCCCGGGGCTCGAGGACTCTGACAAGAGTAAGTTTCAACGTCTTTGACGAAAAGCTAAGATTTGTTACTGAGCACATACTGACCGTACTGCTGCAGTCTTCTTCAACAAATCCAACAAAGCCGGTCCGTACGTCAGCGCCCCCTACCGACCCAAGAAGAAGTCCCTCCTGGAAACCATCCGGTCGGCCCTCATCGCCATCCCGCCCGTCGACACCCACGGCCGCCAGATCGACCTCGCGCCCTGGCCCGAGCGCATAGACGACCGCGGCATCGTCCACTTCCGCAACAACAACCGGCCCGAGTACGAGCGCATGAAGGACGCCAACGTCAAGCCCGACATCGTCGCCTTCTGCACGGGATACAAGCAGGTCTTCCCCTTCCTCGACAACGCGGCCAACGCCGACAAGGGCACAGGGCCCGTCGCCAGGCCGTACCCCACGGCCGCCGAGGCCAACGTCCGCGACGTCTGGCACCGCGACGACCCGACGGTGGCGTTCGTGGGGTTCGTGCGCCCCTCGCTGGGGGCCATCCCGCCGCTGAGCGAGATGCAGGCCCAGCTGTGGGTTTTGGCTCTCGCGGCGCCTCGGCGCCTGCCGCGCCCGCTGCTGCCGGGCGACGAGCCGCACTACCGCCTGCTGCACCCGCCCGAGTCGAGGGTGCAGTACGGCGTCGACCACGAGTCGTACGCGTACCAGCTCGCGCTGGACATGGACTCGGCGCCCGGGGCGCTGGAGGTGCTGGGCTGGGGACTCGTGGCGGGCGGGAATCGGGTGTATCGCCTGCCGCTTACGTGGGCGCTGGGGGCGAATTTTAATGTTAAGTTTAGGTTGAGGGGGCCGTGGAAGTGGGAGGGGGCCGTGGATGTGTTGGCTGATGAGCTGTGGGAGACGATTGCTAGGAGGGGGTGGTTCTTTGGTGAGTAACCCCTTTTGCCTTGGAGTATCGGCTTGATTGTTGAGATGTGGCTAACGGGGACGGGTTGTAGGACACTTCTCGCTCTCGGCATTGCCGTTGATGATCTTTGGTCCGATCAGCTTGCTGTTCTACATCTATGCGACCATCTATGAGTGGCTGATGGGTGCTGTCTCACCTGAGCCTCAGATCAAGGTGACGAAGATGGTGAACGGCGTCAACGGCGTACATCACGACTGATGATGCGATGTTCGGTGAGATGGTTAGTCCCGTGGCGGCAGGCTGAATGCGCTTGGTTTTTCATATATATCACATTTCCTTATCTCATAGTCTAATAATACCTTGCCTTTCGTTGTGCCTGGATTCCAACCATTCCTATACGCTCGCATGCCATTATCACGATGATAATCGATAGTCCCCTACGCAAGACCGTCTCTCAGACAATGTTGGGTATACTGTAGTCATCACGGGCTTCTTACTGCTAGCACACAGATGTGTTATTTTTCGCACCCTAGGCTGAGAGCACCAGAGACGGACTGGGATGTTGGTAGTTCTTCGACGAACAACATCCTAGCATCCGACCCGAACCCACAAGACATATAGATCTGGTATTTGGTCGCTAGACATCCGCATCGCGACAGAGCCACGACAATTACACGAACGAGATGATATGGAGATGTTATCGTTGTTTCGCACCAAGCGTAAGCATCCCGCGGCTCTTGACGAGATGAACGGGTACCTTAACTGGCTGGTGTCTGGAGATGAAAATAACGCGCAGGGAGCTTCTCACTCCGCGAGATGTCCCCCGCAGCTCCAAGCTGGTATTCCTACTATTCTAGACAGTAATTTGGTCCTATCACGTTTAGTAGAATACCTAATCCGAGAAACATTGTTAGTTTGCCGTTAGGAAAGCAGGGTGGTCGCGTGACGGGACGTCATTACTGCCATGTTGCGTGCCTGGGCTGAATTTAGCGCATTTTACCCCTTGAAAATGGCGCTAACAGGCGCTCTCTCACTGACATCATCGATACCAGACACCTAAAACAACGCCCCAACCAGCAGCAAAATGGACCGTCTTGGCATTACCGAACCAATTCTTCGACCCCAGATGTTACCCGGTCTAGACTTTACAGTTCAAAGTATAGAGTACCTAACCTCTACAATTAGGTGAAGCGCAAGCCGTAGACATGGCGCCAACCGGTCTGATGGAGTCCTTCGTGGGCGCCATCCAGGCTAGCCTCTCGGTCCTGCTGGTCATCTTCTACGGCGGCCTGGCGGCCAAGCTGAAGCTGCTGACGGCCGACAACACCAAGGCCGTGTCCAAGATCTCGGTGCGCATGTTCCTGCCCGCGCTGCTGCTCACCAAGATCGGCTCGGAGCTGCACGCCGGCTCGGCCTCGCGCTACGGCGTCATCGTGGTCTGGGCGGTCGCGACGCACGTCGTGTCGTTCCTGATCGGCATGTTCGCCCACTACGTGCTCAGGCTGCCCTCGTGGACCGCCATAGCCGTCATGTTCAACAACACCACCAGCTACCCCCTGCTGCTGATCGAGTCGCTGAGCGAGACGGGCATTTTGCAGAGCCTGATCGTGACGGACGAGAGCAGCAAGGACGCAGTCGAGAGGGCAAAGTCGTACTTTCTCGTCTACGCTACGATATCTAGCTGCTTGACGTTTGCGGTCGGGCCGCGTCTCATCGACTCGGAGCACGCGCCCGAGACGGACGGGGAAGACAAGGACGCAGGGGACGATGCGGATGGGACTGACGGAGCGGCCGACGAGCGCGACATCGAGGAAGCAAACGAGCAGACCGGCCTCCTAGGCAACGGGGGCCGGTCGGGCGACCCTTTCGGCAGCATGAAGGATTTCTTCGCATCAATCCACAAGCCCTCCGACCTGGTCCCCGGCCGCCGCGCGGCCATCGTCTCGGAGCGCAAGTGGAAGAGCCTCAGCCCCCGCACCAGGTGGTGGCTGCTCTTCGTGTCGGACTTCTTCAACGCGCCGCTGCTGGGCGCCATCCTGGGCGCCGTCATCGGCCTCACGCCGGCGCTGCACAAGGCCTTCTTCGCGGACGCGCAGGACGGGGGCATCTTCACGGCGTGGCTGACGTCGTCGCTCAAGAACATCGGCGGGCTGTTCGTGCCCCTGCCGGTGGTGGTGGCGGGCGTGTCGCTGTTCTCGTCGCTGCGGGACGAGAAGCTCGACCGCGCGACGCTGAAGAAGGTGCCGTGGGGAGTGTACTCGTTCGTGCTGGGCGTGCGGTTCGTGCTCTGGCCCGCCGCGTCGATCGGGCTGATTTATCTGTGTTCGTCGAGGACGGGCTTGCTCGGGGATGATCCGATGCTGTGGTTTACGCTCATGATGATGCCGACGGGACCGCCGGCGATGAAGCTCGTGTCGCTGATCCAGGTTAGTGGCGGGAGCGAGGAGGAGGAGCATAATATCAGTCGTCTTTTGACGGTGAGTGAACCCCCTTTCCCGGTCTAAGCATCTTCGGCTAATAGGTGTTTTTAGCTTGCCTATATAATGTCACCGCTACTGTCGTTGACGGTTGTTGGGAGCTTGAAAGCTGCGCAGGCCAGCCTGTCATAGTAGGATCGCTGTGGGAGGAGGACTACGTTTCGGCGTAGGGACATTGCATCTGCATAGATATGGACTGAACTCAAATGGTGGTGTTGGGTGTTTCACGGAGTTTATGCTAGGAAACCTGGAACCGGGCATCTTCTGCTTCAAGTACTGTACAATAGGAGTTGAGGTTGGGCTTGGTTACGCGGACTGCAGACCAGAGGCGTTAGCAAGAGATATACGGACTTTTTTTTGGTCCTGATACGGCACTTGGGTACAATGTGACGTGGCAGGCCCGGAACTCCTCAACGCTCTCCAATACAGAGAGCGCGATGTTCTTCTGCTTCCTGTATTCGACATTACTGTGTATCTTGACCTGCCTCCTGTTCATCACAATAAGAAGTGCATTTGTTTTGATGGGGAACCAGGCCAGTTCTCCACGCTACCCACAAACATGCATGTACTGATAGCCATTTGTACATAGTAGGTACGTTCGGAAAAAAGGAAGATATGGAGGCACTCCCAATCATGAAGTTGCCTTACTGTAGTAGAGTGGCACGCAGGCATACAGAGGGCTACAGGTTGGTCAGCAAGTATCGCATCGCCCGACACCTTACAGCTGCTTCCTTATCGTTCTGGAGACGAACGGCAAGAGATGGAACGTTCGTGAGATGATCGACCAAAGGTACAGAGATAATCATAAGTGGGACTGCCGAAGCTTCAGATGGTCTGTCCGATTATTTTACTTTCTGTGGACATTAGATCACCTGTTGGGCTGGAATGTCTGGACTTTATGGTGGATCAAGTCCGAGTATAGACCGAGGTATCTGGTGGATCACCTCAAGGTATCTTACTGCAAACGACGGGGAGGTGCGAATCGAAAGATAATGGGTCCGAGGCTCCGGTGTGACAAGAACTGTCAGGTGCAAAGGTCAACTCTGTTGTTCAAGCATGTCCCGTGATCTGCTCTTAAGGGCGCTGTCGGCGATAACGACGGGAGTGCCATAGAAGGCACGGCTTTTAGCAGGAGTCTAGAAGGATTCTTCGTATTGTAAAGCTCATAAGCTAACGAAAGACGATCCCCCGGGTCCAACACACGTGTAAGATCGCTAAGACGGTGGAGATGCGGCTCAAATCTTGTGCCTAGGCAGTCTATCACAGGTGACAGCATGGCCGGCAGTCGTGCGGTAGTGGAGACCGGCGGTAAGCGTTCGAGAACGGGAGGGAGGTGATCTCCGATGACAGTTTCGCGAAAGGGAGGGATCCGCTCCGCTCCGGCTACCGGATGAACGGTTGACAGTTTCTCGCCGCATTTCAACGCGGACTTATTATTATTCATCCTGTTCCTCAAAGCTGATATAGGCAATGACGACATTATCAGCGACGTTGATGCTTCTGAACGGTTTGTGACGGAAAGGTGAGGCAAATACGGTGCCGAGTCACGCGGTCGCAGAGCCTGCCAGCCTGCTGAGATTACTGGTGGTGCTTAGGCAGTTAGGGCGAGCCGCATCGTAACATCGCTGCATGGCAGCGGGTCCAACGCCGCGGCACTGCCGTGGTCTACCTAGATCAAGTGACGTCACGTATCGAGACCCTTTGTCCGAAGTCTTTACTCTACAAAGTAAACAAACCAAGCCAGTTTGAACTTTATCAAGCACTGGATGGTGATACGATGAGAATTGAGGGTCCTCTATTAAATTGTACGACCTCAGACCAGAAATCCCCTTTTACTCCCCCAATTTGACGGGAAAGTCGAGAATCAATTGCTAGCAAAATGTGCAGAGACATTTCAGAGATCTAACAAATCAATCAAGTGATGGATGGAACGACCCCACTGTAAAAAGGCGCTAGCGTGGTTTGATATTCCAGACGTTTTCCGATTTTAGCATGCCACCCTCACGCTGAAGCCACCAACATCAGATGCCACACACATTCCGACATTCTTGACGGGAATCCCACTGTTATGCCACGAGAAGTCCAATCAGACCCTGTCTTACCCCGTTCTATTCTGCCCATTGCTGCATTGTCGGTAGTCTCCATACGCGCTCGATGCGACCTGGAATGCCGACATTTCACACCATGGCAGATGGCCGGATTCTCCGGAAACGGACCTCCAATCCTGCGTATTGGTCCGTCATCCGTCGTCCATACACCGAGTTCGTGATTTGTCGGATGCAAGAGGATCGTCCTGCACCCCAATAAACGCTGCAGCCGCACCCTCATCTTTGTTGGTCGCGGAGAAGTGTGGTTGGTAAAGCCAGCAAGCGAGAGTTTGACTTTCTGCTGGTACTGACTCGTATACTGGCAGTCTGTAGCCCACAGTGGCTCTCACTGTCCGCAGCCTGGGAATTGCAGCTCGACAACATGAGAGGTAAAGCGGATCTAAGCACCGGTGTCAAGAGACCCAAAAAAATTCGGTCCTTTTCCGTCTCCAGTACGGTCGAGCCTTGCCCCAGCATCTCCTTGTCTAGGTACTCTTCCCCGGAAGGAACATGTACCTGACCTCGGACCCGGGTCAGGTGTGCTGCCAAGGTTTTGTTGCCTCCTGTTCGTCACCAGGCTTTGGCCGAGATAGTGACGACGTAACTCCTGCTTTCTTTTACTAGGGTGACGTTCCCAGAAGTCTGAAACTAGACCTGGTCTTAGACATGATACTATAAACTCCCTACCTTGCCCACCTTGCCTCTTCTTCACATCTGCTATGCGTTCTTGTCTCAACATCAAACATACACTCAATTAGTAGGTTGGGTAACACGCCACCATACCATACATCACACATCGATTGAATCTCATCCATAAGAGTGCCCAAAGGCAATATCCGCACCATGGGCCTCTTTAACAAGAAAGCGGTACCGGTCAAGGTACCGATCAAGAAAATCAAGCCAGAGGACGAGGCTGGAGCAGCATGGCCAGCCATCTGCATCGGCGCCTTCGTCGCCTTCGGAGGCGTCCTCTTCGGCTATGACACGGGCACTATCTCAGGCATTATAGCCATGGACTACTGGATGAACCTCTTCTCGACAGGATACGTCAACAACCAGGGGCATCTGGACATTACGCCTGGGCAGTCTTCCGCAGTCGTGTCCATTCTCTCCGCCGGCACATTCTTCGGCGCTCTCTCCTCTCCCTTCATCGCCGACAGAATTGGTCGTCGGTGGTCTCTCATCGTCTCGGCCTGGGTTTTCAACTTTGGCGTCATCCTTCAGGTGGCCTCTACGGGCCTTAGCCTGTTCCTGGCTGGTCGCTTCTTTGCTGGTTTCGGTGTTGGCCTGGTTTCTGCTTTGAGTATGTTTAATGAGTCCTTCAAAGGATTCCGGTCCTGTTTGCTAACTGTCGTCACCAGTTCCATTATATCAATCAGAAACGGCACCAAAATGGATCCGTGGCGCTATTGTAGGCGCTTATCAGTTCGCCATCACCATTGGATTGCTTCTCGCTGCTGTTGTGGATAACGCGACCCACGACCGCCAGGACACCGGTTCCTACCGCATTCCCATCGCAGTGCAGTTCGCCTGGGCCCTTATTCTCATCATCGGCATGTTGTTGCTGCCAGAGACTCCTCGCTTCCTCATCAAGCAGGGTAAGGGGGACAAGGCTGCTCACTCTCTCGGAATCTTGAGACGCCTTCCAGCGGACCATCCCAGCATCCAGGAGGAGCTGGCCGAGATCAAGGCCAACCGCGACTACGAGATGAGCTTGGGCAAGGCCAGCTATCTCGATTGCTTCCGCGGAGGCATGAGGAAGAGACAGCTCACGGGCATGGCCCTTCAGGCTCTTCAGCAGCTCACGGGTATCAACTTCATCTTCTACTACGGCACCCAATACTTTAAGAACTCCGGAATCCAGAACTCCTTCACCATTTCTATGATCACCTCGGCCGTCAACGTGGCATCTACGATTCCCGGTCTTTACTTCATCGACAAGTGGGGACGTCGCCCCCTTTTGCTCTGGGGTGCCGTCGGCATGGCCGTGAGCCAGTTCTTGGTGGCCATTCTGGGAACTACCACGACAGGCCAGGACGCAAGTGGTAATATCTTGGTCTACAACGTGGCAGCACAAAAGGCTGGTGTGGCGTTCGTCTGCATCTTCATCTTCTTCTTTGCCGCGACCTGGGGTCCATTGGGATGGGTTGTCACTGGCGAGATCTTCCCGCTCAAGTTCCGTGCCAAGGGCCTGTCGATGACGACGGCTACAAACGTGAGTTTACAGATCTTTTCAAGCTTTCCCTCCCCCGCGTTTTGTTTGAAGCTAGAACAAGCTATGACGGTGTGGCGTGGGAGATTCTGAGTGGGTGGTCAGCGTCAGCGACCCCTACCTGCCAATGCACCTAATGCACGCTAAGCTTCCCCGCGTTTTGGGCGCGGCCACCTACATCATTGTTTCTTAACTGCTACACCAGCCCTACGCGCATTAGGATATCAGGCTAACAGTGTTCTACTAGTGGCTCCTTAACTGGGCAATCGCCTACAGCACACCGTACCTCGTCAACTACGGCGCCGGCTACGCCAACCTGCAGAGCAAGATCTTCTTCATCTGGTTCGGCTGCTGCTTCCTGTGCATCGCATTCGTCTACTTCTTCATCTACGAGACCAAGGGCCTCACGCTGGAGGAGATCGACACCATGTACCAGGAGGTCAGCGTCGCCCACAAGAGCACCAAGTGGAAGCCCACGAGCACCTTCCGCGAGCGTCTCAGCGTCGCGCACCGGGGCGGTCTCGGTGCCGACGGCAAGCCTCTTGCGGGTGGCGGAAACGGCGGGCTCTTTGAGCATGCCGAGGGCGAGAAGCGGTCCGACGCGTCTTCGTCGGTGTAAAGATCATGATATGATGATTTTTTCGCTTGTGGACTTATTGTATGATTATACGGCGCATAAGGGACATACTGGAAGCCAAAATCTTGGACTTTGGCGATTAGGGAACATACCAAAATGCATGCATTGCATTGGCATTGGGCATGGCGTTCTCTGGGAAATATTTTGTCATGATTACCTATCTACGGAAGGAAAATCAATATATGATACTTATCAACCTTTTTCATTTCCTCTGCTCCGTTGCCGCGAATAAGTTGATATTCACTGTCCCTCAGTTTTTTTTTGCCCCCGCCCCTTCATAACGGGCTTGTAATTTCTGATGATAAATCTCATGATACTGCTACTTTGCTGCAAGTCTAACAGCGAGGCCGACCCCTCCATGACGTAAGTCTTATAGGCTCTTATCGATATCGGATAGGCTTCCGAAAATTCATACCTAACAGGCGCTAAGGCCTGCACCGCTTCCTTCTCACTATCAAAACCTGACAGGCCTTGACTGTACTATCTCGGGAGCTACCATCTTAGTAAACCTTCTTTTAGCAGGCCTAAGGGAACCAACTGCCAGATCTATCCTAGGCGCTCATTCCGAATGCCGAAATCAGCAACTTCTAACGGTTCTAGGTCCGCGTGAGACATGATTACTGGTGTATGACGTCGCTGATCAGCTTCGAAAAAGCTCAATGGCGGGGCGGCGGGGTAGCAGCAACAAGCAACTGCAGCGCTTGACGGAACTCTCTCCGGCCAGATAACCACTGTCGGGCATGGAGTATGACGATGATAGTCGTCATACATTCGGCACGTATGGACGGGGCTGGTTGAGGATTAAGTCTGCTGGCCGTTCTCGCGTAGACATAATGGGCATCCTCAGCTGGTGTAAACTTCAACTTTGAGACCTTGCGTCAAACTTCAACAAACTCGCATACACGATATCTTACTGTTGAACACCAATACTAGCCTAACAAAGTTTACGATATGGCAACTTCGCAGCTTGCCTACGCGGCCGAGAAGGCCATTGGCCATCATGACGAATACACCAAGCAGGATGTTTCCGACTACAATGCCGAGGGTCTCGGCGACCCCAACGAGAAGATGCTTGCCCTGACATGGCAGGGCAAGAATTCAGTCGCAGTTTGTTCGTAGCTACCAATTCTTCCTTCTTGAAACTATGTGCAACACAGCCGTCTAACAATCGCTTCTCCGGAATAACAGCCGAAGTCTCGAAGCCAAAGATCATCGAGGACACCGACGTCATCCTCAAGGTAACGGGCAGCACGGTGTGCGGCTCGGACCTGCACCTGCTCCACGGCGCGGTGGTGCAGATGAACAAGGGCGACATCCTGGGCCACGAGTTCTGCGGCGTGGCCATCGCCACTGGCCCCAAGGTGTCCAAGGTGAAGGTTGGCAAGCGCTACGTGGCGTCGTTCCAGATCGCGTGCGGCGAGTGCATGTTCTGCAAGCAGAAGCTGTCCAGCCAGTGCGAGCGCACCAACAGCAACACCATGGCCAAGGCCATGTACGGCTCCGTGGGCGCCGGCATCTTTGGATATTCCCACTTCACCGGCGGGTTCGCGGGCGGCCAGGCCGAGTACGTGCGCGTGCCCATCGGCGACGTGAACCTCCTGGAGCTCCCCGACGACGTGCCCGACGAGAAGGGCCTGTACCTGTCGGACGTGCTGGCCACGTCGTACAACGCCGTCAAGGACACGGCCGTGTACCCCAACGACGAGGTGGCGGTGTTCGGGGCGGGCCCCATCGGGCAGATGGTGGGCGTGTTCGCGCTGGGGGAGGGGGCGAGCAAGGTCATCTTCGTGGACACGGAGCCGCGGCTGAGCTTCGTGCAGAGCCGGTGGCCGGCGAAGCACCGCGAGAAGCTGGTGCTGGTGGACTTCAAGAAGCTGAGCTTCGGGGTCACGAGCAAGGAGACGGTGGTGAGCAAGCTGAAGGAGCTGTGCGGCGGGCGCGGGCCGGACGTGGCCATCGAGTGCGCGGCGGGCGAGTACGCTAAAGGGTGGGCGCACTGGCTCGAGATGGCGGTCGGGGCGGAGACGGACACGAGCGAGATCCTGAACGAGATGGTTGAGGGGGTGAGGAACTATGGACGTACCGGAATTACGGGCGTCTATGTCGGCTATGTGAGTTTTTCCCCTTCCTCTATCTTTTCTCAAACAAGCTGGAGTGTAGTTGCTGGTATTGACTCTGTTCTAGACCAACCACTTCAACATCGGATCTCTGATGCAGCGCGGTATTCGCCTCATCGGCAACGGCCAGGCCCCCGTCCTGAAGTACTGGGAGGAGCTGCTGGAGCAGATCCGCGACGGCAAGCTGGACCCCACGCAGATGCTGTCCCACCGCGTGAGGCTGGAGGACATGGACAAGGTGTACTACAAGTTCGACAAGAAGGAGGACGCGATGCAGAAGGTGTTTGTGGAGACGAAGCATTCGTTCCCCCGCGCGGAGGGCACGCCGGAGTTGACTAGGTATTAGAGTGGGCCCCGCGAGGGAGTTGGGGAAGGGGAGCAGATGATGTGAATGATGTGGATGAAGTGGACGACGTCAGCATTGTGGGAGTTGTGGGCGAGGTGAACGGTACGGGCATTGTGGGAGTTGTGGGCGGTGTGGACGACGTTGACGTCGTGGGTGTCGTGGACGGTGTGGGCGTTGTGGGAGTTGTGAATGACGTGGGTGCATGATTGCTTGTACGATATGATACCACTCAGATTGCTGCCACCAAGGGGTTCTAGTGAAAATTGCAGATTTTACTCGAGAAAGACAGAACAAGCCTGGATGTAGATATTTGTTGTCCATGTGCGTGGCATGGTAGTCTTCTCAGTGTTGCTGCCGCCGCGGGTCTTTGCGACGGGCATCCGCATGCAGCACCGGATTTAACAAGACCTTGATCGCCCGGCCATCACCGCCAGCACATGGGACGATCGGCCAAATCGGCGTCGACATGCTGCACGATGCTGACTGACGCAATTCGATAGTCTCACGGCCGGCTGTTGGCTGTTATATCTCCTGGCTGTGCCCATTGGTCGCGTCCCCAAGCCTCGACTCGCGCGAGGGCTGACGATGAATCAGCAACATCTTCGACGCTGCTCCTATCGGACGTCAGCAGAAGCGACGCCAAGAACCTCCGTCAGACCTGTCTATGTCCTCTACGGAACCAAATCCGACTGCTTGCTTTTCGGGGCGCATGATCCCTATTAGCGCACGTAATTTCTCAGCCCTATGGATTGCTTGGAACGATCGATGTCATCCCGTGGGATCGATCAGACACAGGCCTTGTGTCGGACAGGAGTATAAGAGAGAGCCCGTTCGAACTTGTGTTCTGGAGCAGCATACATAGATGCGTACATGTCTCGGGAATGATCCTGCCTCCTGCCTGGAGGACTTCTCCCTGTATCGACGCCGTCTTGACTTGAATACACAACCATCGAGTTCGGTTCCCCCGAAGCTCCCACATCTCAACGTCCCATAACCGCCCAACGCAAGAACAACATAAAATCACGCATACGAACAGGCGGACAATGGCCCCCCTGACTAAAGTGTCGACATCGTCCTCGTCCGCCTCCTCCTCGACGAGCGGCCCGATACCACAACCGCTGACGACGGACTCGTCCGTCTGGGTATCCCTGTCGAGCAGGGAGATATGCACCAAGAAGACGGCCGCGCACGCGTCCTCGTCGCCCGCCGTGCACCAGCCCACGACGACCAGCCCCGCACAACCGGGCAAGTCGTGGAGATGTCTGCTGCATCCGAAGGCGCCGTGGTAAAGAGACTGGGGGCTTCTGTCTTTGCCTTTAGTGGGGGTTCGCGACTTGTCTCCTGCCTGCCTTGGGATGGTCTTATAGGGAAGAGACATACAGGATGTGGTTGGGTTCCGGCTGGAGCAGAGGCGCGAAGTCTGTTGTGTCGTCGATGAGAAGGGAGAGGGAAAGGGAGGATTGTTTGTAATATCCGGGTCGTGTTGTGTACTGTACAGGCACTCTGGCGGGGACAGAGACTGAGACCGAGATGTACACATACACGCTTGTCGAATATTGACGGGGGATTGGGCCTTGGATAAGGCTGGATAATGGGGACACTCGCTTGTGGGAGATTTCCGCTGGTCGTAACGACTGGATTGTACTCTGGTCAGCACGATAAAGATGGTTGATTTATGGAGAATTGCACGTAGCTCGGAGCTATGTATATTTTATGTAAGTAATATAAACAGTATAGAGTTTCCATATACGCCACTCTTGCTGCTCTTGGCCTCAAGCCGCTCCCTACAACCACTAGAGTGCAATTAGTTGCTCAGACGAGCCCTCGCCTGACGCTCCCTCTTGGCCCTCGACTTGCAGGTGGTCCCGTTCTTGAGCGCCTCGACGATTCCGTTGTAGGCAGGGTGATGCGTGAAATCGTCGAACCAGGGCAGAGGAGCGCCTTGTCCGGGAAAGACGGCCGGAACCCAGCTGAAAGGGTCGTAGAAATCCCAGAGAGTGACGCCGATGCATGCCTTGACCTGGACACACGCGCCGACGATCTAATAAGGTTGAACAGATTAGTCATATACTTTCTCCATGACTCGGCTTCGTGCTACTCACGTTCTTGTACGCTTCCTTCTGCAACTCTAACTTCTCCGCCGTGGCGGGAAGCTCGAGTCTGACGTCGAGCTCTGTAAGCGCAACCTCGACACCGACGTCGGAATACGACTTGATGACCGCAACGTGCTCGTCCAGCGTGGGGTGGCTCTCGGCAACCAGATGCGCCTGCATCCCTATGCCGTCGATCTTGATGCCCTCGGCCCGGAGCATCTTGACGATGCCCACGGCGGCCTCACTCTTGGCGCTCGGCGATTCGAGGTTGTAGTCGTTGTAATACAGCTTGGCGTTGGGGTCGACCTGCGAGGCGACCTTGAAGGCGTGCTTGATGAAGTCCTCACCGAGGACGTTGTAGAACACGGACTCGCGGTAGGTGCCGTCCTCGTTGAGTGCCTCGTTGACGACATCCCACGCGTAGCAGCGGCCCTTCCAGTGGCCTGCGACGTTGGTGATATGGGCTGTGATCACGTCGCGGAGGGCTTCGGGGGTCCAGTCGGTCTTGCTCTCGACCCAGGGAGCGAGCTGGCTGTGCCACACGAGCGCATGGCAACGTAGATAGTAGCCGGCTTCCTCGGCTTTTGAAGCTACGATCTCGCCTTCGGTGAAGTTGAAGACATTCTGCTCCGGCTCGGTGAACAACCACTTGAGACACGTTAGACATGCCGGAGCACATATTGGCGGTGGGGAGGCTACTGACCTTCATGCCGTTGGTCGGCGTGGTCTGCCCAAACTCGCCTGACTCCCACATTATCTCGTCGTACTGAGGGTACGCTGCTTCAAGTCCAGCTCGTTCCCGCTGGCCCGGGGAATCGGTGGCAGCACCGAAGTACTTCAGACCGGCCTGTTTGGCATACTTGTCAAGCAGGCCGGACGCCAATGGGGCCGAGGCACCGAGCAAGGCTGTGCTGAGAGATGTGACACGCATGTTGACTGCTGTGATTTTGAGGAAGCCTCTTGAGGGGAATCACTGAGGAGAACGGACATTCTCAGTTGGCTGAAGAGGAAATGATGCTATTTAAAGTGAGAGGACTTGCGGAGAAGGTTCCCAGCCCCATGGGCCATGGATTGTGTTGGTAGTCCAGGTTGCCATGCGCATGGGCGTCAATGCGACTCTCCGTCCGTCGTTCCGGACTTGATTCCCCAAATTTTGCAACCGACGGCGACTAGGGGTAACTGAGATCTTCCAAGATTGAGGGGGCAGGAGGCCGATACAGTGATGGTTGCGTAATGTGCGAACCGTGATGGGCAGCATCGACAGCTCCGAGAACCCGGTTCTCTTGGCTGAATGAAGTCTTGGCTTATAGCGGCCAAGGCCATACTCATGCATCGTAATTAACCACAGAGGTCCAGATCGCGGAGGCATGCCAGCAGAGACAGGCAAGAAGCTCGTCGGATTGAAAAGAGATGTACGGTTGATGAGCTTGCCACGAGGGGCGCCACCCCGGGATGAATAGGTGTATTCAGCCGAATAAGAAGACAGCCAATGGAGAAGGCTGCCAAGGCTGAGAGAGTCGGGCGCCCTTGGCGTTGAGGCTCTTGGCGATAGTTGGGGTAGACAACATCCTCGCTAATCAAGAACTTGCGGTTAAACAAGCATTGGAAGTTTGCGGGGAATTGGTCTTGATCCGGAGGATGCCAGACTCAGGTTAGTAGACCGCCAAGTCCAAGACTAGACCAGCTCCAGACTCGGTAAGAAATACTACATGTTTCCTGATATTACGCACTTCGGAGCGATGCGCCCGTCAACCCGCCAGAATGAGCATACGTGCCCAGCCGGGAACTATAAGAAGGCCACTAGATCCCCCTAACTGTGCCCAGTCAATGTGTACGAGTCTTGGACGGACTCATGCAAGGCATGTGGACTAGTTGAACTCTTGAGGTCTCCGAAAAGGACCTCGTATCAAGCATTGTTTCCGTGCGATCTCATTGAGTGGTTGGGGTGGAATGGAAGATGACCAGTTCAATCTGCGGCTGATGGCCCAAGGACATCTATGCCATGCATGCCTTTGACTGGATGAACCTTGGTGGCATTGACATCTCTATCAGGAATCTCATGCCCGCTGCATAACCACGGGGGTTAATCCGCGTCTGCGACTTGCAACAGTGGAATATCCGCCAGGCTGACGGCTGCCTAGACGATTGCCTTGTCAAAATTAGGCGGCGTGGTGGTCGACACCTGTTGCATCGAAGAGAGCACATCCGAGACACACGCTTGACAAGAATTGGGCGTGTAAGAGAACGTCACGAGCGAAGTGTATGAGGCACCGACCCGGAATATAAGAAGTGGTGCAAAGAGTCGAGGTAGACCATCATTAAGACTAACTATGCGTGATCCTGCCGCAGGTGTAGAGGCCCGGTGGATCTGTTGAAGTTTTCTTCAACTGAAATCTTGCGCGCATAAATACAGTATGGAATGGAGGTTAGGAGTGGGAGGAATAATAGAGGCGAAGTGAACACACAGCCTTGCAAGCGTGACAGGCGTCCCCTGTCTGCTGTCTGGTAGGGGTGCTCATGAAACAGACGAAGGAAGAGTGAACGGCAAAAGGATTAGAGAAGTGGTATGCAGGTAGCAGTAGAAGTAAGGTTTGCTCAGTATGGCTCTCTCGTCCACAAAAGTCATTGATGAGTCGATACTCCAACACGTTACCGCAGCATGACAGCATTGACGGTTCAGTGTGGTCGAGACAGGGCATTCCTCGGGCTTGCGGGAAGTTAAGTAATGAATGATGGAGCAGTTAGAGTTGCCCGAGATGATAGAGTTTGACTGAACACAATACCAATACTGTGAATAGGTAGATGATGGAAATCTCGGTCCTAGGAGTCTGGAGACAGCTCGTTTAGAAAGGATCGAAGAGTTAGATAGGTATGATAGTCAGGTCCCCAAGCCGGCATTGTGACTGAGAAGTCAGGTTCCCGCTGTGCTTCATAGTACGAGCTGTCCTGTATGTAGTAGCAGCTTTGGGCATGTCAATCTTGATGGATAAGTTCTCGCCATGTTGTTTCGCTCCTTTGTCCTCATCCAGCACTCGTAGAGAACTTGCTCGTTGATGTCGCTTTGGCGTGCCGGAGTTGAGTCGGGAACTTTCGATACGCGCACCGTGCACAGTTCGCGCGTGGTCCATAAAATAAGGTTGAATCCGCTGAGAGCTTCTCAAGCGGAAGTTACTTGTTGAAGATTACCAGGTGTTATTAGCGCACCACACCCGACATTGGAGGGAAGGAGCGGAATGCCACCTTCTATTTTGGATACCTCATATCACAGTGCTTCTATCTTGCCTCTACGGTCCGTTACGGACCGAAGCTCTAGGGCGCTGACGTCGGGTTTGAACTCATGCGCGTAACCAGCGCATATTTGGTTCTACACAGTACGCCGTCGCCAGACGCAGCACCTTTGGTTGCCACCTGTGATGAGGACGGTTGATTCTCTTCTTGCGGCATCCCGTCAACAGCTGTAAATAGCTGTAATCTCTATGTCTCAGCCGCTGCTTTACGAAGTCCCAAATCGGGACAGACATTGACTGTAGTATTGCATGCCCCTGGCAGGTGCATCCTGCCAAGACACACGCTTGGAAACGGCCCTTCCTCTGTTAACGAACCGCCTGCTGTGGTAGCCCCGGCTCATGAGCAGGCCCGAGCGCATGACTGCCTCCCCCGGATCCGTGGCTGCGGTGCGGGAAATTCCCATCAACTTCCCCGGCCACAAGCGCCTTCAGCGAGCCGGGGTTGGATCGCAGGGAACCAATGGCCTTTTGAAGTGACTGACTCCATCGCTGCCGCTCCCTGGTCTCCCCGGCTGCTCCCTGGTCAATTGAAAATCAACGGGGGCCGTGGGTGCAGACAAATGAAGCCACACCGTGTCCACCAATTTCCAGGACGATCCTAGTGGATTCTAGAGTCCATGTCTGGTCGACGAGTCTGCAGTGCAGACTCTGCACTGTCAAGAGAACCAGCGATTGGCGTGACGAATGCACAGGCACGCCCTCGCCATGGTTGGGATCGACCCATTAATAGGGCTGGACCTTCTCACTCCTTCTCAGGCCTCTGCTTCTGCCGTACGACCATTTTGCACGTCGTCTCGACGTCCTCTGGCCATGCGGGACTACGTCTATTAGGACCAGGACTCTTCGGCGGTGGCGCGGAATGACTTCATCAGATGCGGGAGCGGGCGATGACCACGACCGCGGAAAGGCGCTCATCGCTGCCGCAGTTGTTATCATTGTCCTCACTGCGGCAGTGGTTGGGCTACGATTTTATACACGCGTCAAGATTGTGCGCGTGCTCGGTGCCGAGGACTGGACAATCTTGGTGGCGCTGGTGTTCTCGCTGGGAGTGTCCATCTGCACGATTACGAGTATGTCCAGGTCGTGCGAGCATCCTGTCAATCCAGAACCCGATCCTAACGACGAGCTCTAGTGACAAGATTCCATTGGGGAAAACACTACACGGCAATATCTGCAGCAGACATGGTATCTCTCGCAAAGGTAAGCATCCGTCCTCAGGTTAAACCTGATTGCAGACCTAATATCCGGAAACAATAGATCAACTTCGCAATTATCTTGGTTTACCAAATGAGCCTGGCCTTCACCAAGGTCTCCATCCTGATCCTGTATCTTCGACTGCTCACGTACCACTACTCTCGCTGGGCTGTCTACGTTATGCTTGGAGTGGTCGTTGTCTACAACACCTGGGGATTCATTAGCGAAATGACCGTCTGCATTCCGCTATCGAAACTATGGTCCGACCCTAACTATGACACCTGCCACCCGGTCAGCTTCACCTGGGCCGCCATTGGACTTCACATTGCCACAGACTTTCTCATTTTCTTCCTGCCTATACCTGTCTTCTTCAACATCAAGATGGTGCTCAAAAGGAAGCTCACTGTCCTGGCAGTGTTCACTGTAGGTTTCATGTGAGTCCTTCCAGACCTACACTACGTCCATCACCTCGCATGTTCAATACTCACATACGGCTGCCACAGTGCATGCATCATCTCCGTCTTACGTGCCCTCCGGATACACCAGCTGTCGAACGCGATCGACTTTACCTATGACTACGTGGAAATCTCCTACTGGAACCTGGCAGAGGTGAACTCGTCAATCATATGTGCTTGTCTCATGACCTTCAAGCCACTTATATCTAAACTCTGGCCTTCCTGGATGGTATCTTCGCAGGCGTCAGACGTCGACTCCGATCAACGGACCAAGACACAGGTCCCCCCATCAACCAGGAGACAGCGGAGCTTGTCGACAGAAGAAATCGCCATGATCGATATTGTTTAATGGGGGAGGTTGGGCCTCGCTCAATACTGTACAACAACAACATTAGGCCTGGCGCCGACATTTGTATGGGTGTAATGGACGGCGTCGATAAATATACCATCTCGGCTGGGATTGCATAAGCTCCCACGGTCGGGCAAAAGCTTGGGTTTGCTTAGCGGGTTTTACATTCTTCGGCGCAAGAAAACGAATTTGAGCGTACCAGTTCTGGCCAGGATTTGGACGAAGCCACGGCGACAGGAGTACAGGAATTCCTTGGATCTCACGACAGGATGCACAAATATTGGAGGTTATTTCAAGGTTACAGTTGGGCGGAGGCGCTGATCCGGATGTTATATTTCCTGTTCTTGTTTAATATACACTCGGGGCTGATGAGCCCGGAGACCGAACCCCTGATTATACTTGACGCTCTGTTTAGCCGCACAATGGATATAATATGAGCTAAGCAAGAACACAACCTCGATCATACCTCTGCTCCCTAAGTCAGAACAGGAAAGAATTTCTCGATACGTTCACCAGTCAAATCTAACATGCGGACGACACCAGCAAGTCTCATCCTCGCTCTGGCAGCGGCCGGAGTCTGCGCCACTCCTCTGAATCTCAACGAGCGAGCTACGCCCACCATCTACCTCGCCGGTGACAGCACCATGGCTAAGCTGAGCGCACCGACAGACGGTAGCTACACTCTCCTTCCACCCCCCTCACCGCGCTAGACTAACCCACAATCCCCGCCAGGCTGGGGCCAATACCTCTCCAAATACGTCACCGTCCCCGTCGTAAACAAGGCCATAGCCGGCCGATCGGCCCGCAGCTTCACGGTGGAGAACCGCTTCGCCGAGATCGAGAAGCTCGTGGGCGCGGGCGACGTGGTGGTCATCGAGTTCGGGCACAACGACGGCGGGTCGCCGACGGCGGCGTCGGACAACGGCCGCAGCGACTGTCCCGGCACGGGGAACGAGACGTGCAAGTCCGGCAAGGACGGGAGCGTCGTGTACACGTTCGGGCACTACGTCGAGGCGGCGGCGCGGGCGTACATCGCGAGGGGGGCGAAGGTGGTCGTCAGCAGCCAGACGCCGAATAACGTCTGGGAGGGGGGGAAGTTCAACGGGTCGCCGTCGAGGTTCGTGCAGTACGCGGCCACGGCGGCGGAGCACGTGGGGGAGGGGGCGAGTTTCGTGGATCATTTCCGGGCGGCGGCGGATATGTATCTTAAGTTGGGGTCGGAGAAGACGAATGGTCTGTTTCCGAAGGATCATACGCATACTAGTCCCGAGGGGGCGGATCTGGTGGCGCAGGCGTTTGTGGAGGCCGTTGCGAGGGACTTTAATGGGACGACGCCGTTGAAGGCGTTCTTGAAGTCGGATACTCCTGTTGTGTTCTAGTGGATGGTTCACACTGGGGTTGATCTTGACTTTTGGCAGGGCTTATGCGGGTGGATTTTCATCAAAAGCAATGATACGACTAGAACTGGGTTCGACACAATACGGGTCATAAGCAACTCCAGGATGCCATTATCCAGATTCTTCCGCCTCAGATAGAACTGGTTCTTAGAAAAGAGCAACCGCATTAGGCGGACTCGCCACCCCTCCCACCACATTGAGCGGCATGCTCGTCACCATGAACGTCCACCTCTTCTGGCGCTCGCACTCCTCCGCCAGCGCCTCGAGGTCAAACATCTCCCCGATCGGCATGCCGAAGCCGGCGAGCAGCGTCTGGTGCATGCCCTGCTTCATCACCCCACCCTCCGTCTGGTCTTCCTGTCCCGCCGAGGCTCCGCTCGGCGGCCACGCTTCGAACCCGGGACAGTCACCCGCCACAGCCGCAATCTGGCTGTCCCACAGGAACTGCAGGACGCCGAGGGTGGATTCCATGCCGGGGTACTCGAAGGGACTTTTGGCCATCATGGCCTTTTTGACGGACATTTCTGCCGTCTCGTAGGCGCGTGTGAAGCCCGTGCGTAGGAGTAGGATGTCGCCCGAGCGGAAGACGATGTTGGATTCTGCTGCTATTTTGTGCAGTGTTGAGAGGGAGACGGCGTACAGGCCTAAGGGGTCGTAAGAGATGTTGTGCCGCTCTGCATAGGCGGCAAAGTCTATCAGGACGCCACGACCGATGATACCCTGCTTCGTCCATGCTTCAATAGTTCAGTTCTGCAGTTCCTGAGGAGTTGCTCAGAAGGACTGCTCACCATGAACTCCGAGCCGCGAGGTCTTCTTTGAGTAGATGTCGGCTTGCGTCAGCCCGTTGTAGAACCTCCCGTCGTCGAAGCCCCAGTGACGTAGGCCGTCCCACTGCGAGCCTATCTGGGTGTTGAGAGTAATTTTGTCGTCCTGGAGGGTTAGCAACAGCACGGAGAATGGTGGATTCGAAATCCTCCTCACATTCATGTTCTTGCCAATCTCGAAGATCTCATGCTTGGTCGGTTCTCGGAAGGACTCGCCAGCATAGTCCATCATGTGGACTGGCCAGTTGAGCCCGACGCTGACGCCCGTCTTAATCTCCTTGGCAGCTTCTCTTGTACGCTCCGCCGTCAATAGGTTCAAGGTTCCCCTTTCGTCATCATCTCCGTACAAGCCCCATGCCGAGTGTGGGGGATGGCTTGGGTCGAGGGGTAGCTCGGTGAACTTGGGACGTGAGGTCGCCATGTTGGTAGAGTTCTAGGGGAGATGGGGTCGACTCCGAGAGCCAGACCATGGCCGAAGCACGAAAGCAAAAGGCACGTATGTTATAGACTATGGTGTTGGTGCGGGGTGGAGGGTAACAGTTGCCGGACATGAGCATGGCAGCAGCAAGACCATGTCTCGCTCGTGTTTCCTCACCACATGTACACAATTCCCATGGCATAGTAAACGAGTTCGACACCGGAGTTGGTCGACGTATTCAGATTCATCACTTAAGCAGACCAGTAACTGGTCCGAAAGCAGAAAGAACAGTCGAAGTGTGTTGTCATTCTTGTGAGAGAAACCCTTGCTAGTCTTGTGCAGAAGAACCTTGACGGCTCTCTGTCTGCTTTAGACTGACTAGAAGGACTATAAGTAGATAAGGAGAGAGCACTTTACTACTCAAGATAATCTTCTCTTCTTCATCCCATTTTACTCAGGAAATTCAAGTAAGCTTGGAGCCTTATTAAAATCAATTAGGCCAATACGTCCAAGGCATTCGCTTCCATAGCACGGTATCGCTAACACTTCAGTTAGGATTGAGCCTTTAGATGTGAGTAACCATTGACGAAGATAGGACGAAGGATCTCCAATACCACCACCAGGGACTACTGTCACGAGAGTCGACCGTGCAGTGCATGGCAGCGTGGAACACCCCGCCAGCCAGGCAACAAGACTTAGAACACACAAAGATGAAAGAATATCTGAAGTTCGAAGTCATGGAGATCAGCTGCGTACAGCTTCCTGACTCAGGCGAGACAATCGGAAACTTTTATCCCCGCACTTTGCTTGCGGGTGGGCGGGCGAGGCCGCACTAAGAAGCCCGGACTTGCGGTTGAAGATTCCCGCGATGCGGAGAAACAACGCGAATCTCGCCTAGCCATGCGACAAGCACATCACTATAAGTAACAAAATGGATGAGAAAGAACCTGGATGGGTAGGCCAGGCTGGCACTTCAGAATTGAGCGACAGTGTACCCAAGTAACAGGCAAAATAACTGGAGGAAAACATGGCCGCTACTACAACCGAGACTCAAAGCCACCGGCCGCTGAAGACAACGCAGCGAGCCCAGCAGTACGACCAACGGGACGGGAAGCTCCACCTGAACGAGATACCCATCCCGACGCCGAAACCGAACGAGCTACTAGTGAAGATTGCATGCGCCTCACTATGTCACTCGGACGTGATGATGTTCGAGCCCAACGACCAGGGTCTCGTCTTGGGCCAGAACCCCGTCACGCTCGGCCACGAGGCGACAGGTTTTGTCGTCGAAACTGGCTCCGGCACCACAGGCTTCCGGCCGGGTGATAAGGTCGGCTTCCTGCCGGCCATGGACTGCTGCTACGAGTGCTATCAGTGCAAGAACGTGCATAACCTCTACTGCAAGACCGGCAAGGTAAAGATGGCCGGGTTCGCCTGCGACGGGTACTTCCAGGAGTACGCCATCGTCGACTACCGGGCTGCCATGGTGCTGCCAGAGTCACTCGATGTGTACACTTCGGCGCCGTTGTTCTGTGCAGGTGTTACGGCATTCCACGGCGTAGAGGATGCAAAGCTCGAGCCAGGACAGTGGGCTGCTATCATCGGCTGTGGAGGTCTTGGACACCTGGGAATTGCGTATGCAAAGTGAGTTGCAGACACCATGAGCGGTGATGAAGCGTAGAGCACAACTGACCAGAGATGCGCCAGGGCGATGGGCCTCAAGGTCATCGGTATCGACGTCGTCGACTCGCAGCTCGAGGAAGCTAAGGACCAAGGCGCAGACTATGTCTTCAACTCCATGACAGACAAGGACTATGTCAGCAAGATCCAGGAGATAACTGATGGCGGCGTCGATGCTGCCATCAATTACACAGCGTCCAAGAAGGCGTACGACGGCTGCCCGGCCATCATCAAGTGAGTCGAGCCAGTCTCAAACCTGTAGAACCATGACGTGTGGAAGCTAACCAGCAACAAGACCCGGTCAAGGCAAACTCGTAGTGGTCGGCATTCCTCTGCAGCCCCTGACGTTCAACGCCATGGACATCGCCATGGGTCGATTCAAGATCATCGGCTCCAACAACGGAACCAACTACAACATGCGGCCATGCATCGAATTCAGTGCGAAGCACAACATCAAGCCGCATCTGACGCTGTACAAGCTGGAGGATCTGCCAAAGATGATTGAGCTGATGCACGAGGGCAAGGCGAGAGGCAGGTTGGGAGTGAAGTTCGATTGAAGTGGAAGATGCCTTGACAATGTTTGGGGAAAATGTGGAGGAATTTTGGAGGTCGGAGACTTCGGAGGCCAGAAGTCTGGGGAAAGTGCTGGTGGCTTAGCGTTGCGCTGGTCCAAATCCTTTCTAGAGACTCCCTTAGCTCAGGCACGGCAGGCTGCTATTGGCTGGTTTTGCGGAGATGCAACTGCCGACTTGATCCCCCGCAGAGTGCCATCTGGACCTGCCGTCGCTTGTCGAGCATCAACGGCAGAAAACAACGGACCGAGATCCCTCCTCGGCCCAAGGCCAATAATGGCGGAAGATATCTTTTTATCAGACTTCATCTCTCTCATCTTTCTATGCTGAGTTCTCTAGAATCTCGCAGTAACACTGAACAGTAACTGTAATCGTGTCGAGAACCTCCCGAGGAGAGTGACTGATCTGTTGAATGCTGTGACCCGAGCAAAGCGATAGAGATAATTCCCAGATGGCTACACAAGGCACCAAGCTGGCATACACAGGTCATCCGCCAGGCTACGTTCCCCAGCGCAATGTCTTCGACTGGGCCCTAAACCAGCCATTTCAACACTATAGCGACTACACAAACCCCAGCCAGGTGGTCCCCGCGATAGAACCGAACAGGGCCATTCTCGTGGACGACAAGACAGGTAGGCTCGCCCCCCGACTCTGTCCGATGCAATCCTCGAGCTGACATCTGACCAGATCGAACCCTCACTCACTCTCAGATCAGAAACGATGCTCTGACTCTTGCGGCTGGCCTCAAAGGCCTTGGCTTGGACGCCAACGATCTCAGGGTGCTCCCACCAACACCGACCTGTCCACGACCAGAGATAGCGCCAATCGTGCTTGTCCAGCTGCCAAACTGCCTGCCCTATGCGCCCATCCTGCTCGGCATCTTCGCCTCGGGCCTCACAGCGACCCTTGTCTCGCCAGCCCTGACAAGCAGCGAGATCGCTTGGATCCTGCAGTCCGCCCGGCCCCGCGTAATCATCACAGCCAAAGCCTGCCTCGAAGCCATGACCTCAGCCCTCAAATCCCAGACCGACAAGTCCTATTTCTCCGCCCTACCAGTCTTCACGTACGACCCAGCAACAGACGTCTACCCCGAGCGCAGCCCTAGCCCCCCTTCCACGTCGGACTGGAAATCCCTCCTGTCTCCCCACCCAATGCAAGCCCCCCATCCCCTCCCCCTCAAGTCCCCCTCGACCCGCACCGCCGTCATCCTCTGGTCCTCGGGCACGTCCGGCCGCTCCAAGGGCGTGCTCCTCTCCCACCACACCCTCAACTTCACCACGGCCTCGCTCTGGCACGACGCCGACTTCTACCAGGGCCGCCGCCAGCACTGGCTCGGCTACGTGCCCTT
Organism: Coniochaeta prunicola; assembly: GCA_007388105.1. NCBI lineage: Eukaryota > Fungi > Ascomycota > Sordariomycetes > Coniochaetales > Coniochaetaceae > Coniochaeta > Coniochaeta prunicola. Next base: position 84,614 of record SMOB01000316.1, read on the forward strand.
CTACCACGTCTTCGGGCTGTGCACCTCGCTCCTCCTCAGCATCTGCTCCGGCGCGACCAACTACGTCATGCCGGCCTTCAACCTCGAGACGGTCCTGGCCGCCGTCCCGCGCCGCGGGATCACCTACTTCCACATGGCGCCGCCCGTGGCCGTCATGCTCGCCAAGTCCCCCCTGGTGGACCGCTACGCCAAGGCCGGCGGCTTCAAGACCGTGGCGGCGGGCATAACCGGCGGGGCGCCCCTGGGCCACGAGGTCGTCGTCGAGGTCTACCGCCGGCTGGGGTTCCGCATCCGCCTCGGCTACGGCCTGTCGGAGACGTGCAGCACCTCGCTCCAGCGGGGACTGACGGAGGCGGACATGCACGCCGCGGCGGGCGACAGCGGCCTGCCGCACTGGGGCACCGAGGTCATGATCGACGCCGGCGGGCAAGGCGGCGGTGCGGGAGCCGTCAAGCCCGCTTCCGTGGGCGAGTCGGGCGAGATCCTGGTGCGCGGGCCCGGGCTGATGATGGCGTACCTGCCGGTGGGGGTCGATAGGGAGACGGGGGAGCCGGACATGAGCGCCTCGCTCGAGGCGCTCACGCCGGACGGGTGGTTCCGCACGGGGGATATCGGACACGTGGACGCGGAGGGGAAGCTGAGCATTACGGATCGGCTGAAGGAGCTGATCAAGGTGCGGGCGTACCAGGTCGCGCCGGCGGAGCTGGAGGCGGTGCTGTGCAGCAGCGAGCTGGTGGCGGACGCGGGGGTGATCGGTGTGTATGACGCGAGCGAGGCGACGGAGTGGCCGAGGGCGTATGTGGTTGCGCGGCAGAAGGGGGCGACGAAGAAGGAGCTGGAGGCGCTGGCGCGGGAGTTGAGGGCGCTGGTGGAGAAGAGGGCTGCGAGGTATAAGTGGTTGAAGGGGGGGATTGTGTTTGTGGATCAGATACCTAAGAGTCCTAGTGGGAAGATCCTGAGGAGGGTGTTGAAGGAGGGGAAGGTTACGGGGACGGAGGTGCAGGTTTATGAGAAGAGGGTCAGGGATGCGAAGCTTTGATCGAAGGGGATAGATCTAGATGGCATGTAGATGGTTGGATTTTATTTCTTGACGCGCTGTGTGGAGGGATGTGTGGTTCCGGGTAGCGTGTGATGGATCTCTTGCACTGTTTAGGAGACGAAGGTCACTAGCGACAAACGCCGCGCCAGATTACGGCTTGAGTGTCTTTCTTGGTCAAGATGGTATCCATTAAACGATAAATCATGTGGTCAGGCATCTATGTAGCGTCTCGGCACGACGGAAGGAATATACATCAAAGAACTGGAATAGTCTGTGATCGCAAATCGCCTCATAGCAAGAACAGAACCAAGGCCAAAGAAGCAAGAAACAACAAGTCCGGCAAGCGACTTCCGAGCGCTGCAGAGACAGCCACGTTCGACGGCCTGCTCGTGCTCCCCGCGCCGGCGGTCGAGGCAGCGGTGCAACTACTACATACCACCGCCGTGGTGGCCGTCGACGGTTCTGCGGCCTGATGGGTGCTCCAAGCCAGCTCAGTCGTGCAAGGGACGACTGTCGTATATGTCAAAGCCGTCGATGTGGGCCGAGACTTGTAGCAGGTGCAGGACTCTTCGTAGTAGGTCGTCATCCAGCTCTTGCAGCTGGTTGTGGTGATGGTGGTGTAGGAGGTACTGCTTGTTGTGCAGGATGTGCTGGATTCGGTGGAGGAGGAGGAGACTGGTTGGGGGGTTAGAAGTTAGACCTGGACGGGTCACGGGTGCGCCAGCGGAGTAGACTTACTTGTACTTGAGAGGGTTGAGGATAAGGTCGTGGAGACGGAAGAGCTGGTTGATCCGGTGGTGCTGAGGCTGCTGAAGGTTGTGGTCGAGGTCGAGGTCAGGGTCGTGATGGTCGAGGTGGAACTGATGGTGGTTGAGCCGGATGTGATTGTTGTGGAGAGGATAGAGGTGGATGTGATTGTCGACTCTGAAGTGCTAAGGCCAGACGAGGGAGTACTCGCACTGGTTGATGTCGAGTCGATAGTGATGGTAGTGGAATCGCTGGTGAGAGGAATGGTGGACTCCGAGATGGTCACGCTCGGGATGGTGGTGGTCACTATAACTACGATCGAGGTGGTGCTTGTCAAAACCAGGCTCCCCGAGGTCGTTACTATCTCAGTGATCGATTCTGTGTCAGTCTCGATGGTTGCGGTATCTGTCGGTGGAACTGCTGTGGTAACCGTGGTGACGGTGTCGGTTACTGTAGGAATGTCGACAGTACTTTGGGCCGGCGAGGATGTGTCTGTATTTGGAATAGTTGTTGTGCCCCCAGTCTCCGTGACAACACTCGTCGATGTCTCTGTGACAGAAGCGACGTCGGTCTCGGTGTTGAGGGTAGTTGTCGAGGTCGTGGTGGTCGAGACCGTGGTCGTCGTGCTCGTGCCGCAGGTATCGACTACGTCGATGACATTGGTGTCAGAGTCACAGCGCCGGTGAGCGCGATCAGAGAACCATCGACGTTTGCGCCCGTGGTGGCCGTGATGGAGGCCTGTGCCAGTATGATGCCTGTGAATCTCGACGCAAGACCTAGCGACGCGGAAGATCCGACTTGCCAGATGACATTGCATGCTTGAGCACCGTTCAATAACGACACGGTTGAGCCGGCCGCGACAGTGAGGGCAGTGCCGACTTGGAAGACAAACAGAGCATTGGCATCTCCTTGGGCGTCGAGAACGAGGGCTCCTGTGAGCATGGCCGAAGAGCTGAAGTGGTAGACGCCAGCGGGCAGCGTTAGCCCTCCAAGGTCCTGTCCGGTGAGGTCTGCAGTTACGGGCGCGGAAGCAGCAGTAACGTAAGCAGTGTTGGCGTCTATGTTGGCCTGTATAGCGATGGCATCTTCAATATGGACGCTTCCAGTGACAACGAGTGGGGGGAATCCGGTGATGGACGTGCCGCCGCTGAGTCCGAGATCCCCGAGAATTGAGGACTGTCCCGTGTTTGTGACGGTAGAGGCTCCGAGAACACCAAAGGGAGCGGCAGTCCCCAGGTTGTTGGCTTGCGCATTGGCAATAAGGGGCAATGAGAGACTGCAGATCAAGGCAGATAGGTATGGAAGCGAAAGCATCATCTCATCGGATTAAGGCCACAATGACCTAGGTAACGACTGATTTAAACGATACGAAATAAAGAATGACTATCCTGCTCGAGAAGGACTCAAGGAGGCGGCAGAGCGCGCATGTGTATCAAAGATGGATGACCGCGTGGGAGCAGCAGCTCATTCACAAAGGGGGGTGTGTGATAGCAACCGTTTATACGACACTGAGATGTCACTACTACTTGCTTGCGATTTTATGGATGGAATGAGCCGTTTATGAGACCTCGAATGATTTGCTACCCATTACCCGTATCATCTCTCCTGGAGATGGTTGTGGGTAACATCCTCACCACGGTGGATGGATCATAACAACCTAATGCGTATGTTGCGGAATGTAGAAGCTGCCAACTTCTCGAATCTCGACGAAAACGCGTGTGCTTTTCAAGCGAAGCGTGCTTATTCTCGTAGATCATGCAGGGTATCTTCGTTGTTAACATGGGTGTGTTGAGTCAATTGGGAGATAATTGAGAGAAGATAAGTTGTTGCTCTATGGATGACCCGATGTCGTGATTATGAATGAGAGTCTCCTTGAGGTCTAAAAGACCGTTAGACGTTTGGACCCCTAAAGTATACAAAGATAGAGAAAGGGATCAGAACTGAGACAAATATGTCTTACTAGTACTGGTTGCGCAGTGCTTACATAGCACACTTGTACCATCCTCTCCCTGTCTAGAGTTTAAGCCCAGTTCGTAAGTAAGGTGGGAACAGGCTTGAGTGAATCCAACGGTTGCTGAACCTAGTCTACAATAAAGAGTGAAGATACTCAAGTTGTAAGGTTCGTAATTCATGGAAGTGATACTGCAGGAGAGAGGGGTAAGTCTAACTCACTTGCCAAAAGATGCATCACGTAACCTCCACTCCTTTTAATCCGTCAAGCTGGAATATCCACAGACTGTGCAATCCATCAAAACAGGAATCACAGCGCAGGAAGCCGATGGGCAAGCATGCCGTCGCCTGTCCTTGCAAAAGCGATCGAGCCAGGGGCAACTATCGCCTTTATCTCGCCCTCAGCCAGGCTAGTAGATTCGATGCCGGCCGTCATGGCCCGGGCGACAAAGGTGCTCCAGAACAGAGGGTACAAGGTCAAGACCCTCTTCACATCCGACACAGGTATTCAATCCTCCATCACCAACCGAATATCCGAGATCCGAACCGCCTTCCTAGACCCTACCGTCTCGGCCATCATCTGCGTCATGGGCGGACCGTCCTTCACCGAGCTGCTGCCGGCTCTGATCGCGGACACGGACCTGCGCGCGCACATCCGTCAGAACCCAAAGATAGTAGTCGGCTACTCGGACATCAGCGGTCTGCACTGGTTCCTGTACGCATATACCGGCCTGCGCACCTTCTACGGCCCGGGCGCCATCCCGGAACTCGGCGACGTCGGCTCCGTCGATGACGACGAGGGCGCTTCTCCCCTCGCGTTTACAGCCAAGCACTTGTTCAGAGCGATTGAGAGCCGGGAGCCGCTGGGCGATATCCCCCGATCGCCGGTCTATGCGCCCAAACTGCCTGCTTTTTTCAGAAACCCGGGGTCTACGGACCGTGCGGCCCTGGCGCCTGCTCCGAAGTGGATGTGGCTGCGCGCCGGCAAGGCGAGGGGCCGGCTGTTTGGAGGGTGTCTGACGGTGATCGTGCGGCTGCATGTTGTGCCCTCCATCGTGCCCGACTGGCGCGGCCGGATCGTGTTTGTCGAGACTTCGTTTGGCGAGGGCGACGGGCAGGGCACGGCGTTGGCGCGTGTGCGGGCCGGGTTTGCGGATTTGATTGCCGCGGGGGTGTTTGAGGAGGCGGCGGGATTGGTGGTGGGTCGGGCGTTTGGGTATAATGCCGAGAGGGACAGGGAGAGATTCGCTGGTGTCATCAGGGGTCTGCTGTGTGAGAGCCGGTTGGCGGCTAAGAACCCGTTTCCTATCTTGATGAATGTGGATTTTGGGCATACGAGGCCTATGGTGACGCTGCCGTTTGATGCGTTGGCGGAGTTGGACTCGGAGAAGGATCGGTTTGCTGTGTTGGAGTCTGGTGTGGTATAGAGGTGTGACGCCGTTTATGCTTCAAGGTGAGACAGAGGAGGACATTGTAGAAAACCTAGAGTTATAATTAATGTAGCACCTACTACAATGCAATGGAACTACTAGGTAGGAAAATATTTCAGTTACATGCATAGACTGCAATAATATCCACAACTGTCAGGAGATTGTATGATAGAGCCATTCATGACCTCCGCTTTCTTTTCACGTCCTACAGACCTACACGCTATCATACGTCCTGTACAGCGATACGACGGGGTGAAACTCGAGTTTCGAAGGTGAAAACACCTGTCCTTGAACACGTGTACCTGTTGAGGCGCAGACGTATAGTTGTATGGCAATTGGAATGACCAAAAGGTATATTTGGCGTCACTCTGCATCTCTCACGAGATATGATTAGTCTAAGGGATATACTTTCTAAACTCTAAACATAAGACATTATCGTTCCTTTGGTATCCTAAAGAAAAACCCCACCTATCTTCTATGCTTGTCGAACTGCCGACTGACCTCGAACATGCTCTCGGGCCACCAGTCGTCCTCCTTATTCCACAGACACGCCCGCCACCGCACGTCGGTCCGGGACGCCACGATCCGCCCCAGCTCCCAGGCGCCGATGCCGCCGATCCACCACACGTTGTCGAGCAGGATGACCAGCACGAGCCAGTGGGCGAAGATGTCCATGGCGAGCTGGTGCGCGACGCTGGGCTCCGGCGCCAGGGGCGGCGGCGGCGGCAGCGGCATCCCCCAGATCCCCTCGAGGTCGTCCGTGGGCGGCGGCGGGGGCGGCGGCTCCGTCTGGATCAGGCTCATCACCCCTTCTACTAGGTTGAGGTACCGGGTGGGCACTTTGTGGATGAAGGCCATGATTGTCCGCCGGGGGAGCCGCGACGGGACCATGGAGGTTATGCTGGCTGTGTAGCGCCGTAGCCAGGGCGAGACTTCGGAGAGCTGGCCCATCGGTTCTATCTCGACGTCTAGGTCGAGACCGATGTTGGCGTGAGATACCGGTGTCGAGTCGCCGCGGCGGAAGGTGTTGGCGACGATGTCGTTGAGGATGGCTAGCGCGGCGTAGCAAGCTTGGAGGTCGGGGTTATTCTGGGTGCTTGGTGGCTGGAAGTCGAAGAACGAGGATGCTAGGTTGCTGTTATCCTGGATGACGGATACCTCCCTAGCCTTCTCGTTGAGTCTGGCCATTGCAGAGCCCACCGTTGCGGCAAGGATGGGATACAACGGATGATCCGTCGGAGCACCTCTGGGGTGGGCTTGCTCGCCTCGAGTCGATACGTTGCACTCGAACTGCATGCCAGTACTACTTGCCATTGGAGAGACAGGCGACCGAGCGGGGCTATACGCCAAGTCTGTCGTGCCAAGCCTGTTGTTGAGGAGGCCATGGTATGCCAGATGGACGGCACGGAACAGGCTGATCCACTGGGGTAGTTTCGGCACCGAGTCGGCCAGCCGCTGGTCGGCAAAGCTCGCCGTCCTGGCAAGCCAGATGCGGGTGTTGTGGCTGGCCGAGCCGTACATACCCATCATGGCGGCGTTGGCGAGGACGTTGTCGTACTGCTTGGCCTCGGGCAGCGTGACCTGGATGTCGCGCAGCGACTCCATGTGGTACTGGTTCGCGAGCGAGAGGAGCTCGAGGACCTGCCCGCGGTCATCGCTGCTGACGTGTGGGCCGTGCTGTTGGCTGATGATGTCGGAGCACTTACATACTGCTGCAAGCGCCAAGACCGATCTCATGAGAGGTTTGCTCTGGATGGCTAGGTTTGGGATGCCGACCTGCAGGGTGTACTGGTCGTCCGGGTCGACGGTTAGATCTCTACAGGTGTGCTCGAGGTAGTGCTTGAGCAGCTCGTACTCGGTAGGTGCGAGTGTCTGGGCTACTTCGGAGCGTAAGGGCAGGTCGAGCTGGCTGCTGTAGCTCGAACTCCTGGCGCGGCCATGGCTGGTGGTTGGGAGGGCGAGTAGCGACTGAGATGTTGACGACAGCGGGCTACCTCCGACGGCTGATGAATGCTCTGAGGAGCTTTCAGGGCTCCTTGCGGAACCTGCATGACCTGCATGGGAGTGATGTGACCCTTCTGGCTGTCGTGGGTACACACAGTTCAACTTCATCTTCTTGCATCTTGAGCATTGCGGAGAGGCCTCGTCGCACTGTGTGTTAAACGGGCCCGTTAGCTATGGTACGCCAAGTATACGCTGCTCGAAAGGGGTTACTAGGTAAGGCAGACTTATGAGATAAGGTAAGGAAAGGAGGCTGCCCAGCACCACGTGCACATCGGAGGGGGTCATTTACCTTGATTCGGCGTTCTTTGCACTTAGTACAGCCGTAGCGAGACTTTGTGTGTGGTCTGCGCGTCTTGTATTCGGTCCCGCTCGAGCCGGTCTTGGGTGCCTCGTCCATGTTGGGTGATTTAAGCTGCAGGCGAAGGAACATAGCTCTCTTTTCCTTTCTTCCTTTGAAAACGGAGTCGCTTATGAAAGAGTATTCCATGAAGCCTTCTTATATCATCTTGTGCTAGGCGGCAAATAGAGCTCTTTAATCAGATGCTCTGGTAGTTGAGCTTTATGGCCTTCAAGTAGACTTACTACAGTTGGTGCGGACTAAGTGTGTTGCACAGCCCAGCGTATTTGGAATTTGGATGTTTCGATCTGATTATTATCCTATCCTCCTACGTCAACCGGCACCGCGGCGCTTATGAAAGCTTGGCATCAGAACTAGACCATCAAAGGCAGGCAGAGGAAGTAGGGCCCTTAGTCATTCTGCGCTTGTTTGGTTGTGATCCTGGATGGTGGGAGGAGGATTCAGGAATGTAACTAGTGGGCCGGGGTTATACTATAGTAGGTCAATACCGTGGTTGCATGTGGACGCTACTGTGTAGGGTTGTATATTCGAGCCGGAGAGGTCGGAAGCTAGAACAAGTTCCTGGAAGGAAAAGCTGACGTTCTGGAAAAGAGCGACTCCTTCATAAGCCTTACGGGTCGATTAAGCTTATTGCCTGACTCCCGCGATGTAAGGGACTGTCACTAGATGGCGGCTTGGTCACGCAAGGCACTTTTGCCAGCAGTCTCATTGGCTGGACGGGCGCCGTTTCTTTCCTAGAAAGGTGAAATCAGTACGGGCAAAGAAGCATGACACCCAGGGCCGTGTCCGGTTCCAGCGTATCACACTGTGGCGAATTGGCTCATGACTTCATTTCTTGTCTGATGTCTCTCTTCCAGCCGGGCACGGCGAACACCGGCAGGATATCACCTGGTAATTCCTTGTCGTGGTAGGGCGTGGTATGGCATATCTTATGAGGGACGCGTCGTCGTCGGCGTTCGAATTTGCTGCGCCGATGTGGGCGGAACTGCGCCAACGCGGGGTGGTGCGGGTTCAGGGCAGCATTTTAGCGTACCACGTACCGGAAACGAAGGAGCTAGCGGTACGCGTTAATGCAAGTGCGTATTCGCCAAGTCTAATTGCACTCAATACGCACTCCTGATACGCACTAGCGCCAATCCGGGTCAAAACTGCCATTCTCCGACTTTGACCAGCCAATTACGGAGGACGTTAAAAAAGAAATATCACAATCAGCGCACACCGTCACTCGCAGATCTCGCACCAAGCCAAGCCGTGCCAACAAGCAGTTTGAGTGCGATTGACTCATCGCGCAGACCGCCGGCAGTCAAAATCCACATCGATCACGGATGTCTCAGCCACAATACCATTTACCTCATTCGGAAAATGGTCATACATGTAGTTGTGCGCCCTTTGCATCGCGGATCGTGACATGTGGCGTCCTATTCCGCACCAGATCACCCGGAAAGCGGCGTTGATGCCTTCGGATCCGACACCCGACTCTGTCATCAATCCGGCCGACGGTGTGGTTCTCTAAAGAATCGGGGATCGGCGGCCCGGATCCTTCTCTAGAACATATAAGCCCCAGCCTCATAGGTATGCAGCTCGTAGAGGGATAGCCGCGGAGCTTGGAGAATACCACGTTACTACTATGCAGTACAAATAGATGTAACAGTCGGATACGATGCTTGCCGGATGGCAATGTATATAGTATGTTATGTTCTCAGGATTCTCGTAGCATAAATACTGACAGACGATGATAACATGGTGATACCCGATCTGTATTTATGTCTGATGCCTGATACCACACCTGAAGCTTGCTCAATCACTTGTGCCTATTCCATTTTCAGACTTGAGAGCCTTCATAGTAGGCTATCGGATACATAATGACAAATACCTGCGACCCCGATGGCTAATACCAGCACTTACAGCAAGCGGGAGCGTATTGAATACGCTATAATGACAACTCGGGGCTTGATTTGGGTTACATTACATCACTTTGGTTGCCTTGGAGGACCAGTGCACAGCTAAATAAGTTCCGTGTGGCGGGATACGCTCTTGGTCCTGGATTCAGGGGCTTCGAATACGCTTTGTCGATGACATCGATCACCACAGGAACTCACGATCCTATACCTTGGAGCGTATATATCTCTCCAATTCGTGAGAACTCAGAGACTATAGCAAGCCACAAAGCAAGGAACATTACCTTCTCAGTCTTGGAGAGAGAGTTTTTATCACGATCACCATTGTAATCATGCGGCTTACACTGTTTATCGAGAGCGCTCTCTTGAGCGCTGCTGCTGGCTCGCCTACTGGCTTGCTCGCCCCGAAAGGCCATGAATGGATCCCACCGCTGCCAGGACAAAGTCAGTATTCTGTCTAGTTCTCACGTCATCTCCTTAATGGCATCTAGGTTCGTAGGATCGAGCTGACAAGACGTTACAGGTCGCTCCCCATGTCCAGGTCTCAACGTTATGGCGAACCACGGATATCTCCCTCGCTCGGGGAAGAACATCGACCTAGAAGCGGTACGCTACGGCGTGGCGCACGCCTACAACTACGCGCCCACCACGTTCGACGGCGCGTTCCAGATGGCGGTGGACTTCAACCTCACGACCACCGGCAACGCCTCGACGTTCAATCTAGAGGATCTGAAGGCGCACGACAAGGTCGAGTTCGACGGCTCGCTGTCGCGGAACGACCACTTCTTCGGCGACGACAACAGCTTCGACCCGGTCATCTGGGCGACCACGGCCAAGAGGCTGGGCCTCGACGCACCCCAGCACTCGGAGGCGGACAAGTACATGACCGTCGAGGTGGCGGCCAAAGCGCGCGCTGCACGCGTGAAGGACGCCATGAGGGTCAACCGCGAATTCAATGCCTCGGCGAACGAGATGACGGGCAGCCCTGGCACCACGGCTCTGTACCTGACTACGCTGTGGGACGAAAAGGCCGATGCCGCGCCAAAGGCTTGGGTTAAATCATTCTTTCGTACGTTGGCACCTCGAGTCTTGGCTACATGGGCTTCACTATCGCTATGATCGTTTTGACATTGCTGACTGTTGTACAGAGTTCGAACGCATCCCATATGCAGAAGGATACGCAGCGTCTCTTGGAACGCAGAAGACGAACTTGAGCATCGGCGCAATGTTCCAGCGAGTCACGGCTGTCAAAGTCTGTTGAAGCCCTTGTCCGACTCTGAGCTTTTTGGACGAGTGACCAATGTGCGCAAAATGGTTAATGAAATCTGAAAGCTCCTTCTCTTCTCGTCTATCTTTCATGTACATTCGGGGTCAGATAAATGGACACAGCTCTCCTACATACCTGGTACCTAAGAAGAAAAATGCCAAGATTTCGTAATGCCTGGTATGACGCTTTGGCTATCGCGCTCTCAGGCGATTCTTTGAGGTGACTAGTTTGAATCTGAGGCGGCTTTGGAGGCAGCATGTTGTTAGTGACGCATCTGCAGTAGAAGGTCTCGCTGAGACCTGCTATGCTTTAAGAAAAAATGCCCATAACGACAGGCTTGCGCGTAATCGGCTGTTTGTCCATCCAACAGAACACGATGGCGTGATAGTGACCAACCCGTCAGCATTCAAATCACACTTGGAGCGTATTTCTTCCGTCTATTCAACTGACGAGAAGAGGCAAAGCTACGAGGAGTTGGGAAGGAGAAAGAGAAAAGAAACTGTATAAGAAATTCCCGCCAGCGAAGCCCGTCTTGCAGCCGCACATATCGTGACACAGGGCTGCGTGCGTGAAAAGAGTCTCCACTCCACATGGCCTCGATGCAGGCGCACGTGGCTTTACCGCCAACGAGGGTGGCGTTACATGTCTCAGGTCATTGTTCCCACACTTCACATCTCTCGACCCCTTTTTCGTTGTTTACTTACTCCCCTTTTTAGCCTGCTTCATTGTGTTCTTGACTACAGTAGCAGCCTAATCCAGGCTAGACCATCTCTGTGGCACAAGGAAGTTGCGCAAGATCATCGTTCGAGACGTAAATCATGGTATATTCATCACTAATGCCAATTTTCCAGCATATCGTTGTGCGACCCAAACCCCCAAGCCATAACCAGAACGCCCGCAGCAAACCCATACCCAAAACCCAACCAACTCCTGCCAAAGGCAAACGTCATCATCACAGGTCGAACTCGTAATCTCCACCATGCGCAGTACCAACCATCATCAGATCAACGTCCTCCAACCCAACACCATAGCTGCACTGGTATCCCGGGCTAACAATTCCGACCTCCCGCGACGAAATCCCGCTAAGCTGGATATCCCGGTCCATCATCGCGTAGTCCGGGTCCGTCAGCATCTGCTCGCCCAGCGCGAGGTTGCCGTACTGCCAGCAGTTCTGCGGCTGCATCTCGTCCTCGGGCTGGCTGGACGTCCCGTACGCCGAGTCGCGCGGGTTGTGCCGCTCCGCGTACCGCACCGGCTGCGGCACCGCGTACAGGCTGTTGAGCTCGTGGAACTGCGCGCTGCTGCCCTCCGCCGCCGCCGCCGACTGGTCGCTTGCGTACGCGTGCCGCGAGGAGGAGGAGGCCGCTTGGAAGGCGCGGCTGGGGGACTGCGAGAGAGAGGAGCCGCGGTGCGGCGAGGCGGCGTATGAGGAGCGGGGGGAGGCCTCGTATGATGCTCGGCTGGGGGAGTCGGCGTATTCTGAGGCCTTGTGGGATGGGGTTAGTGCTGTGTTTGGGTACTGTGGCCGTGAGCTTGAAAACTTACGCTGCGAGAAGCGGCCATGATGTAGTGGCTGATGTCGACTCTATCCATGGCGTTGTCCATGATCTCCGACAAACGGGAAAATTCGATTGCGCCCGTTCTATTCCCTGATACGACCGAGACGTCAGCTTGATCACTCGGTTTTAGTGCGAAAGAGCCGCAAAAAAAACTTACGGAAATCGAGCTCCTCAAACGCCTCCTGGCTCGCGAACTCATCGGGCCAGATGGCCTTGCAGATCTCCCAGTACTGCGCGTACTGCTTGTCCTCGGGCGAGTAGCCCTTGGAGCGGCGGAAGTCGAGCTGGAAGTAGTACTTGTCCTGCTCCGGGGTCATGACCTCGGGCTTGTGCGGGCTCACGTTGGCCACGCGGCCGCTGGCGTACAACTTGCACTTCTTCCGGTGCGTCTTGGCCATCTCCTCGACGGCGTTGTCGCGGCCCTGGAAGCGCTCCTTGCAGTTGTGGCAGCCGTACCTGCTGGAGTGGGCGCGCTTGATGTGATCTCTGCGTTCGACTGGGTTAGCTGCGAGGTTCACGGGAACTGTAACTGAGATTCTTGCTCACCTCAGATCCGCGATGTCCTTGAAACCGCGGCCGTTGCAGGCAGGGTCTTTGACGTGGCGGTAGCGCGCGGGACTTCGCCTCTGGAAGGGACATGGCAGGGCGTTCTCCGAACCTAATGCCTCGGACTGGAGCTCGGCAAGGACCGTGTTGATGACGATGTCCTTGTAGTTACTCATAATCTGCTGGACGGCGTACGCCGAGGCCTGGGACGTGGTGGATCCATGGGAAGAGGCTGTGTCTTGCGGGGGAGACGCTCTGCCTCTATCGCTGCCCGAGCGCCTAGCTCTTTTGCTGGAGGAGGGCATTGCCGGAGTTTGGTCTGGTCTGAAAGCTGTCCTACGACGCTGGACGACGGTTGTTGGTTGAGATTGGCCGCTTTGGGAATGACCGCTCGATTATGGTCAGAGTGGCCTCTGACTTGTCGACCAGAACTTTGAATCTCGTTTCGGGGTTTGTGTATTCCTGTGATGACTGCAAGAGACGCTCTGACGTGGGTGTTGCCGTGTCGGATCTCGTGAGCAGCCAACTCTCAAGTATCCAGGGATGGAGCTCGGTGGTGGTGGGACTGTCACTGGAAACCTGGTCACTCTCCTCTTTCGGCTTGCCTTGGGTGTCGCCTGTCGATGGAGATGTGCTTCTGGGCGCCGGTGAGCATGATATCAGACACTACAAGCCAAGCGAGGGCCACAGGAGACGGCATTGGGTGGCCATGATGGGACCTACCTAGTTCTCTGGTCACTTACGTCTGGACCTTGGGGCATTCGGTTGACTCGAAGCTCATTTTTGAGGCTTAACGGATTGTGGTTTGGAGGATCTTCACGAACGAGGGCCATGGTCTCGAGTCGAGCTTAAGTATACCGCGTCGAGGAATCGCGGGCGCGATGTATAACTCAGCAGTGGCACAAGCGGAAGCACAATTGCGTGTTGTGCTCAGATGTCGGTCTGCATGTAGTTTGTTTATTTCCGAGGTCGTGATATCACCAAATTCTCGGCATCGTGGTGTTTTGACGAAAAAGGGGCCGGCATCACCCCTTTTTATGAGTATTTTTTACAACAGCTAACTAACAGACCCGCCAAGACGTTAACAGAATCCATGATTATGAATTTCCACATGACGCCGTCGAAGCCATGACACGGCATTCTTGCAGTGCATCTCTGCAGTGTCCCGGGCAATAGAAGGCGTATTTCGAATGAAAACGAATTTTAGGAAGCAAAAGTCAATGTGCAGGCGGACAATCGTCTGATGAAGACGGCCGTCAATGACAACTTGGAGTCGTCCAGTTAAGACCGGGGTCGTGGTGAAGCAGGCCAACCACGGCGGCCATTATCGGCATGCGGATTTTCTCTGGTTGGAGCTAACAACTGAGTGACGAGTGGCGTGTGCAGGAGCTTCGCTGTGTCTAAACCATACTAAGAGACAAGATCCCAATTGCTGACCATTGAAAATCCAGCCAAAGTCAGATTTAAGCCAGAGTCCAGCCGAGTCCAGATTCTCCACGTCAGAAACAACCACTCACGCAGAACGACACTAAGGAACTTGTCGGCTGGATTTTTTCGGAGCTAAATTATGCGTGTCGCCAATTGACTGCCGGGGCAATGGCTCACTCGAGCACACTACGATGGATGCGCTCGTTTTTGTGGAAATGCCAGAGATATCTCGAGCAGGGCAATCGGTCAAAGTCGTGATATCTTTCGGTAACATGCTGGCGGTTTGGAGTGTGGACGTCAACTCACCGAATAGGGGCTTCGCCATGATGCACCTTTGCTGCGAGCAGCCGCGAATCGGGTCATCTCTGCTTATTGATTGGAGAGTGTCCGACCCGTCGCTTTGGGCCTGACTGCTTGCATAGAAGCTGCCCAACGTATCGAACGGAGCGAAGTGTGTGTGTGTCTACGTGTCCTGCTGCTGGCCTCGGTCACGTTACTAACGGTTCCCCATCCTTCAGAAGCAGGTTGGACACCATCCTTATGTAAAGGTAAAATTCCACCTGGGGCAATTAGACGAAGGGCTTGCTGTGCTCCTTACCTTGTTACGTCTGGGGTTTTGTCAAGCCTGTAGGAGAGGGAATTTTCCGCACATTTTCACTCGTTGGATGCCTCTTCTGAATACACCAAACCGCGTCATGCATTGGTGCAGCGCTAAACAACTGACTAGGCTTGGCAGGTGCAGTTACTCAAATCCTTCTGTTGCTCATCGTATGACATGCCTTGTTTTCAACCATCCACGGGCCGTATGTGAGGACTGGCTTCCCAACCGTGCCATGGAACAGAATCTCATCGGACGTTCTCTCGCCGACTGGACAAATAGCAGTATGAAGCCGGTTAGTATTTAGAGACACCGGTCCAATTGACGGCACTGTCAAGGAGCCATATTTGTCCTGGTGAACAGAGAGAATGTCACAGGCCAACAGTCTTGTCACACTAAGCTCTGTAGACGTCCAATGGGGGTAGTGAGACGCGATTAGGGCCATTGGGCACAGGAGAAAACCTACATAGGTATGTGACAATTGAAAAGTGTATTGAAAGAACTAATCAAGAACTAACCAACGCCGTAAGCCAGTTGTCCAAAGGCAAGCAAAAGTCTAATACATGACAACAGCCAGCCTCCTATTCTTGGACGCAACATCCGGCACACCCGTTCCACCGAGGATATAAGCCCTCTTCTGCCCAACCACCTTGTTCAAGTAATCGATAGCAGCCTTGTTCGGCCCGCCATTCCAGTTGCCCACCGTGGTATCGATGGCCCGCTCGCCATTAGGCTTGTTCCGGATGGCCGCGGCCGGCGCCTTGGCCACCACGTCCACGAGATCGGCACCGAGGCCGTTGATCCTGTTGCTCCCGTCCGTGGAGGCGATGGTCGCGGCCCCGTCGCAGCCCTGCTGCAGGCTGATGTCGCCGTGCGCGGCGTGGTCGTTGGACGTGTCCAGCTGGAACTCGACCCACGTGGCCGGCAGCTGGGTGCCGCGCTGCA
The DNA here is from genome assembly GCA_007388105.1 of Coniochaeta prunicola. Taxonomy (NCBI): domain Eukaryota; kingdom Fungi; phylum Ascomycota; class Sordariomycetes; order Coniochaetales; family Coniochaetaceae; genus Coniochaeta; species Coniochaeta prunicola. The sequence continues at coordinate 100,383 of SMOB01000316.1, forward strand.
CGCGGCCCTTGAAGGTGGCGGGGAGGGGTACGAACTGGCTCGCGCCCGGCTTGAGGGTCACGTTCTTGAGCGGGTGGTCAAAGTTGGCGCCCGCGGTGCCGTTGCCGTTCCAGTAGTTGTCGTAGAAGTAGTAGGTGCAGTCCTTATTGGACTTGTTGGTTAGCTGGATGCCGGGCTCAGATGATGCGGAGACGGCACGGCTGTTGAACACGGGCAGTTCTTCGGCCGAGGCCAGGTTTATGGTTGGGAGGTACGCGGTAGCGTTTAGGTCGAGCGGCGACGCCTCCAAGACAGTGACGGTGGGTTCTTTCTTGTTCGTGGTGGTAATGGGCTCTGGCACGGAGGCTGCCGCTGGGGAAGGCTCGCTTGAGATGGACTGTGCAGCGAAAGATTGGACGTGGGGACCATCACTACTCGATTTAAAAGAACGAGTGAGTATTTGCAGGTTATCTATGGTAGGTATATACATGAGGCATGTGCCAAGGTCTCTTACTTTGGAGTTGCGTCTCCGTCACTGTAGCACACGAGGATGTCCTTGTTGCCGTGGCCGGCAGAGCTCTGCGGAGGTCGTCAGTTTGTGCCATTTCAGGGGTACAAACCTGCGCTCTGGTACTGCTTACCTGGTTGTTGTCGTTGGCATTGCCGAGCTGGCCGTTCCAGGCACCGACACCGATGTACGCCTTGCCATCAGCAAAGGTTCGGACGAACTTCTCCAGTTCGGGGAAGTTCTTCGGCGCGTCGATGCGGACGACCTTGCCGTTACTCAGGTGCACGCAGTTCTTGAGCTTGTTCTTGGTATCCTGACTGGCCTTGGACCAGGCCGTGTTGAGGTTCTGCATGAAGTGAGGGTCGCCCTTCCGGGTCTTAGCGTCGCCAACCTGCTGGACTACCATGTTGCCGCCGGCACCGACAATGACAGAGACATCGAAAAAGTCATTGCCACCAAAGCCTATATTTCAAATATGTGAGATATTTCTACAAACGTTCCAACGGTGCGATGGACTAACCGTTCTTGGTGATCTCAGCTTGCTCGCCCTCATGGCCGTCATGAAGTGCGATGATGGCACCAGAAGATCCATCAGGGGCCGAGATCTTGACCTCAGAATGAGCACCGACAGTGATGTTCTTGTTGTTGTTCCAGCCGTGGACCTCAAACTCCTGAGGCTTGCCGGACATGTTACGGACAAATATAGTGTGAGCACCCATTATTGCTGAATTTGAAGGGCCTGATTGTTGGTTGGTCTGTTGAGCGTGATATAATAAAGATAATGATGTGTCGGGCAGTGGCTTTTGTTGTAGATGTCTCTGTGTCTATAGGTCTGTGAATGAATCGTCCAGCATCATCAAAGGACAATAGATTCCCGAGCATTTATATCGTTGTCCATCGACCTTCTTGCAATACAATTTGACTAGCAGCTCTACTAAGGTGGCTGGAAATAGCGGTTGGATTTCCTTGTGAGCATTCCTGTCATCTTGAGCCGTGACATTTGGATGACGATGGTGGGCTTAGGGGTCATGGACCTCATGGTCGTAGGGTCATATTAAACCCCATTGGGAAATTGCTAGGAATAGCACTAGGTCACCGGATAGGTAGGTAACACATGTAGGGCATAGTAACCGCAATCCGCCACCCTGTGGCGCACGTCTTTGGAAGGATCCGAACACTGAGAGTCCGAGATAGGTCGGGTGTCCGCAAGTAAGGCTGAGCAAAACTGATGTAAGCTGACATGGTTGGGCGAGTTGCCTTGACCAAAATTGCACTTCCTGCACCTGGTAGGCCATAGAATAGTAATGAGCAGCTTGGAGACTTTTGTTCGGGTTGTGTAGGTCCATCAAGTCTATTGGTCAAAAACACCTTTTGAGGCTAGACTTAATGGTTGTATGTCCTGCACGGCATGGGACCTGCACGAACTGCAACTCTCAGCACCCTGCACGCAGAAACTAAGACTGCATCTCCCCTCCCCGCCTTGGCGTGAATTCATGAAAGTGCAATTTTGTATTGCACTTATAGTATGACGACTTGGATAGAAGGCAAATGTGCTGCACAACTGATTACAGGGCGCGTGAGTTCTATGTACCTACCTAGGTATGTTCACCACAACTCCACGAGGATGAAATGCCCGCCCTGCACGGCAGATCTCCTTCTCTCAACCCAATGGCAAGAATTTGCATCAACGACGACAACATCAGAATTCAAGTATCGCTATGATTTGACCGGTCTAGTACTGAAATCTGAACAATCTTGAAGCGAGTATGCGAGACGGTCCTACTGGAGTAGCCAATGAGGCCGTCTCACATGCTGAGTGGACCAGACCAGTATTCACTTATGCCCAGGATAGGACGTAGAGTTAAGGAGAGATCCAAAAGCAGTCGAGAAGATGTTGTGGAGCCCAAGTCCCTGTGAATGAGACGGAGCAGAAACGGTGTATCGAGGTTGTGGTTCAATCGGGCCTTAGGGCTAAGTCGAGGTTCGGGTAAGAGTGAAAGCTTGCGAACCCAGTTGGCATGCAGTGATCTCTGTCTCCCGGTCCCACATCGAAAGCAGATCGACAAGATTCAGAATGATCCGTTTTCGAAATCACCTTCAGGGCTTGTCCTTGAGCTGGCCAAAAGGGTCTTTAGGGAGCTGAAGGATGTGGCTGCGCTTTCCGCATGTTGTGGCTTTGATGGGCATGAAATCATCGTGACACAAAAGCATTGCTTGTGCGACCGGATCAGCTACCATACTCCCATTCACAGCGCGACGGGATGCGCTTCAAGGCACTGGGACCACTGCACAACTATCTCCAAACCCTACATCTCTGGTATATACCTTAGGTCAGGTAATTAAAAGAAACGTAGGTTCCGGAACGGCGCCACCGCAAAACCTATGATTCTTGTGAGTTGATATGTTGAGACGGAACGCCAGTGTGTAATACAAAGTAAGGTACCTTAGTTGAAATGCGCTGGCAGAGGCAAATCAACAAGGTAAAATTAGGAAATAGGGGGTGGCCTTCGAGTTTGGGGTTGAGGAAAACCTACTATCTCAGGGCTCATAATTATCCTTACAGGTACCTACCTAAGGTAGGTATGTGCCTATTTGGTTCCCATGAGTGTTGTACCTCTGGTACATCTGCTCTTAGACTGATTCTTGGGATGGGACAATTTTCATACCATCAGTAACTCGGATCGTGCCATGTCTCGTATAGAGACTAGACCAAAATTTTAGTCCGCTTCGGTCACGATAATCCTTGATGTGGAAGAAGTCCTGGGGAGGCAGCAGTGCCATCGTACAGTCGCTAAGACGCAGCTTCAGCACCACGTCCGCGACTCTCCCTGATTACAGAATATAGCACCTTTCGAGAGTCTTCAACTCTCGAACATCATTATTCTTCCTTAGTGCCCAGCTGTTTCGAACTGAGACCTATTGAGCGAGACCGCCCAGAGGCCCATGCTTACCCATCATGAACCCGTCGTATGATGCCTCAATAGTATCGTACGCGATGTTCTGCCGGGCGTGGTGAGGGCCGGCGTGAAAATTATCAAGAACGACGAGCCGTGGATGATACCGCCAAATATGCGTGAGATAGTGAAGCACAGGAGCTAGACTGCCACATATATGAATGCAATGTAGCAGAAGAGTTAATGAATCTGTGGGCAGAGCAGAAGCATCCTCGAGGTCTTTAGAAGCTTTTTCTGAAGCGTGATGTGCAGAGGAGAACAATTGGTGTTGACTATTTTGGTGCACAGGGCAGTCAGTCTCTCCTGGCTCCTTCTTCAGTCGCTTAGCATTTTCCTCAAGAAAGACCGGTAGCATATGTTTCTCTGTCGAGAGAACATTATGGATACAAGGGCACCCATCGAATGCAGGGTTAGCTCGGCTTCTTGTTGTCTTGCATTACGGTTCCGCAGTGCTGTTCGTAGCTACCGAAGGCCTACCGCTTCAATCCGATTGAAGATTTTGATATTAAGCCCAGTGGATTTGGTCTTCCGAAAGCTTGCCAGGATGTCGACCTTGTCCAGCACCCTTTTGGTGAGCTGGATTCCTCGTGCGGGATGTGGGCTAAACGATCTAAGCTCGCTCGTCGCTGTAAAAGCCTGCAAGCTGCAGCTAGTGACCGGCTAAGGATGAAGGATTTCGGGGTAAAAGGTGCTGTATTTGTTTCCCGAGCACAATTATCCCACCAATGGAGCCGCTCAATTGGACGGCTTCCCAAACTTCAACTTCACTGTCTCCTTAGAATATGAGGTTTAAGCACTCGTATACCCAAGGCTATAATGGGCGTGTTTACAATTCTCACCTCAGGTGAAGATACATCTGAATCTGACGAGCAAGCACCAGGATGATGGCCCCGAGAACGTTATCCAGCCTTAAGGCTTTTCTTGCTCTTAGTCTATTGAGCGTACCAGCAGCTTCGTTGCCTAAACGAGGAACATTCGATTGGAACAAGACTAAGCACGTGTCAGTACTGTTACTCCCATGACTCCGGCTCAGCTTTTGAAATGCTTTTTTGTGAGGAGGACTGACGAGACAAACAGCATCGCTTTCGGAGACTCATACACCTACGTTCAGGGTACAGCCGGTCTTCAGAACTTCAGCTTCATCGGTGACTACTTGGCCGGAGACTTCGCGTACACTCCCGAGACACTCCTCTCGGACAAGATTGTACAGAACTTCACCGGCACGGCTGAAGGAGGTCCCAACTGGATAGAATACCTAACAGGATGTGGTCTTGAGCCCGGCCTTACCTCACCGCTAAGCTGCAAGCGCCAGCTCTGGGACTTTGCCTTTGCTGGTGCTGATGTTGCGGAGGAGTTGTATGTTATCATGCTCTCCCTCGTTTTCTGTACTTCTCACTTCCATATGGCGCGAGCTAACCAAAACATACAGCACACCACTCCACCATCCTTACACCATTCCACTGGTAAACCAGACCCAGCAGTTCCTCGCCTACGGCGATGCCGCTCTTAAACGTAAAGCGTGCGTCAACCCGCTCAAGACCCTCGTAGCCATATGGATTGGCATAAACGATATCAACGACAGCGCCAAATACGCCGTCCCGTCCTTCAAAGCCTTTTACGCCTCCATCTTTGACCGGGTCTTCTCCACCTCCATCTCTCCCCTCCTGGACGCGGGATACAGGAACTTCCTCTTCGTCAACCTTCCTCCCCTGGACAGGACGCCGTCAAACCTGCCCAAGGCTCCAGGGGCGAGAACCCCGAACATCACCATGATCGGTTGGTGGAACGATGCCGTCGCCGAGACGTCGGAGAGGCTTAACGCGCAGGAAGGAGTCACGTCGATGGTGTATGACGCGAACACATTCTTGAACGGAGTCCTGGACCACCCTGACACGTACGGCATCAAGAATACGACTGACTTCTGTGCGGGTTATCTCCAGGCCGATGTCCTGACCGATCCTGGCAAGTACGGTTGTCCGGTGCCGCTCAGCGAGTACTTCTGGTTTAATAGTGGACACATGACTAGTCATGTTCATGAGATTATGGCGCCTGATATGGAGAGGTTCTTGTTGTCTCAGTCAGTCTAGTTCATCTCAAGGTGGCATGAAGAGGGCAGGGCAGAATCCCTTTGAAACGTCTGAGTATGGCTCAAGAGAAGATATAGGAAACAAAAAGTTAGTGCGTATGTGTTTCCGCAGGGAACATTCCCTCTCTTATCTTCCTCAAAGAGTGCACTGTGTTTGAGAGTCACATTAGTACCCATAAGGCCGGTTTACGAAACCAGAGATACTGGGAATTCCGGAGTGGAAGCAGTTTGACAAGTGAAGTGGGTTTTATATGTGTGAAGTCTACATTTCGAGTCTTGTACTAACAAGTCCTGCTTCAGTCAATAGCACTCACCACTACTAGTAGTCCAGTCATGGGCATATCAGTATAGGATGGCTCACAACGTCGGCGGCGAGCCAAAGAAAGTTATAGAGAGCTTTGAGTAATGTGTTGCCATGCATGGCCCAAGGCTTCCTAAGTCAACGTCGCAGTTTGCAGCCTGATTATAGCGCACGACTCAGGTTTTCGACAGTGAAGACGGATGCCACTGAATGACCCTGGGCCGTTAGACCGGAAGCATATGTTCAAATATCTAGGCACATGAGCCAAGCAAGGAATACACTACGATAATCATGGTGAGAAACGACCACCGCGGTAACTTGCTGACGAGATCTTAAGCAAGCGTCACGATGAACATCGAGAGGTCACTTTGGCCTAGTACATGTAGGTCAGAAACGTTCTGACATTGATACGTGGACCCCAGGGTGAGCTCAAGGCGTATCTCGAGAGCAAACTGGCACAATCGAGGTTCGTGGAGATATTTACTGTTGATTTTGTTACAAGTTAGGTAACGCAACCCGTAGGTCTCAAAAGCAGAACTAAACGCATGCGTGAAACAGGTATACCACAGACCACAACGCCTACAGACGCCCCCTAAGCCTATTCAGATACTGACATCCATTCTCAGACGGATCCACAAGCTCTGACGACCGATGCACTTTTCCACTCCATCCAGCTCTTGCAACGAGCGATACACGTCCTCCAAGGCGAGTTGTCATCGATGTTTAGTAATATCCCCGAACACCAACGACCTCGGCTGTTTTCGGAATTACTTAAGCAGTGGCCGCCTGGGTGGCGGACTCGGTAGGCGGCATCTTCATTCCGGTACCGCCGAGGTTTGTAGATTTGGCATTCGGGTTCTTGGTGTAGTAGTTGGAGATGGCAGACTTGATGGCATCCTCGGCAAGCATAGAGCAGTGCACTGCAATACGCGTCAGCAAATGAGAGCAGGACCCTTGGTAGCAACACGTTGCCGGACGGGAAGAAACTTACATTTCACGGGAGGCAAGCAGAGCTCCTTAGCAATCTCAGTGTTTTTGACTTTCGATGCCTGGTCCAGAGTCATGCCACGAACCAGCTCCGTCAGGTAGCTGGAGCTAGCAATAGCGGAACCGCACCCAAACGTCTTGAACTTGACGTCGCTGATAGTGTTTGTGTTTGGGTCGACCTTGATCTGTAACTTCATGACATCGCCGCAAGCCGGAGCGCCTACGAGTCCTGTGCCGACATCGCTGGCGTTCTTGTCCATCGACCCGACATTACGCGGCTTCGAATAATGGTCGAGCACACGCTCATGGTAGCTGCGCCTGGCTCCCACCGATGCGGCTGGTCCAATGCCGCGAGAAACTGTCCTGACTGAGGCGAGGGTAGATGGGCGCACGCTTGCCGAGAGGGCGGTGCGAGAAGCTGCGCGGACGGTCCGAGAGAGCATAGTTGATATGTATCAAGCTATGTATCAAGCTATAGCTGTCGTCGGAAGGCGAAAAGCGTGATTTGAGACGGGGAGATCTCGGGTCGGTAATGGGTTGATGATTTCCAGGTTTTCCTATTGAGTCGTAATCCGAGCGCGAGGTTCTTCGGTCTTGATTTCGTTGGTAAGTTGGAGACGGATGATTGCAATCAAGATGGCGAATTTGTTGTAGGTTGTATGATGACGATGGTGGAAGTTTGAAGAAATGGACTCCGCTCGGTGTTTTCTACCGGCTTGTTCGCAGTCCGTGAAAGCGATCTCGGTGCAGCCATCCAATTCGGCCAATCATAATGATGAATGAGACAAATGAAATCATAGCGTCGGACCTTTCGGCGCAGACCCCATCCATGCGGAGATAAGATTCATCTGATAAGGGCAGTAGAAATTCACGTGATACGGAAAGATTAACGTAATCGATCACCTAGTTGCGCAGATCGCCTAATTGCGCAAAATTCTTCACAACGCGTCTCACACGCGATCCACCTTTACCATACAATAATAATGGCAATACTACAAGACCACCCACTATCTACCGAAGAGAGGGTCCAATTAGCCGTCGAAGGCTATCAACAAGGCCGTTTTAAGAGTATCCGGCAAG
>SMOB01000317.1:0-284969 GCA_007388105.1 Coniochaeta prunicola
CCCCCCAGTTCGACCATCTCAACGACCCAGTCCCATCATCCACGCATCCCGAACCCCCCTCGTCATCCTTCCCGACCGACACCCACCCCGACGCAGACACCCTCTCCACCTCATCCACATACCCCCACCCTCCCAGCCCCCGCTCCCCCTCCGAAGAAGCCCACGCCCGCCGCACCCAGCGCCGCACCGGCGCGTACCAGAGCGCATCCCTGCCGGAGCTGGTCCTCGAGGCCGTCAAGGTCCTGATGCGGGACCGCAAGAACGTCGCTATCGCGGTGCTGGGGTTCGTCGTGCTGCTGCTGGCCATGAGGCCCGGGACGGGGACGGGGACCGCCGTCGGGGAGTACCGCGTCGCTACTCCGGGATTGAGAGACGAAATGGTCTTGGGCGGCGGGCTGGGTCAGGCGAAAGAGGAAGGGTACCGCTTTACGGCTGGCGTTGTCGAGGCTGCGGGGGAGGTGCCGACGGTTATGGCGAGCAGCAACGTGGAATCTATTGCTGCGGAGGAGGGGTTCGCTACTGCTTCTGGGGCTGCGGACGTGGGTTCGGAGACGGAGACGGCCGTTGCGGACAGCGCGCCTGGAGTTGAAGCTTCTGTTGTTGGCGAGGCTGGCTTGGCCGAGAGCAGCGCCTCGTCTTCCCCGCCGCCAGAGGAGACGGTGACGGAGAAGAAGGTGGTGCGCGTCGTTGGAACGATTACCGAGACGGTGAAGGTCAGCGTCACGGCTACCGAGGCAGTCGTCGCTTCTCAGCAGACGGAGGGTGTTGTCCTGCCGGCGGTGCAGACTGCGACTGCTGAGATGGCTACTGATGGCGAAGATGTCGAGTATACCTGGCCATCGGTATCCGACTTCGGGATGTGCCCCCTGGAGAAGGCACAAGTGTGCGTAGCATAGTGATGTCTGATGCAGTCTGTTTCCTTTAAGCCTAGGGTCCAGGAAGTGAGCGTTCTCGCAGGGCAGTTACTGGTTTTGATTTAAGAGTTCTATTGTTGTGTGTGTTGGTGGGCAATTGGTGAAGGATGCACTTTGCATGATGGAGCGATATCAGATTGTTTTGTTGTGGTTCGCGACTACCCCCTTCGTTTTGTAATGCCCTCATGACTGCGTATAATAGAACAGATACCATTGAGAACATAGCCAAAATTGCCCATGTCGGAATCCGAGAAGCAGTGGGTATCTATTTGCAAGGAAATATAACGTCCAAAAGTGACCACGCCGTCTCCCCTAACGCCAGATAACTCCAAACCTCCTTGACCTATTCCCATGCACAGTACAGCGTGGTTTGTGTACTTGATCAGTGATTACCCTTTGCGTGCTACTGCTCCTTCCATCGAATCCAAGGTAACCTGGCTGACCTCGCCGTCCGAGAACTGTTCCAGTTCTATGTCCTGAGACGTCTTTAGCACCTTCCTCTTTACTCTATCAACCATATCCACCAGTCTCCTCTTCCGGTTCCGGTTGGACGTCCCGCTGTCAGGTCTCAAACTGAGATCTTCGGCGCTGATCACGGGTTGGGTCTGTCTTGGGGATCCCTCGGAGTGAACCGAGGAACCCTCCGGCCCATTCGACGCCTGTGTCTCACTATCGTTGAAGCTTCCCGACAGTTGGCTGCGTCCAGACGAGGAGTCAACGCTCGTCCCGAGTCCGCTGTCCGGTAGCTCGAGCATTTTCTGCTCCTGGTTGCTCTGGTTTCCCAGTCGGAAGGGAAATCTCCAGTTGTGGGAGAAAATCACCGCGCCTTGACTCTCGAGATTGTTCGGACTCGCGAAGTTGCGTCCCCAGAGCTTGGGAAAGGTGCTGGGCAAGAGGACCTGGACTCGATTGCTGGGTTTCGCGCCTTTAGTTGCGTTCGTGCACCGGCAGGGATCAAATAGAGCGCCGGGTGTATGCCAGTAGATGTCGTCTGCCAGGCACCAAGGGACAGTCTCCGTGCTGCCTCTCGTTGTCAGAATCCGCTCGACGACGCTCACACACGTCGCGAGATAGTCTTTTCCGGTAGGAAGACTTATGCCGTACCCACAGCCGCCGCATGCAGGGTCGGTGAGGCTGTTGGTTGATGGAGCGATCAGTTCGCCGAACCCTTTCCCAAACAGCGTGATAGCTTGGATGGACCGCAACAGGTCAGTCCAGCCCCGACCTGACTCGCAAATGTCGAGTTTGATCATGTGTGGTCTAAGTGGCGCATTGCTGGTGGCTAAGTCCATGAAGTCGAACCCTTCGAGGATGTTCCTAGGAGTGCCACGAAGGCGGAAGCCAACACCAGTCTCTGACTGCACGTTGGTTAGATGGTCGACCATCTTCTCCAAGAGTGAGAAGATCTCCAGCACCCTGTCCCTCAAGCAGTAATAGGTAACTTTCCGTTTGGAAACAACCTCTTTGACTGTCTCCGGCCCGCGAGCTCCGCTGTGTCGCTTCTCAGTTTCCTCGTCCCACGTGTCCTCGCTCTCGGTGTATAGTCTGAGTGCACAGTTCTCGGGATTGAAAAGCACAGCCGCGGCAGCATCGGGTCCATGCATAGCTGCGGGGCATTCCTTCATCTGCCCGCGGTTGTATAAGAAATACGGCTTGAACACGTCCTTCTGGTCGTGCTCCAACGACGCTCGTACCAGGTGAAGTAATGCGCTGAGGCCATCGACGAGCCAGGCCCGCCTATCAGTCAGATCGTACAGCACAACGTACTGTTTGGAAATGAATTTCAGCCTAGAAGCGTAGCCTCCCATGCCACCAGCAAAGATCCCCTTGTCTTTCTTGCCGATCACAAAGCTTGCACTCAAGCCCACAGGATCGCCGCCAGAGATGACGACCTTCTCCCAAGCATGGCGCTCCCTCGGTTTGCCGAGACCAGACCATTTAATATCGTAGTTGGCGTCTGGGGATCCCGTGTTATTCCTAGCATGAGACACCCACCCCAATATGTGGCGAGCTTGGTGAAGGCCAACCGGTCGGATATGCTCAAGTGCGGCAATGCGGCAGTCTGTATACGAGATGCGGCTTCCATCCTTGTTAAAGAGAAGGTGCCAGAAGACTAGATCATCAACTTGCTTAGTCGGGATCAGCATTGCCGAGTATCCCTTTATGAATATCTTGCCATCAAACTCCGACACACTGGTTGCATCCGTCAAGGTGGTCAGCATGTCGAGCGGTATTTCCAGGCCTGTGCCAGTCTCGAGCTCCCGCCGCTGCGGAATGGGATACCCCCATACAACAACAGGGTTCTTGAACATTGTATGCCAGCATTCGCCATTTCTCATCTCCTGCTTGGATGAGTCTCCCAGGTAGCCTAGCAAAGACGTGCTGATTGTGCAGGAGAAGCGATGCGAGCCATCAGCACATTGTTCAAACCTTTCAAGGGTCGGACAGAACACGGATATCCTGGATTCGTCTGTGCTCGATCGGAGGGCAGTGGTCAGCCATCCAAGTTGCTCCCCGATCTCGACCATGGAATACGCCGTTCCTGACGCCTTAAGTGTCAGAGTCTGACCAACGCACGTTGCTCTGATGCGTGTATTGTCCGGAAGAATGTCTATGCGGAGGAGAACGTTAGTTAAGAATCGTTAAGAATCGCTACCTCATTTTGAGTAGTCATCTAGTAACCTACAGATGCGGGGCTCCTGAGGATTTCCAGACGCGCCTTTGGTCTCTCGAACGGTATCACCAATGATGCGTAACATGTGCTTCCCCGTCGATGGCCACGTCTGCGTTAGATACTGTTCACAGGTCGCAGCCTGAACGTCCGCCGATGAGCCGGTCAGGGTGATAACTCTTCCAAGGATGTCCTCGATACCCGTGTCGTATTCCTGGTCTTGGATGAACGAGATCGGATCCCAATAAGCTGAAAAGGTGACCTCCACAGGAGGGACTGCCTGTCTCCTGCTCACAAAGCGGGGAGATGGTAGGGCCTGTAGGATCCGTCTCCTGATCAACATCATTCCAGCAACCCCGTTATTTGCCAATTGAAGCTCGCGCCGCAAGCAACCAACCAACCAGTCAAAGGCCGGGCTTTCCATGATGAGTGACTGATACTGATACAACTCATTGATATCAAGCTCATCTTCCAGTGGTTCAATCTCTGGTGAGTCTTCTGGATCAAATTCGTGCTCCGGCTCGGCCTCTGATGCTTTCTGTGCCCATAGATTAAGCTTGTCATCCAGCGACATATCTGCTGGATCTGTGTCACGACTCTCAACGTCAGCGGGGCCATGGGCGGCCTCGTCTTGTTTGACCCGGTTTTGAAGGGACAGCGTGATGGCCCTATGAAGCAGGGCTTGGTCAGATATCGCGGAGGCGAGGCAGAGAAGAGAGCATACCTGCGGTGCTTGTGCACAAAGTACATCACTTCAAAATGTCCTCTGGTCGCCGATGACTGCCCGACTTTTAGTGCGAAAGCCTGCAACAACTCCGGTAAACAATCCATGAGTCTTTCTACGCTGCAGTCACTCATTTGCAGCTTGATTTTACCGAATAGGTGGTCAACGAACTCGGAGATATAGCGCTGAGTTCTCGTGACCGAAGCATGACTCCTGTCATCTGAGTAGATCGTCCAGACATCATTATCATCATCTTTTTCCTCAGCAATCGCATCTGCTCCAGCAAGCAAGGACGTCTCCATCGCGTCGATGGGGTCTCTGCACGATGCCGATTCTTTCCCTTTCGGAATTGAGGCATATCCAGAGTCTGTCTGCGCGGTGACGGCTTGTACAACCGAGGAAAGGCACGAGCTAGACTCAGGTTGTCCATAGCTATGACTGGCGCCGTGCCACGAGTTATGAGGTGTGTGAAGCTCGCCCGTCTCAACAAAGCCAGACTCCTCAATCAGAGTAGCTAGCTCCCCGTCGTCACATGCCATATTCGAATGAGACTTAGGGAGCGGCTGAGACAACCAGAACCGTCAGTCATGAACATCTAGCCAGCAATTTGAGCTTTACTCACCTCCAGAAACATCTCCTGGATCCTCTGAAAGCGCCTGACCAGGGCGTCGGGCGTGATATCGACACCATGGAGAACTCGCATTTCATGGGAGATGTCCACAAACGCATGCCCACTTTTCCTCCGATTGATGAGCATGGCCTCCAACATCGGGGACCAGCCGTCCTCTGGCAGCCGTTGGCTCTGGTGAGATGGACCCCAACGCATGAACATTGGCGATGCCACAATGAAGTCAAGTGCAGTCTCTTTGACGCTGCCATGGCTCCCTTCCTCAAGACGTGGGTTGTCTTCCGCCGGAATAAGCTCCTCCTCCTGGCCAGCTTTAGTCTCGACCGACCTCGGCATCGACGACACGACCGGCTCGCGCAAATTGCCGTACTGCGGCACATACGCCGGTGGGGTCGTGTAAGTGGGAATGGGCCTGATAGGAGACGGCGGCACCGATGCCACTGATCGAGCCGCCGGTGGTCCCATTGGCTCGATGTAGGCGGTGCTGTCGTGCCGCCTCCGCTGTTCGGTCTTGAAAGTGTCGTCACTCCTGCCGTCGCTGCTTTGAGGCGCTGTGGCATGAATCTCCTCTCCAACGAGCGCGACCTGGCGAGAACTGGACCCAGCTTCTACAGCCACGGGGGCGCGACTTGATTCTTCAAATATTCCCCGTGGACCACCCACTGGTATCCACCGGGGTGGAGGAAGTGGAGGCGGGACGTCAGATGTCAAAGGCATGGCACCAACTTCCTCTAGGCTTCCAGAATGACCGGAGGGTTGGGCGATTCCATGCGTAAACTGACCAGAATCATGCACCGTTGCCTTCGCGACAGTCGCAGGGACACGTAAAACCTCGTTGAAAGTTCCATAGCAACGAGGACACTGCAGATCAACTCCCTGATCGCGGTGCCATTCGTCCCTGCAAGTATGGCAAAAGACTGCTTCCAGCCCGTTAACCTGAAGCACGCTGCTCGCGTTGAGATGACCGTAGCCCTCATCAATCAGTTCGTCCCGGGTTGGCTGACTGCCCGCTGGATAACTTGTTCCGATATCAGTTTGTTGGCTAGGACCGGAAAGCAAAGTTGGGGATAGTACAGCTGTCGGGCCGACATCAATCGGCGGAGGCGCCAGAGGAGAACCATGTTTGAACGGGGACTTATCCTGTGAGGTAGCGATACTGGGAGAGTCCAAAGTACTTAGATAGTGGTTGTTCGCGGCCTGTATGCTTTGGATAAAATACTCGTTGCCTGATGGGACCGCCGTATGTGTAGGCGGATCTGTAGCTTGTCCGTTCCCAGATCCGGGAACACGAACAGAGCTGTCGGATTGGCGAGATGCTTCCCCCGAGACTTCTGGTACAGGCGACAACAGGCTCTCGAGGCCGAACCGTGATTCCCCCAAGTCATGATCCTCTTCACGGTGTTTCTGGAGGTCATCTCTAGAGAGCCAAGTCCTGTTGCAGCAGGTAACATCCCGCAAGAGCTCCGACTCACATGGGTGAGAAGAGGAACGAACTGAAGGTAATTGCGGCGTCAGATTTGGCGTGGTCTGGATCGGGTTGCTCCGATGGTCTTTTTCTGTGGTCTCTCCGGGGCCGCCCTTTGTCCTTGCAAATGCATTATACAAGATTTCATACTTGTCAGATGTACTTAACGGTGGCCTCTTGCATAAGTACGTCATGTGCGTAAATAATTCTTGTCGCGTCCTGAAAATCTTGAAACAGCGTCTGCACAAGCCTGCCTTTCGCACAGGCGGTACCTTGGGACCGACATTGAGCGATGTTATAAACCTTTCTGTGACTTGCAAGCCATGAACTGGTTCAGAGAGATGGTGGCTGCCAGAATCAGTGCCAAGGGCCTACTGGGGATCCGACAACATGACTTACATCAGCGACGATATGTCCTTGTGCAGTATACGACAAGTAGCGTCCGGGCCTTTGCTGTCATTCTGGCGCTGTTCGGCACCAACTAGCAGGAATGGACATGGCATGCGGTGAGTGTGAAAGGCATATCCACTGGGTGAAGATGTCGGTGTTCGGGGAGCGCCCTTGTTTCCAGGCTGGTCTCTGCCTGGCAAGATAGACGAGGACGGCACTTCCAGCTCCTGAGCAGACCTTTTCCGGCGGCGGGATTTGAGAAAGTCCTCAGGCCCCGGTGCGTCTCCAAATTTCCGAATTTTTATGTCTGCATGGCGTTTATTTCCTGCGTGCTGCTGGACGTGCTGTTCAACGTCTGATTTCGAATGAGACCAATAAGGACACGCCTCAAAGGTACACATATATCCGATGTGGGTCAATTCTAGATGGCACCGAAAGGATTCTATATTCGAATAGTGCTTCTTACACGGGGCGCACTTGAAGGCATGTTTGGGACTGTCGACATGCTCCGTCAGTGCACTCTGTGTGGAGAAGTTCCTGCCACAGGACGGACACCCGAACGCGACACTGGCGTTGGACGGAGTATCAGATCGTCGACTCATGATTCAGTGAAACCGTCGAATTGCTGGCTTCAATGCACATAAGGATCATTCATGGCGTGAAGGAAGGTGTGGACTCGATAGAGGGAAGCTTGCTAAGGACAAGAAGGATGGTCGCCTGCGTCAAAGGTGTTCTTAAACGCGCCGCCACAATGCCTCGAGGCCAGCCAGCTCCCCCCTGTCATCGTGGGGGCTGTCGCGAAACCTGTGTGCGCCCAACCAAACGCGCCCTCAGCACCTCTGGCACAGCCTCCATCCTCGAGTCCGCCTCGCTCAGTCAGCACCCGGCATCACAAACCTGCCAGGTCTCGCAGTCCCGTGCTGAACCGCATATCATCAGCGACACACAATGGATGACAGTTTTGTTCGAGTTCGACACTTTTCTTGGAATCGCAAGATACGCCAAAGGAGCAAACTGGTCCGGCAGTTCCCGTTCTATAGACCCCCGCAAAGTTTGATGACTAAGACGCTTATCTTCACCTCCTCTCCGCCTCTGTCTTTCGCATTTTCACCAAGCCAGCCCAACATCATCCAGCCACATTCTACTTAGGTACAGAGAGCATTAGCACTCGGTAATTTACGATGACCGGCACTGCAGTGCCTGAATATGCGTCTGTTTCTCGTCCGCCACGGCGAGTCTGTCGATAATGTAGCCGGTCTTTAGTGGGTTCTGCCCATTTCCTCACATCGATTCTCCTACCAGTATTCTTGGAGGTCCGAGCTGACGACTGTTCATTGCGTAGTGCCGGCTCCCGCGACTCACCACTAACCACACACGGTGTGCTCCAGACCCGCCGACTTGGAGCCCATCTGGCAACAGTCACACGCTCGACGCCGATACGTCACGTCTTCTCGTCTGACCTCCAACGAGCCGCTATGACAGCTCAGGCCATTCTCGACACGCGACGCCCTGTTGAGTCGTCTTCATTGCAGCCAGAAAGCGGCATCTCTGTTATACAGCTACCGGACTTGCGGGAGCGTGACTTCAGGTCTCTCGAAGGAACAAAGGTCGGATCTCGACCAGCGTCAGGCGCAAACGGATACCGTTTTCGAGACCCGGAGACGCACGCTGAAATGGATGTCCGAGTGGATAGGTTCATCAGTGTGCATCTGAATCCGATCCTTGAGCTTGTTGGGTCCACCGCGGAGATCGACCACGGATGTGTGGTCATTGTTGCCCATGGGATACTTCTAAATGTCCTCCTCAAACGCCTACTGGCGAGATTTTCGACTCCCGCGGAAGTTGAAAGACTATTTCCAGGGCGGTCTAACTCCGACTGGATGGCATCCTGGAGGAATACAGCCTACCTTGAGGCGGTCGTTGTCTCAGAATCTGTCAACGTCGTTAGGGCGCCTTCCACGGATGCAACCGCCATGCCAGAGTCTGCAATCGTTTCCAGCACAGTGATTTCCGGGAGTGACCCTCTTGTGCGGCTCAAGATAACTGGAGTCAATCGAGTCGATCATCTCCAAGGGCTGAAAAAGACTCGAGGAGGAATCGGCAGCGCCAAATTTGACAACAAGCAGAAGACGGTTGACTCTTTCTTCAAAGCGAGTCCCAAGAAGGCTCATCCGGACACAAGTAGCGGCGGTTGATGCCCATTGAAGGGTTCTCAACCAAGCATAACAACTTTGACAATCCAATTGCTGCTCGTGCAAAATCGAGTAGGGTAAAATTACTCAGTTGCCATTCCGGAAGGTACGTCGGAAATCGCCGATCAGCCGATCAAGTCTCCTTTCATGATGATACATCCAAGTTCACAGACCTGTTCTGAAGTACCTAGGTACTATGAGGAAGAAAATAGTTCAACCGCTATCTGAAATACTTGACTCCCTTTCTCTTTTCCCTCATCTTCCTCCTGAAATCACTGGCTGAATGTTTGGATGCTTGCAGGGGCCAGTCTATGACTGTCGTGGCCATGATCGCAAATTGTTCTTACCGTTGGACTCATATCACTGGGATGCATGGTATGTTGCCGGAGGTGCACTGCCTTCCTTATCAACTCATTTCGAGTCGAGCACTTGGTTCGATACTCAGCAGTGCACTGTGCTCCTATTCGAGACACTACCAAGGGGTATATGGAATAGGCTTCATTATGGTCCACATCCTTAATCCCAGACATGAACTGCAGACAGTTTATCGGGTGTACGATAGTAACAACTCTCGGACCCTTTCATCGGCTTGAGACCTCAGTGTCTGCCCATAGCGATCCGCTACCTCAATCTGGGCCCCTTTTTCGAGAAGTAACATCACCACGCCCTCATGACCTCTCTCAGCAGCCACAAAGAGCGGTGTCCTTTCACGATACTTCTCCTTCGACTCGATATCTGCCCCCCGAGTGAGAAGTAGCTTTACTACACTCTCAAGACCTCCCTCAGCAGCCGCAAATAGCGGTGTCCTTTCTTGATACTTGTCCTTCGACTCGATATCTGCCCCCTTATCAAGGAGCAACCTCACAACATGTTCGTGACCTTCTGTGGCAGCGCCGTATAGTGGTGTCCGATCACGATTATCGGCACTATTGACGTCGGCCCCATTGTCGAGAAGTAACTCAATAATACTCCGGTTTCCATTTTTAGCAGCATGGCACAATGCTGTATCGCCATGGTTGTCTCGGGAGTCGATCTCGGCGCCAGTTTTTATCAACATGCTGGCCATGGAGAGGTGTCCCATTATGGATGCAACATGCAATGGCGTTATTCCATATGCAGAAGTGGAATTGACTTGGGCACCAGTCGCAATGAGCTCCGTCACTTTCTTCTCGTCACCTTTACCCGCAGCTTCAATTAAGTCAAACTGGAGTTTAGCTGCCTTGTCTTCACTTGCCGGGTTCTCACTCCGCTGATAGATAACTCCCTTCAAATCGGAAGCGGCACCCTTCCAGGCATGGACTTCTCGAAGGTGCCTCAGCAGGTGGTCCTTCCGAGTTGTACCGCGAAAGGTACATACTAGAAACCGGCACAGCAGCCTGGTACCTGATCTATCGTGCCTAGCTCTATGTCGCTTCAAGTCGGTGTTGAGTGCAAAGGCCTTGCCGCAGAGAATGCATTTATAGGGGCGCTCATGTCTTTTTCGGTGCCGACTAGGGATGATAGGTTAACCCCGGTCATTTGTAGCAAGGGATATGATGTAAGTCTGAGATGGGTTAAAAAGTGTGTGGAGAGCCTTACTTGTACTCACGTCGCCTATCAAACGACTTTGGACAATCCGAGCAGCGGAACTCCTGGTTCTCTTTTGTTTCCATGTCTGTGTAAACTTAGGTGGGCAGTAATAGTACGCAAATGTATCGTCTGGTCACTCGGCAGAATTATATACGGATTTAGGAGAGGAGCGTTGATGGGAATTACTTATTGGTGTCCATGATAACGCAGCCAATGGGAACGAGGGGCACGAGGGGCGCAGAAGAAGGTGAGCTGCCCAACAGTCATACCCAAGTCTGATACTCTTGTTCCGCCATCCTCGCTGCCTTTACAATATTACTGACGACTTCACCCTCCCTACTTACTCCAAACCCTTTCACCCATTTTTCCTCTCTTGTCTCTTGTCCCATTCCCTCAATAATTCAGCTCGATCACCCACAAATTCCTCGATCGAAGCACAACGCAGAACGCTCTCGACACGCAAAAACGGGGGAAAATACCAATCACTATGAACTTTGTTCAAGAATCTTGTGTCTTCGGCGGATGCAGCTGCCTCGGACATTGCATTTTCTGCGATTGCGCATCTCCGTTTGCCTTCACCTGTGGCACCTGTACATTTTGCAGGATCACTGTCCCCAACTCTGTTCCTGAGGGAAAACAGTAGGTTTTTTTTTTTAGTATGCTAATGGTATGCCCCTGGTACTCCAGCCCCTGGCACATGCTAGGCATGTACAACCAATCACTGACGGGGCACGACCCCACAACTGTGCCCGACGCTGCTCTTCCAGCCGATGGTCCTGCTACTGGTCCTGCTACTGGCCCAAGCACGGCAGGCAAGGACAGCACATCGTCTCCCCCTTCATGTCAGGCATGCCCCAGCTGCGGAAGGACGTATGGTCGTCCCAGCGAGCTCCGCCGTCACATGCGCACGCACGACCCGCTCGCAACCAAGTATGACTGCCCAGTCGACGGCTGCGACCGCAAGGGCGCCAATGGATTCACCCGGCGCGACAAAATGATGGAACATTCCCGTGCTCACCGCCACTAGCACGTCAGTTCTGTACCATGGGATAAACACGTGGAGGCGTTTCTTTGTTCCAGCCCGACATCACGAACTCTCAAGCAACGCACATTCCGTTTGGTCTATAGTACTACACATTCAGTTAGTGGATGTCACACACTCATTTATTCAATATCAGATAGTCCTTTAGCCGAGCAAATACACACTCGTTGATCTCACTCGTGACTCTGACATCAATTATCATTTGAGCGATCGACAGTGCAGTCCGCCGTGGAACAATTGTCAGGCCGCTACGGTCTCCGCGGCCGATCGTACCAAGTCTTATCAATGAGGAGTTGTCGTAGCACCTAAACTGGGCAATTGTCGGCACTGTTGGTATAAGCCAGGGTGGAACCTCTGGGCAGGAATGAGCCAGGCGGCTGGAGTCACATGATCCAGCCTGCCATACAGCTTGCCCACGCGGCTCCATCCCTCTTACCTAGAACAACAATAACCAGACCACTTGAACCTACCTTACGCGCAACCCACAGAGGGATTGTTCGTACCAGGCTCTAACGTACCGGTACCCTGGTGAAACCTACAGGCACAAACCAAGTCAGTAGCACCGTTAGGGCATCTCTGCGACACCACACAAATTCTGGAGTTAAAAGCCCCAAGTTATCCATTCAACATAGTAAGAATTGACCGGATTGGCGTTGATAACAACCGCTCACCGTATATTCGACAGGCACAGGCACCATGGTAGAAACGGTACGGTGGCGTCCTTAATGCGACATCCCCTAATTCTAATCCCCTGATTCTAATCCCCTAATTCTAATCCCCTAATTCTAATCCCCTAATTCTAATCCCCTAATTCTAACCCCAAGAACCTTTTAGAATCCTAAGGTATTAAGAGCACTAAGTGGAAAGGAATATGTGTTTTTCGGGCGGTACGAGTTTAAGGGGATAAAGGGGAAGACACTGCACTGGGTTGATGGAGGCGGAACAGGGAACTTCGAGGTCAGCGGTGAAACAGTCTATAATTCAGGCTCAGGCAACAAGACAATGGAGGAGGATAATGTCATAGTACGCTGTATGGCGGTGTTTTTTACCTAACGCTGCACACAATATCTTCACCAATCCCAAGTCTGGTGGGCCGTCAACCCAATATATTATGACCTCTTTCTTCTAGATCACTACCTACGGCGAGCAGGGCAAGTAGAGACTCGTCAATCTCACTCTTGACCTTGACAACTTGATACTCACTATCTCGAGATTGTGACCGCGAGCGATCAGACAGTGGAGTCTGGGGCAGTTGTGGGCCGGTGGATCTGCGGCCCGCTCCGTACCGCAGTTAGTCGAGTGATGACCAGTCCAGAATGTAACAAGCATGATGCCCACGATGGCCCACGTCCCGCTGTTCGTAAATCTTTATAGTATAGTCGAGTCAAGCCCCTATCCATATACACCATATCATGCGCCGTCCCCAAACACCTTGCACCCATCCCAAGCCTGAGCCCCAAACTTCAATCCTTGATGTTGCTCGGATGCCAAGGACAGCTCTCCAAATGAACGCTGTTGTCCTTCTGCACAATCTCTCGGTGGTCGATGAGGCAGTCCCAGCAGAACTGATGCGAACATTTTATACCTGGATCCCAACAGGGAGCGGTCTCAGCAACTGCGCAGCTTTGATCGAGAGTGTTCTTCTGTGTCTCTGCAGGGGCAAGCTATCGCCCTCCCTGGCACCGCACACTGTGGCTGCGCTGCCAGACGGCGTTGCAGCCCCAGCAGAACTCGTGCCGACACTTGATACCTGGACGAGGATCAACTTCTGCGAGACGTGGGAGGGCGACGACGCAAGTGACGTGGGAGGGTGCTAGAATGGGCAACTGGCTCACTTGAGGCTCCCAAAACTGGAGGAGTGACAAGAGTAAAATAGGCACTTACAAGTCATATGAGCACTATCGCCACCGGATATTAGCCAACCATCTCAACAAGAGTGCACTTTGAGAGAACTGGAAGAAAGAACTCACCACCCAGCATTCTTCTCAATAGCCCACCCGCACCCAGGACACGGCTTCGTCGTCCGCGCGACCGTAGCAGCCGTCTGCTCCTCCTCCCTCTTCTTCCGCAGCACCTCCGCCCTCAGCGCCTCGTTGGCCCTCCTCCGCTCCTCCCTCCTCCGCTCCTCGCGCTCCCTCGCCTCCCTCGCCGCCCTCTCCCGCCTCGCCACCTCCTCCGCCCGCAGCTCCTCCGCCGCCAGGCTCTGCGCGTACGCACGGTCCGCGTCCTCGCGCGCCCGCGCCCGCCGCTCCTCCTCCTCGGCCGCCTCGTTCTCCAGCTCGAACCGGCTCCGGAAGTTGACCGGGTCCGCCCGCAGCGCGTCGTACTCGTCGCAGCTCAGGTTCTCGTGCCACGCCACCCGGTGCGCGAAGCAGCTCCGCTGCCCGCACAGCAGGCAGATCACGATCGGCGACTCGGCCCCGCCCTCGTGCACCTGCCCGTACCCGCACCCGGCCGTGCACCAGACGAAGTTGTCCGCCTCCGACAATGCGTACCGGAAAGAGAGCGTCTGGTACCGGTCGCGGGTCTCCGCGTCGGCGTACCGCTGCACGTCGTCGTATTGCAGGGTCTCGCGGCACTCTGGGCAGCGGATCTCGTTCCAGAGCCTGTTGTTGAGGTCCGATCTGATGGACGCGGCTACGCAGTCAAGGCAGGTGGCTGGTGGGTGGGTGCATGTCTTTGTGACGGCGGCGCCGGGGAAGGATGCCACTGGCTTGGTGTCTGTGCATACTATGCACTCTAGCTCGCCGCTTAGGATCTCCGGCGGTATGCGCTGGTTTGTCACGACCAGCCGCGACGTGTCGTCGCCGAGTTGGTACCGCTGACCGAAACTGGCAGTTGGTTAGTGACCGCAGTGAAATGTTAAAGGGGGAAGATACAAGGCTTACCCATATTCGTCCCCGGGATAAGAAGGAAGTTCACCACCGGCGAGACTGTCCTGGCTGCGGAGAAAGTTCGTCGTCATGGCATTTTGCCGAGCCTCAAACAGTCCCGCATACGGATTGCTTAATGGAGCTGGTGTCGTCGACGGCGGACCACGGGGCTGCACCTGAGGAGGCCCGGTCTGGCTAGGTCTTAATCCCGGATTCGAGGTTTCGCGCGGTTCCGGGACGTCTTCGGAGTCGGAAACAAAAGCCTGCAACGGCTTCTGAGAACTTTGGGTGATAGTCCTACTACTACTTGAGCCTGGTAGCTGTCCGTCACTGGCTGCCCTCCGGGTTGCTGGTGCCTTCTCTAACGAGTCGTCACCAAAGTCATCAAATATCGCAGGATTCGTCGCTCGGTACTGAAATGCAGGTCGCGCTTGCCTGTGAGGTTGAGATTCAACAGCGATGTGTGGTGCATTGTTCCGAGGGCTATCCGTCGCTGTTGGGTTGGACGCCTCTCGCTCTGACTCCGACTCGAATCCATCCAGAATCGAGGCGTTGACAGGACGGTAGTAGCCCCTTGCCACTACCGAGGATGCCATGATAGTAGGCGAGTCAGAGGTCAACCGTAGACTATCCCGGCCTGTGGAGGTGCACACTTTTGCGCCTGGTGTCACCTCCGTTCTTTTCGTCTGAGATTGGTCCTGGCTCCGGTCAGCATCGCGTAAGTGAATTCCCTCGTGGGATGCAGCAGAGCATGAATCAACACCCGTTTCGGCAGCGTCTTCACTCAAGACTGTGGGCAACTTGGATCTATTAGATCCCTGCCTCGACGGAGTTGGTGTGTATTCGGGACTCGGGGGCGGAGAGACAGCCTTCTTGTCGCCGCCGCGCCCGAGCACACCACTGGCTTTCTGCCTGAGACGACGCAGCATTATTTGCCCACTTGAACGGCCTTGGAGCGGCTGCTGCTATGTTATATTGATGCTGCATCATATAATGATGATAAAATCTTGGTAGAAGAAAAAGGCAACCACAGCCTCAAAACGTACTCGAACGCACTCGAAAGCGAGCCCACAAAACTCACAGGATGAGTGCCTTGGATAGTCCCCGAAGTTGGGACCAAGTTTCCACCAAGCCAGCGAACGACCGAGAGCGACCAGCAGTTGACTCGGGACAAGGCGATAGAAGCACAGGTAGTCTCGTAATACGGTCTAAAAGCACACCCGATCTCAAAGAAATGGAATCGTCGGATACGAACAATTGGGGGGCCTCACGACATGAAAGCCCCCGTCCCCAGAGCTGGTCACGACAAGGCAGACATGGTGGGAGCATGCTGCTATGGTAGGCTAACAGCTGCCACCTTATGGTGGAGTTCCAGGCCGCTCGTCGCGCTAACCGCCCTGTAATCCCTGCTGTCCCACAGCCTGCCGCTCGATATCCGCTAACTCTTATCCAAGTACTGGTACATCGAGAAGCAGGCTGGCAATCTTCGGTGGAAAGCTGACACTCGTCTGGTCTATCCTCTCCACTCTTTCGCTATCCATTGCCTGATAACTGAAACGACTCGTCTGTTCTTCAAGTCAAGGGCACATCTCACAAGCAGAACTCTTGGCCGAGTAAAATCACGGCAGTCGTCTCATACGCCACTCAGAGAGAACACGATATCCCATTTGCCCACCATCAAGGGGTATTCTTGTTCCCGGCTTTTACCAGGCAACGAGTTCCAAGCACCGTACAACCACACACGCAGTATAGACTACCAACGCTGAAGATTCTAACCCCAAGCAATATTACGCCACGCCGCCCAAGGACTTTCCACCGTCCGATCCCTCTCCTTCTGCCCAAAGTAGATGTAGCTCAGCAGTGGCCGTTGACCCTTATCCATAAACTTCTGCTTCTTCTCGGGCGGTCCGTACGCAACCAGCACCTGCTGCTTCCGCACCACTGTCGGCGGCTTGATGGCATCTCCCTTGCCGATCTGCCTCATGTACAGGCCCGGAACGACAGTGAGCACGTTTGTCAGGTTTGCCTTGAGATCGTCGAACGTCGGTACCGGGTCCAGCTTCTCCACGTTGAAGTGCTTCCGGTTCTGCAGGATGTTGTCGCACTGCAGCTTGTCGAGATTCTCAAAGAAATCAGGGCTCATCTCCAGCTCCCTCTGTTGGTTCCAGATGATGTGGGGATTTATGTCGAGATAGAAGTGGTGCGTCGACGTGAGGAGTTTCTCGTGAAAATTGAGTGCCGGCTTGATCACGTTGTCTTGACAGCTGTAGCAGAAGGCTACGTGATCCTTCTCCTTGCGGAAGAGCTTGAATCCACCGACGAGATTCAATGTAAGGTCTTTCAGCCATAATTTGCGCTCTGCATGGTAGTCAGGCGAGCATAGAATTGCATTGAGCGCCTCGCCGCGCCATGTGCGAATCGCGAACTGGTCTAGCCATTGGGTTAGTCAAAACTGCGAGCCGAGCGTATCGGAGCCGGACACTTTACCTCTCTTCGGCTCGACATACGACTGCATTGAGCCCTCAATCTGGGAGATGGCTTCTCCTAAGGGCTGTACCCTCCCAGGAATACCCTTCTGAAATATGTTGTCGTTGAGATATCGAAGTACAACAGATATAAGTATGTCGACATCCGTCTCGGGATAGAGACACCCGTGAATAAGGTCAGGATAGTTTCCGATGAAGCGCCGGAGCTTGGCAATATCGTCAGGATTCTTCCTCGCTCTCGTGGTGGCGTGTTGGAAGTTTTCTTCGTCGTCGACGATCGGATCTGCAAATTTCTGCACCCATTCGCTGACATTCGTGACCAGGTCGTCGAAATCCTGCCAGATCATAGATCAGCCTTCGTCTGCCATGTGATAAGTTAGATGCTCGGTCCAACCAGATGTGCTTACCTGCTCGACTTCCTTGGGAGTCAGTTCCTGTCTGTAGGGCTGTAGACTGAAAATGTGAGAGCGGGCATCATCCAGTTCGGCTTTGAGATTCTGGTTCTCTCTCCGCAGTTTTGTAGCTTCCTGACCGATAGCATCCGAATCAGTGGCAACGGCAAGCATACTGGACTGCAACTCCCGTTCCTTAGCTTTGCTGATAGCGCGCAGCTCATCGGCTGCTCGCTCGGCTTGGGCCGCACGGTTCTTCTCAAACTCGAGCGCTTGTCGCAGATCGGCGTTTTCACGCCATAGTTTTAACTCTACGTCCATCTGGGCGCGACTGATACTGCCCGCGTCTGTCGTAACGTCCACGTCATCTCGTGATTCCGGAGGTCTTTGTGAGTGCAGTGGAGCGTTAGTTGATGGTGGCACGCTACTTAGTCGCTCAGAAGGAAGGCTTGGGTAGAAGACATAGTGGTAAGGTGTTTCGGGCCTAAGAGAGAACTTGGCGTCGCCTAACCTTTCGCCCTTGGGCTTCCGAATCCTATCAGTGCCTTGAATGGCGCTGTCTGCTGCATCGCCGGTGTTCCGGCGACTAGCTGTGCTTGCTGTATGCCCGTGGTGGTGTCTCTTATTCTTCGGCACCTGGACATGGTCGGGCCCCGGACCGAGCACGACCTTGTCCGGCGGTTTGGGCGGTCTCATCTCTGAGCTCTCCTGGGGCACGTCTTGAGGCTGCATGCTTCCAGTCTCTGGTTCGTGGATGACTTCCCAGGGTTGATCGTCGTCCATGACAGCAATTCTAGGGTGCACAGAAGAAGGTCTTGGACAAGTGATGTTATGGAAGGATCACAAGTCATACGGAGTGCACAAACCCGAGCTAGATGTTGGAGATCCGAATCACCGTGGCACAAACCAGGATCCCCAAGGACCCTTCTGCGCGACTGCGTTGTATAAGGCTCCCAGAGCGAAAGTAATGGGGCTATGCAGGAGTGTGGTGGAGAGCTTCATGCCACCTACTGTACCTGTACTTGGCTGAGGGGAAGCTGTTGGGAGCCTGCTTCTTTTGGCAGCCACGCCTCCGCGTGCATGCAACCTACCTTGCCTGACTTAGGGGAGCTTATCTACCCTTACCTATCTCGACCTCTGAAGCACGTCAAAGTTGCTCCTTGGTTTACGGTGAATAACCTCACCATGTTCACAGAATATAGGCATTGAAGCATGATTGCAAAATATAGTACAGTTACATCAGTCCAGTTTCGCGGTGCTGCGACTGTAGCCAGATCAAAAGCCCTCTTAGAGGGAGTTTGAAGGCCGTACTAGATACACGTCGCTGAGGTGTAATTAATAAACTGCCTTGCAGGCCAGCCCGGTATCAGCTCCACACAACCCCACCACTAGCCGCCTACCCCTGCTACCGAACGGGCACGCTAAAGTGAACCCACTCCAAGACAGTTCGCAAACAGATCCCGGCACTCTTAGTGGAAGTACTATGGTAGGTACACGTGTAGCTCTCTTCGTGCCCGCACCGGAGGCTGAGCCCGATAAGCTTCAGGCTCTGTGATCACAACCAGGCAGACTTGGCAGCAGGCTCCGGACAAGAGGCATTGCTTGCGAGATGCTGCCCCCTTTCGTTGGTCCAAAAGATGTGGTGTTGGCTGCTGCCCCCAGCCGAGGACCGACGTTTCAGCTGAAGCACTGCAAGCTGCAAGCTTACCGCTTACCCTGGGGTCTTTGAGCAAATAAGTCAAATGCCCCGTGGGCTTGGGCCTGAGCAGAGTGAAGTAGACAGCCTGGTGGCATTACCTCCCGCAAGTCATTCACGAAATAGCTGCCTCACCAGGGCTGTTTGTTACGTGGTAATTTAGTAGACAGTCGAGCTTTCGGGAAGGCACGACCTGTCTTACTATTCGTTCACATACTGCCACTTCCAGGGTACAACTTTCTTCTCATATTGTGTTCGCATTCTAAATCCAGCTCTGTGACCTTGATGCCTCTACCGGTGCAAGCAAACACCAGCTCGCCAAACACGTGAGCTGTTCATGTCGCACATAGCAGCATCACCATTCCTATTTTCCGCCGGACAAGACAGGGTACAATTTGAGCCTCCAACAGCAATGGAGTTCGAGAAGATTTCCATCGCGGCACGCAAGATCATCGTCGCCATAGACTTTGGCACCACGTACTCGGGCGTAGCCTGGGCAGAGACTCAGCGCCCAGATCGCAGAGTGGCAATCACATCATGGCCTGTCTCTCGGACTATCCGCGAGGGCGAGTCGTCAGATAAGGTGCCGACCAAGTTGCGGTACAACAACAATAACGTCGAGTGGGGATTTTCCATTCCCGTCACAGCTCCCCCGGATCAGATTATTGAGTGGTTCAAGCTGTAAGTCGATTTCGTGGCACTCTTTTGAGGTGTGATAAGCTAGGCTTTAGTTATGCTCACATAGTACTGCAGTGACTTGGACCCGTCTCTCCGGGGTATGGGTGATGCCGTCAGTCAAAATGCAGCCCGTGGCGGCCGTAATGTCGACAAGCTTGTCACAGACTATATTTCCGCTCTGGGAGACCACCTGATGTACACCCTGCGTGAGAAGCTCGGCGACGGCGTGGTAGCGTCCACCCCTCTTGAGTTTATCGTCACCGTCCCGGCTATCTGGAGTGACCTCGCCAAGGACAAGACGAAACAAGCCTGCCAGCGTGCTCCAGGTCTGTCCGCCACCAAGAGCCCCATCCACCTCATCTCAGGTAAGGACTCCCTCTCTCTTTCCCTATCTCAGGGCCATGCAAGTCACCTCGGCAACTAACATACCACACAGAGCCTGAGGCAGCAGCCATCTACGCTCTCCATGGTCTTGACCCGCACGGTCTAAAGATTGGCGACAGCTTCGTCATCTGTGACGCCGGCGGCGGCACCGTCGACCTGATCTCGTACACCATCACCAACCTGAGGCCCATCCTGGAGGTCCAAGAGGCCACGCCGGGAACAGGCGCCCTCTGCGGCTCAACCTACCTCAATATGCGGTTCGCCAAGTTCCTCAAGGCCAAGCTCGGCAAGGAGGACGGCTTCGACGACGAGGTCATGGCCGAGGCCATGGACCGCTTCGAGAAGACGGTCAAGCGCCAGTTCACCATGCACGCGCCGCCCGACGAGACCTACACCATCCCTGTCGGCGGCCTGGCCAACAACCGCGAGCTCGGCATTAGCCGCGGCCGGTACGCGCTCAAGGCGGCGGACCTGCAGGTCATCTTCGAGCCCGTCGTGCAAGAGGTCATCCAGCTGGTCAAGGACCAGATCTCGGCCAGTGCCGTGCCCATCCGCGCGGTCCTGCTCGTCGGCGGGTTCGGCGCCTCGAACTATCTCAAGGAGCGGATTCGGAACTCTGTCGACCGCAAGATCCAGATCATGCAGCCGCCAAACGCGTGGCTTGCCGTCGTGCAGGGTGCTGTCATGAAGGGGCTGGCACAGAGCGCTCCCGAGAAGCTGACTATGGTCAAGGTGCAGAACAGGAAGGCGAGGAAGCACTACGGGACTGAGTGGCGGACGCGGTATGACGAGAAGCTCCACCGCCATCTCGACAGCAAGAAGCATTGGTGTGGTCTGGACGGCTGCTGGAAGGTGTACACGATGGAGTGGTTCATCAAGAAGGTATGACACAAACCCCGGCCCCGCCTTCCTGCTAAGAAGTCGAATTCACATCGCTAACATCCGCAACAGGGCGACTCCGTCTCCGAGAACGAGCCGTTCTTCACCTCCTTCGTCTGGACGGGCCCCGTCACCCAAGGCCGCATCAGGAAGATCAAGATGGACATCTACGCGGACCGCACTCCGCGCCAGGCCCCCGTCGCCCGGGACGAGAACGTCTCGCTCCTGTGCCACGTCGAGGCCGACGTCAGCCACATCCCCGAAGCCCAGCTGCAGCGGCGGAAGGGCAACGACGGGCAGTGGTACTACGAGCTGAACTGCAAGATCGAGGCCGTCTACCTGTCTGCCTCGACGCAGTACACGCTGCTGTACAACAACCAGCGATACAACTCTGTCACGGCCGAGTACGTGTAGGTAGGGGTGAATGTCAGGTTTAATTTGCTCGCTTCTGAGGGGGCATGATTTCGGCGATGTTGTATACAGCTGGTGTAAAGGAGAGTAACCGTAGCTTGCTGGACTGCAGACTCGCTGATTTGACTTGAGGAGACTGGCTACGTTCTGAATACGTTAATAGCATGAGCCGCTAGCAAGGGAATTGGTGGTTTTGTACATTTGGCTTTCAGGTTGTCCAGAAGTGAAGCAGCCTTGGTGAGACGACGTTTGCGGCTTTGAAGACCACGCCTCCGTAGAAGAAATCAGACATGAATGAAACTTTGATATTTAGCAGGAGAAAGTAGTGGTGCAGTGAAAAGAAGAGCTCCAGGAAATGTTAAATGCTTCCAATATACATAAATCATAGTCTTACGACCTGTTGAGTCTCGTCATTGACAGTGATTACTCTAGTCATATCTCGAGTGCCACAACTACTCCTAAGCTACTATGCTTGATTCACTGTGCGGATTAGTCTTCACCAGGACTATCTTGTTCTCGTCCCCGCCCGCGAGATCGACCTGCACATCCTCACTATGTGAGGTATGCGCCAACCAGTGTGGGAGGTGATAGCCCCGCTACCCGCTCGCCAGCTCGCGAGACTGTTCTCACATCCAGGCGCAGGACCTGCCCCTATATCTTCTCATGAGGGCTCACATTCACATGTTTTATACATGTGCCTCGTGGGGGGTGCTTCAGGGCGGTCTGTGTCGCCTTCGACGTCTCCCAACCGAGGCTGTGAAGGCGTTTCTTCATGCCGTGGTTTAGGCGTCCCAGGCTAACTCATGCTGCGCGCACAAAGTACTGTTTAACAACCAAATACGATCATCACAGCCCCTCATCTCACCCCATCCCTGTGATCCTTCTCTTTGAGCACCTTCCTCGGCCAGTCCAGACATATATCAATCCTGTCCCTGGGGAACCATATCTCCAAAAACAAAAAGATCAAGTAGTCGATAATCACACACAGGCAGAACAGCTTGCCGGCCCAGATGCCGCAGCCATAGTACCTCTTCAGCCGGTCAATGAGCGCAAAGCTCTGCACGCCGGACCGGCCCCTGATGGCGGACCAGCTGTTGCCGCCGGGGTAGTTGGCCGCCTCGTAGCCGTAGAACTCGCCCTCGCTGATGTCCCCGCATATGCCGTTGTAGACCCTCTCGGTGCGCTGCGCGACGTTGGTCCAGCTGTACATGCTCTTGACCTGCTCGTGGAAGAGCTCCGTGCGGACCTTGCCCGCGCGGAGGGCCGCGATCGCGCGTCCCGTGGCGGCCACGAGGTCGTCCTCCTCCGGCCGCGCGAAGACGGTCATGTGCGAGGGCAGCACCTCCGGGATGCCGCCCACCTGCGTGCAGACGACGTATAGCCCGCAGGAGGCCGCTTCGACGATGACGGTGCCGAAGGCTTCTGTGAGGGAGGGATGGAGGTAGATGTGCCCCCGCACCATGACGTCGCGGACCTCTTCGTGGCGGACGGGGCCGAGCATCTCGACGCGGTCTTGGAGGACGTTTTGCTCTATCATTTGCTCGAGGTCGATCGCCTTGGGCCCGGAGCCGGCGATGATGAAGCGCGTGTTGGGATGGTTTTCGAGGATGCGCGGGATGGCGGCTGTGAGTAGATCGGTGCCTTTGTTGTAGAAGAGGCGGGAGATTACGACTATGGTTACTGTGTCGTGGGGACCGAGGACTTGGCGTGGTGGAGGAGGGTTGGGATGGATGAAGGGGGATTGGGTATTCGTTTTGTGGGCGGTGTTGTATGTTGTGCTCGTTTTAGAGGGAGCTTCGTAGGACAGAGGGCGGAAATTCTCCGCCACGACGGCGTTTGGTATGACAGAGACCATCAGCGGGTCTAGAGACGCTCGTAGGACGGTGTTCTCTTTGCACGTGTGGCTGACACAGATAACATGGTCAACGTCGCTGAGAGTGAACTTGAGCAGCTTGTTGGTGAGGATGCTAGCGGCATCAGCGAAGCCAAACAGCGAGTGGTCGGTGAAGACGGTGCGAAGGCCCATCGTGCGGCCATGGAGGATAGCCTCGTGGCACAAGCTGCTCAAACTTGCATGGCCGTGGACGATTTCGATGCGCTCGCGCAGGACGATGTTGCGGAACATTGGGAAGAAAGAGAAGACGGTCGGGAAGGTGGAGGAGCGGTAGATGACAAGAAAAGGTACATGGTAGACCTTGATGCCATTTGTGAGATATCGCACTCCCGTCCGACCATCGTAGGCGTGAGTGATTATGATGACTTTGTGGCCGCGGTCCATCAGCTTGGACGAGAGCTGGTAGATGTGCGACTCGACGCCTCCTGGTTGCGGGAAGAAGAAATCGCTAACCATGGCGATGTTATATGTTCGACGCTTTTTGTCCGGCATTTTGTGAAGCTTGTCATGATGTGCTTGATTATTCGTAGAATTGATTTGGGCCTGGAGGTCAAAGTCCACTCCTTGTTCATCGCATCCAGCTTCGGTCGCGTGTCGTTGATGTCGCAGACGATAACGATAAGCTTAATCGATAAGGAAACAAAATAAGCGGTGGAACCCGGCAATTGGACCCTTCAACCTGGAAATCTTTTGGCCAAGCTGCGAGTTCAACATCGACCCCACCACAGCATTGCGACCAAGGTCCGCGACGACACCAACAAGATGTACGCTCGCTACGTTCCTCCGCCAAAGACCAAGGAGGCACCGAAGGTCGAAGTGCAACCGGTGCCTGCAGCTGGCACTTTTTCGACCTCCACCACTGCACCATACGCTCGCTATATTCCAGCGCCGAAAACTACGAGCGCACCGACAGCAGTACTTCCTGCTCCTCCTTCCAAGAAGATTGTGTTCAACCAAGACGATGAAACTCCGACGGTCACTCCAAAGAAGATTGTATTCCAGGACGATGCGTCTGAAGATATTCCTAAGAAACGCAAGCGAAATGACGGGGACGACGATGCTCTGAGCAGCAAGAAGGAAAAAAAGTCTAAGAAGCCGAAATCAGATGATGCAGAAGTTCATATAGACGAATCTACCAAGAATAGCAAGACAAAGAACTCCAAGGCGGAGCTTGCAGAGCAAGATGGCGAGGAAGAAGGGAGCCGTAAGAAGGAGAAGAAAGAGAGGAAGAAGAGGCAGTCTCCTCCAGACGGCGATGAGGAGTCTGGGGTAGCAGCGAAAGATTCAGAAGAGATTAGAGATGAAGCAGATCCAGAACCAGATGCTCAAAATGGAGAGCTAAGCCCCGCGAAGCCCAAGAAGGATAAACGGAAGAAAAAGAAGGCGAGGGAAGAACCAGTTGAACAAGATGATGACAAGCAGGACGACAAGGTCCACAAGCGCCACAAAGGCGTATTGGAGAGGAAAGAAAAGGCTCTGAAACCGAAGAAGATACCGGCAGAGACCAAGGACAATGCGAAGGAAGATGGTGATGAAGCCACTTCGGAACCGGAAGAGTTGCACGGCCTAGAGCCGCTCCCTCAACCGGAGCCAGTGGTCTTGGATGGCGCAAAGCCCACTTACGATACCTTACCTCACTGGCTTGCGCACCCTATCCGGGTTCAGCCGAAGACCAAGGCTGCGTTCGCGGATTTAGGAATCGAGGCTGACGCCGCCCGCATCCTAGCCACCAAGGGCTACAAGGAGGCTTTCGCTGTGCAAACCGCCGCGATACCCCTATTGCTGCCGTCGCTAGACAGACAAGGTGACCTGGTCGTCTCCGCAGCAACTGGTTCTGGCAAGACGTTGGCTTATGTGTTGCCAATGGTTCGCGATATCAGCCAAGGCGTTGTGACCAGACTCAGAGGCCTTATCGTCGTGCCTACCAGAGAGCTCGTCCGCCAGGCTCAGGAGGCCTGCGAGTTATGTGCCGGAGCTTTCGCGCATGGGGGCAGGAAGCGCGTCAGGGTAGGAATCTCGATGGGAAGTATGGCGTTCAAGCAGGAGCAGGCTGCCCTCATGGAGGAGGAGCAGAAATACCACCCATCCGGCTATCAATCCTACCTAAGGAGACAAAATCAGATCGTCAGTCTGGATGACTCGGACGACGAAGACGAGTCGAAGCCCATGCTTGACTCCAAGTACAAACCGCTGCCAGATCACATTATCGAAAACGTCTCAAAGGTCGACATCCTGATCTGCACCCCTGGAAGACTGGTGGAGCATCTTAAGCAGACGCCCGGTTTCACACTCGACTACGTCAGGTGGCTAGTTGTAGACGAAGCAGACAAGCTGTTGGCACAGAGCTTCCAGCAATGGCTTGACATCGTGATGGAAAAGTTGAGTACCCAGGTACCTGGTGCCCGCGACTTCCCCAACTCCAACAAAAGCGGCGTGCGCAAGGTCATCCTCAGCGCTACAATGACGCGGGATCTCAGCCTTCTGAATGGTCTGAAGCTGCATAGGCCGACACTTGTCGTACTGGAGGGCGCAGGCGACGGGGATATCCAGGATGATGCCGGCCCCGAGGGAGAGCACGTCCTGCCAGACCTTCTGAAGGAGTCAGTCATCAAGATTCGCGACCCGAACCTGAAGCCCTTATATCTGGTCGACTTGCTCAACAGCAAGCACATGGTATCTATGAACAACGAAAGCGAGGCGCACGATGGCGCAGAAGAGTCCCCTCAAGACGCCGAATCAGATGCATCCTCTTCAGAGTCCGAGTCCGATTCAGACTCAGATTCCGATTCCGATTCGTCTTCAGCGCCTAGACCCACAGCCACCAGCTTCAACACTACAGTCCTGATTTTCACCAAATCCAACGAGGCCGCTCTCCGCCTCTCCCGCCTGCTAGCGATCCTCTCCCCGTCCCTATCCTCCCTCATCGGCACCCTAACGTCCACAACCCCCACCGGCGTCCGCCGACGCACCCTCGCCTCTTTCACTCGGCGCAAGACGCGCATCCTTGTCGCTTCGGACCTAGTAGCCCGCGGCATCGACCTCCCCGACCTCGACCACGTGGTCAACTACGACGTCCCCGGCAGCGCGGCGGCTTACGTGCACCGCGTGGGCCGGACGGCGAGGGCTGGCCGAAAGGGTTGCGCCTGGACGCTGGTGAGCAATGCCGAGGCGGCCTGGTTCTTCAGGGAGATCGGCGGGGAGGGTAAGGGCAAGGAGAGCGGACGGGTCAGACGGCGGGGCAAGGTCGAGCGGGTGAGGGTAGGGGACGTGGGTGAGGATGGGTTCGGCGAGGAGAGGATCCAGGCGTACGAGAGCGCGCTGGAGCAACTGGGGAAGGAGGCTGGGGAGGGGAGGAAGAGGAGGTGATACTGAAGTCACGGAGCGGCTTCACAAATTCTAGAGATGGGGGATACGTGGTAGATAAGGAGTTGAGCAAAAAAGTCATGTCGAGTCTAGCCCTAACACGTCAAGAGGATATACCGCCCCATTCTGGTAGCATCTACCTAGCTATAATCTCAAGATCATGTCGAAATCGGCCCTGGCAGAATTCTACAGCCAGCAGATGCTTGTGGGTGACTGGAAAGGCAGTTGTTGACATCTCTTCAAGCGTTGAACCCATTTACGCGATTCAGCCCAGCATACAAAGTAGCAAGACAAATCCACCGAGTATCACGTCAATCCGAGGCATCGAATGGCCACCATCATTCCCAGGGACGCTCGGGGCGGCAGTCGTGGTAGTGGCTGATGTTGCCGATGTCGTCGAGGGTGTTGAAGGTCCCGTGGGTGTGGCACTCGAGGTCGAAGCGGTAGTGGTCGTACTGTCGCCACGTGGGACCGCTTCACAGTAGGCGTCGTACTCATTACCGATTGCCAAGTTTGGACCAGTCTTGTTGCCATACGCCAGACGGACGAGAGTCCGCTCATCGGTGGAGTACTGCGGCCAGCCGTAAGCAGTGAGCCCGTTGTAAGGGTCTTTGGCGAAAGCCGCCCATGCACCTCGAAAGTAGGCCCCTATAGCTCCTTCCTCTGGGGTGTCCGACAGGGTAGATGTAGGCGTGTTGTTGAACAGGACGGGCAACTACAAACAGGAAAGCTGGGTTTAATTGCCTTGCTCACAAGTATTAGGTGTGGATGAAACTCACTTCACTGGCGTGCCACGCACCGCTCTCTGGCTTAGTGGATAGAATCAGGTTGGGAAACACCCCAAAGTAGCGGTATCTCCAGGTCGGGTTGCCGTGACGCACTGACTCAGCCGCCCGCAAAGCGGCTGGGCAGGTAAACGCTTTGTCATTGACCACCGGCCAAACTGCCTCGGAGACCTGCGGTGCCATGATACGGAACAGTCCAGTCTCATTGTTGGCATTGCCGACGAGTATCGGCGCCTTGACGGGTGCCCGGTTTGTGTAGTTGGAAAACACAAGCTCCTCGTCGACCACAGGCCCGAAAGGCAAACCGGCCCCACTATCGGCCACGGTGTTGGCCGGGATATGAGATGCGATTTCCTGTCCTGTCTTGGAGAGCATACACTTATACACTTCTTGATGGTCGTCTTGCGCACCACCGCAACCAGCAGCGGATGTGGCGTCGAACCAGTTCGCGTTGGCCGTCTGGTTCGTAGGCAGACCAAACCCTGTGGCAGTGCCACTCATTGGTATGAAGGCTTGGGCAATAGGATCGCGCGTCCATGCGTACGAGTAGAGGTCCACCGATCCGCCTCCTGCTGACTGCCCGAAGAGTGTGATCCGGTCGGGGTCGCCCCCGAATTGGGCGATGTTGTCTCTCACCCATTCCATGGCGAGGCGTTGGTCTAGGAGGCCAAGATTTGGTCGGCTCACCGGATTTCCCGGGAAGCCGAAGATGGAAAGACGATAGCTGGTGGTGTTAAATTAGAAGACATCCAACAGAGGCCGCCTACCGAACTCACGTACTTGATTGATACGACAACGATGTCTTCCTTTCCAGCAAGATACTGTCCATTGTACCACGGGACAGCTGAGCCTCCTGGTGGACTAGTGTCAGTTTAAATAGACATCCCACTGAGGAAAAGGAGACTTACCTGAGACATAGGCTCCGCCATGGATCCATATCAAAACAGCTTTGCCCACCTCCCCGGTCTGTGGCTGGGTCCAGACATTGAGCGTGAGGCAATCTTCACTCTGGTTGAGTGCCGCCTGGTTCATCTCTTGTAGAATTTCTAGTGCTATAGGAGTGATGGTTATGTTGGCATAAAGGCCAGGGTCAACAGTGTCGTTTCCGGTCACGCTGGAGGCCAAGCATGACGGGCCCTGATGCGTGCTGTCAGCCTAATTCTTTCACTAATCATGGCATAAGAGTTCGACGCACAAAAGAGCTCCCATCAATGAGACTGCTGCCGGTATATTTGACTGGAGGCTGAAATCGCAGGCTACCGACAGGAGGCTGGGCATACGGAATGCCGAGATACTCTGAGACATCAGTAAGATTTGAAGCAGCATGTCCTCTCACCGGACCACTACTGGTATCGACAGTCTGTCCAACGGACCATTGCCTTGTTGATAGTCGATTTTGCCCGGAAATTGGTTCGTTGATAGTATGGGACCCCGAAACACTCCGTGCACCATACACAAAAGAAAATAGGGGAAGCAGGCTAAACAGGAACATGACCATGTGAGCAGTAAACAAGCATGCGTAAAGAAAGTTAAGACTCCAGCCCACCCAGATACTGGAAATGACTGCGCACCACTTATATAGAGTTGCAATGGCTTGACCACGACGGTCGCTAACAAAAGAGAACGCCATAGCCACCTTGACTACGTGTTCACACAGGCACTGGGTGACAAGAGGAGAGTACCGTCCCAATGAAGCTATCTGGTGACGCCATTGAACGCAACAGATATGAGACGTGGTGCAAGATCTAAACCTTGAAGGGTCTCCCCTTGCGATACCTTGTAGATACGAGAGACGAGACGAGACGAAGTAATCCTCGGGCCAACAGGAACCCGTGCATGTCGAATGAGCAGCTTCCTCTGAACCCTTGTACAGTGCAATTCCTCCATTGCACTATAATAAGGCTCTTATGGCAACCTCTCTAGCCAGGTTAAGACTGATGCACACATCATCAATGAGCAGCTGAACCGAACGCGTATCGATCAGCCAAGACGTAAGTCTCAAGAAGCAGCGGAAACGAAATACGGTCCTCGGCACTGGCATAATTCCACGTGGTTCTCCTTGAATGCGAACTGGGGATGCTGAAGGAATAATAGGGGACAGAAAGCGGTGAATCTCATGCCGATCAATGATAGAGTACCGGATGACACAGACAAGAGCAGCGACGAGAGAGACACAAGTGTTTAATCAAGTGAAGTCTACTAGAGTCGCGGTACGAACCCTAACCCCAGAATGACAGAACTCGGAACACTCTCCGGAACGGATCAAGATGGAAGCCCGGAGTAGCGTATGATTGGCTGCATCAATTTGGAGAAAGCTCCAGCTGGTTACATCACAATTGGAGAGCTGGGGCTTTTTCACAAGTTGTCCTTTTGGTGAGAACAGATATCCGGAACTACAAGTGGCTTGGTACTGATTATGCCACCTTACCATTCAACCCGAGTGCTGTCTTTTCGACTTATAACCTGACAGAGTCCATGACATAGCTCGCCTACTCTTTGATTGTTCCTTTGCAGAACATCAGTCCCTTCTTTTTGCCACTAGATATTGCCTGTACTATCAGCCACTTCGAGCTACTACTTTGGTCTAGCGAACACACCTGCATATACCTCCACCGAAAGTTAGCTTAGCTGTGCAATCACGACCAGTACTCAGGAGGGTTCCAATCGACAAACGACATCATGGCGAGAGGCGCCATCTCGCCCTTGCGCCTCCTCCTTTGCGCCGTATTCCTCTTCTCCGCCCATGTCTTCGCAGTCTCCGCTGTCCTCGGCATAGATCTCGGCACCGAATACATAAAAGCTGCCCTTGTTAAGCCAGGCATCCCCCTAGAGATCGTCCTGACCAAGGACTCGAGACGAAAGGAGACGTCAGCGGTAGCATTCAAGCCCTCGCCTAATGGTCCTAAACCAGGCGAGTACCCCGAGAGGCTCTACGGCTCCGATGCCGTAGCCCTCGCCGCAAGGTACCCGGGCGATGTCTACCCAAATCTCAAGACACTCCTCGGTCTGCCCACAGATCACGCAGCCGTGAAGGAGTACGCCGCTCGTCACCCCGGCCTACAACTGGTGGCGCATAAGCTCAGAGGAACATCCGCCTTCAAGAGTGCGGCCGCGTTTACACCAGAGGAGGAGGCATGGATGGTTGAGGAGCTTCTGGCTATGCAGTTGCAGAGCATTCGGTCCAATGCCGAGGCTCTGGCCGGCCCGTCGAACACAGTTCGGTCTGTCGTCATCACCGTCCCGCCCTTCTACACGGTCGAAGAGAAGCGCGCCCTCGAATTGGCCGCTGATCTTGCCGGACTTCGAGTTCTGTCTCTGATCAGCGATGGAGTCGCTGTGGGACTCAATTACGCGACGACACGCCAGTTCCCCAACATCATTGAGGGTGGAAAGCCGGAGCATCACCTGGTCTTCGACATGGGCGCCGGTTCTACCAAGGCCACAATCTTGAAGTTCCAGAGCCGCACAGTTAAGGACGTGGGCAAGTTCAACAAGACTGTCCAGGAGGTTCAGGTTTTGGGAAGCGGCTGGGACAAGGCTCTGGGCGGTGATTCCCTCAACTACTTGATTGTCGATGACATGGTCTCACAATTCGTCGAGTCTCCCAAGGCTACGAAGGCATCTATAGCTGCCGAGAGTGTGAAAGCACACGGCAGGGCGATCGCCAAGCTCAACAAGGAGGCAGAGAGGTTGAGGCATGTTCTGAGCGCGAACCAGGAGGCACATGCCAGCTTCGAGGGCCTGTACGATGATGTCGACTTCAAATACAAGCTCACCCGTGCCCAGTTCGAGACACTGGCCGAAAATCATGCGCAAAGGGTTGCTACAGCAATCAATGACGCACTAGGCGTAGCAGGTCTTAAGGTTTCGGATCTGGACTCGATCATCCTTCATGGAGGTGCTTCTCGTACTCCATTCGTCCAGAAGGAGCTCGAGAAGATCATTGGTGATGCCGAGAAGATCCGCACCAATGTCAACTCGGACGAGGCTGCCGTTTTCGGCGCCGGCTTCAGAGCGGCGGAGATAAGCCCTAGCTTCCGCGTCAAGGAGATCAGGATATCAGACATCGCATCTTATCCGGCCGGTATGAGGTGGAGCGACGATAAACAGAAAGCTCGCCACCAGAGGCTCTGGACAGCCACCTCGGTCCTTGGCGCTGCTCCAAAGGAGGTCACATTTTCCAACCGTGACGACTTTACTGTTTCCTTCTATCAGACTGTTCCCGACGCCGTTAACGCTCAGAGCACTGTTGAGGCGGAGACCAAGGTCTTTACCACTAAGAACCTGACCGCAACGGTGGGAGAAATCATCGAGAAGCACGGCTGCAATAAGTCGGATGTCCAGTTCAAAGTCGGCGTGCGTCTCTCACCCGAAAACGGCGAAGTTGAGATCACTAAGGCGGCGCTGGAATGTGAGGCCTACGAGCCGGAGAAGGAAGGATTCGTCGATGGTGTCAAGAACCTCTTCGGATTTGGCAAGAAGGACCAGAAGCCTCTTGACAGTGAAGATTCCTCCGCCGAAGACGTGGAGTCAGCATCGACCGAAAGCGCTACCACGGAAGCATCGTCGACGTCGAGCACTACGTCCTCTACAGCATCCGCATCAGCTTCAGAAGCGGCAGACAGCAAACCTAAATCCAAGACAAAGAAACTCATTATCCAGCCCGTGGAGTACACTCTTGAGAAAGCTGGGCTGCCAGGCCTTCCCAAGGCCGACGTCACCGCCCTGAAGGATCGCATCAAGGCGTTCGAAGCATCTGACCGTTCCCGTCGCCAGCGAGAGGAGATACTGAACCAGCTGGAAGGCTTTACCTACAAGGTCAGGGACCTCCTCGACAACGAAGAATTCGTTGCCGCCGCTACTGCTCAAGAGAAGGCCGACCTCGAGAAGAAGGGACTCGAGACTAGCGAGTGGCTCTACGAAGAGGGTGCCGACGCCAGCCGCGAAGAGCTACGCAGCCGCCTGAAAGCTTTACAGGAGATCGTCAACCCGGTTCAAAAGCGCATTGAGGAAGCTTCGAAGCGCCCTGAACTGATTGCTAGCTTGAAGGACCAACTCAACCAGACCAAGACTTTCGTCGACAACATCAAGAAGCAGATTGAGGAGTATGAAGCCTTCCAGTCGTCCTCTAGCATTGCGTCTTCTGCCTCATCTACTTCTACCAACACAGAGACCACTACGGCGACCCCCGCTCCATCCGCAGACGACTTTGCGGATTTGGAAGACGAGGATTCCACGACGTCAACGACGAAGTCCCTCGAGATGGACGATGTCCTCAAAGAACGCGGCCCGGTCCCGCCTCTCTACACGCGAGACGACCTCAAGGAGACAGAAGACCTCCACGTCTCAGTCCTTGCCTGGTTAGAAGCCAAGGTGGTGGAGCAGGAGAAGCTCGGCCCGACCGACGACCCCGTCCTGCTCTCCAAGGACCTGACGGAGAAGAAGGAGAAGCTGGACAAGGTCGGCATGGAGCTGGCCATGAAGGGGGTGCGCAACTTCGAGGGCAAGAACAAGAAGTCCAAGACGAAGAAGGCGAAGGGGACCAAGACGACCAAGGCCAAGAAGCCGGCGCAGACGATCAAGATGGGCGAGGACGGCAAGATGCCGAGCGAGGAGGAGATTGAGGAGATGCTGAAGCAGTACATGGCTGAGGATAGGACGGAGGATAAGGGCAGGGAGGACAAGGGCAAGGCGAAGGAGGACGAGGTACCGAAGCATGAGGAGTTGTAGATGGTAGATGATGCATTGGTGCTCTTTGGCAAACGGAGTTTGGGTGTATGTATGTGTGAGGCCCATAGAGGTCGATTTAGATTTAATTTGATGATGTTCTCGTCAAATGCCCTTCCTGTGGAGTCCGCAGTGTCAGCGAAGTGAACACAGTGTATGACCATGTTCTCATCGTGCGAGCTGAACGCGCGTTCGGCCACTTGTGATACGCACCTTCCCGAGTTTGTCTACTGTACGTTCAAGCATGCTTTCCGTGCCAGCCAGGACCCCGATTCGGGTCTTTGCCCCTTTTTTTCCTACGGACGGCGGCCGAAGCGGCCAGACGTCGTTTGTGGCACACCTTAATCTGCCGGACGTGCCACAGGTCCATGGCCAAGCCACGTTGGTAACGGTTTGCGCGTTCTAACAGCGGCCCACAAGCGAGGGAGAGTTGAGAGGCGCTGGATCAAGTGGCGTGCAAGGTTTGGAGCCGCACAACGACGTGACTCGGACAAGGCTCGACACTCCCGAGCGAACGTCATACGATCAGTAACCTCAGGAAAAGCATGCACTTCCCTTTACAGACTAAGCTTGATCCATGTCAAGGCTGGTACAGTGGTTCCTGACCAGGCCAGCCATCAACGGAACTGATTTGGGGAAAACTTGCTAACTCCACGAGTGAGTACCTGCGTGAGATCTTGCTAGAACATGTGGCTAGCCGTTACCCAGTCAGGCATGATCCTTGGTTTACTCCGTGCTGAAAGTTTCACGCATGGCATGGCATTTCTTGTTATACGTACTTTTCTTGTGTGACAAACAGACTGGCGCGAGTTGCGAATTAGTGACCTCAAGTAGGGGTTCTAAAGAGATACCAAGAAGATACGGAGCAGGACGATGTTGACCATGGGTTCATACACGGAATGCCTTCTAGGTTGTCACCCTAGGCTTGCGAGGTGAATGACGTATAAAAACGGTCAAGCGCTCACATTGACAGTGGAAGAAACACGGTACCTTAAAGGTACCTTATTTTGGTCGAGACATGCTTCTGGGTTGTTGTTTAGTCCTTTCTCATTTCTGCTTGCAAAGGAAACCTGCAGCTGGTGGAACGTTTGGCAGTAGAAATTCGTTCCTTCCTTTCGAGTGAATGGCCATCCCAAGGTACTTATCAGGTATCGAGCACTCTTTTTCAGAATCGTCCACTGTATCAAATTCTTCTTCACTTCAACTTTCGCGTTGTGTCCTTACTGGAATCTCCCAGACTCCTCATCCTCTTCCACAGTACCAGACTTCCTCATTACCTTTGCCCTCCCGGTATCACACGAACCTCGCCACTCTCCTTCACCACACCATCCAAGAGGTAATAGAATAGGCAACTTTGAACAACTGGGTTCTCGTCTTTTGCCAGACTCCAAACCCTTCAAATACTTTGCCCTCGTTTCTTCAACAAGTTCTACCAACCTCACTTCACTCTCGTTCAAGCCACCGCGACGTCGTCACGCAAGCTACCACATCGGTATCGACAACCTCAGTCACTATCATTGTTTAATAGACACAATGATAGCCAGCCGCACCCTCGCAGCGCAGGCCTTCTGGCTCTGCATGTTTCTGGTTCTGTCTCTCGTTAACGGCCACCCAACTTCACCTGCCTTTGACTTGGGCAGCGTCAAACGTCACAATGCCGGATCTTTCGCCATCGGAGCCAACCGTAACGCCAACGTCCAGCGTAGCGGCCCGCGAGCCAAACTTCGCGCCCTGGCAAAATACGGGCTGCCCATTTCGGACTCTCTAGCCGAGTTTGCCTCGGAGAAAGGCCTGAGTGCGTGTCTGCCGCCAGTATTGTGAAGAGTACGGCTAGCTGATATCTCTTTTAGTTAGCGGCGTTGCCGCATACAACCAGACTGAGGACCGCGAGTGGCTCAGCCCTGTGTCAATCGGTACACCTGGCCAAGAGGTCCTTCTTGACCTCGACACTGGTTCTTCCGATCTGTAAGTAGTCGAACCATGGATTAGACTGGATGTAAGATAAAAATGCTAACGACTTCGCAGCTGGGTGTTCTCCTCCGAGACCACGACACGTGGAGCGACCAACGGTTCTCGCCAGATCTGGTCGCCCAGCCAGTCTTCCTCAGCAACCCGAATCAACGGATCGCGTTGGCAGATCCAGTATGGTAAGCAACTGTACCCCCTTGCCAAGGATTACGGCAGCCCAGGATATCAAACTGGATGAAAGATCCCTGAACTAACAACGTACCCTCTACCACTAGGCGACGGCAGCTATGCCGCTGGCTCAGTCTGGAAGGACACCGTCCTCCTGGGCAACATCAGCGTCCCTAACGTCATCGTCGAGTCAGCAGTGTCCGTGTCCCGCTCAATGATCACGGACACCGTGCTCTCCGGTCTCATGGGCCTAGCCTACGCGCAGCCTAGCCAAGTCTACCCGGCGGCACCCACCTTCCTGGATCTCCTCACACCCCTCCTCGACACACCCGTCTTCACCGTCGACCTCCACTGGCACACCAACGGACTGTACGAGTTCGGCCGCATTGACAGCACCAAGTACACGGGCGACGTGATGTACACGCCGCTCGTCAACAACTCCAGGTACTGGGAGTTTGCCTTCTCGGGCTTCAACGTCGGCCCCAGCTTCTACTGGCTCGAGTCGTATTGGCCCGCCATCGTCGACACGGGCACCACCCTCATCCTCCTGCAGGACGACCTCGTCAAGCTCTACTACGACAACGCCACGGACGCCAACGTAGTCTACAACGCGACCGTGGACGGGTACACCTTCCCCTGCAACGCCACGTTGCCGGACCTGCACATGGGCTTCGATAGCGGCTTCACCGCGGCCATCCCCGGCAAGTACCTCAACTACACCGACATGGCCGAGCTGGGCCTGCCGGGGTGGTGCTACGGCGGCCTGCAGGCGGCCGGCGCCCTCGAGTTCAGCATCCTCGGCGACGTCTTCCTCAAGGCCGTGTACGCCGTCTTCGACATTGGCAACGGGCGCGTCGGGCTCGCTAACAAGGCGCTCAACTGATAACCCCCCTTTTTAGAACCGGCAGGTGGCCAGGCCATGAGAATGAGATTTTGCAATTGGAATGTTTGGGAGCATCTCAGGGTCTCTCTGACTTTCTGTCAAGGAACTTCAATTTTCGTGGTCAAGCTGCATCACATTGCCCACGGCTGAGGTTGCGGGGGAATTTGAGCCGATCGAATGTTTGATTGCTGCTCCGATGCGCCGTTTTAAGGGGTACACGCAGAATCAATCTCTTTGTTGCTTTGTACTCCCTATGTTTGAGAAGGCCAAGAGAGAAAGGGAACAGTGACACAAGGGAATATTTTGGGTGCGCCTGTTTTCGCGGCTGAATGCAAGGCTCAATGCGTGCGCAAGTGACCTTCAGTCATCAGAAGACGCTCAGATAGAAAAATAGGGAATTGCTCAGTTGCTCCCACCTCACCCGTGTTTTCAAATGTGTGGTTGTCATGATTTACCGGGTCTTGGTAGCGGCTATATGCGAGCCTGCCGTCAGCCGCACCCTCTAACTCTGCCCGGGAGCCGTG
The DNA here is from genome assembly GCA_007388105.1 of Coniochaeta prunicola. Lineage (NCBI taxonomy): Eukaryota > Fungi > Ascomycota > Sordariomycetes > Coniochaetales > Coniochaetaceae > Coniochaeta > Coniochaeta prunicola. The sequence continues at coordinate 36,707 of SMOB01000317.1, forward strand.
GCTTTCATAAGACGGATCCTCGTCGTCGGGTATGCATTAATATCGGTCACTCCCTACAACATGGTATGTACACTGCAAGAAAGACCTCCCATCCCGTGCCCGCCACCGCGCGGGTCATGCGGCTCTAACGTCATGCAAGCACAGACCTGCCTGTTCCCCCCTTCCTTCCTTCTGTCTCTTCCCTCCAATGCGGGCGTGATCTCACATCCATGAACGTGACAGTAGAGAACAAGAAGAGCAATAGCCTGACATTAAACAACCCGTAGGAAAAAGAAAGACAACGCAAAAATACGTAATTAGCCGCCCCAGTATAAACGTAATTGAGGTCTGGTTGGTATCCCTAAACGCCGGCCGACCGAGCGGACTTTGAGCTTGAGCGAATGATGGTGGAAAAAGCGATGAGGGCTGGCGATGCAACGACGGAAGGATGCTGGGTATGTGGGGTATGATCGAAAAGGCATGCTCGTAGTCGTGGAAAGCAAGGGGGACATGTGGACGACCAGTGGTGAGTTCCGGCTGCGGTGACAAGTCGTGATATGTCCGTAAATCACAGACAGGTTCAGACTGCTGGACATGATCTCAGGAGCATCGTCCGGAGAAGGCACGAGACCGCTAGCAAAGCGGCTGTGAGACAAATAGACTGGTCGCCTTAGTAGTTTCGGGGAAGTTGCTCGTCTAAGCATCCTCGCCGTCACTAGAGGTAGGCGTCGGCGGTAGCGCGCCAGGCACGGCCTGCTGGCTCTGCCTCGCCGTGCCGGGCCTGCTGGCGGCGCCGTATTTGTCCGCCCTGGCGGCACGGGCGTGGTCCTTCTCGGGCAGCGGCGGCGGGGCGTCGTCGTCCTCACCACCTCCCTGCTGCGAGGAGGGGAAGACGCCGGCGATGGGCGACCGGCGCTGCCGGCTGCTGCTGCTGCCGGCGTCGTGGCTACGCTGGCTGTTGATGGCGGCGGACTGGACCTGGTGCTGGGCGTGGGCCTGGGCGAGGCGCTGGTTGAGGCTGCTGTTGGGGCTGCTGCGCTGCTGGAGGCGCTGCTCCATCTCGCGGATGCGGGCCTCGAGGGCTTCGAGCTCCGAGGTCTGGTTGTTGAGCTGCTGTTTCCTGTGCGCCGAAGGAGAAATAGTCAGATCTGGCCATGGCCATGTCAGTGGGTACGGGAGGGGTCTTCTCCTACTCACCGCCTGTCGACTTGTTCGTCTAGGTCGGCCACGCTGTTCTCAATGCGAAAGATGTCCATCAGCTCTTGGGAGAAGGAGCGAGCGATGGTGCTGCAGGTGTGGAACGAGGTAAAGTCAGTACAGGTCTGTCTATCATCATGCACGGCGAGAAGAGAGGGCGACGCACGATTGCGGTCGACGGCCATTTGGCTTCCAGTCACGGTCGAGCTCTTCGTCGGTCCTGCTGGCCATTTTGTCTGCGCGAGTGGTCTAACAGTACAGTGAACAATTGCCGGTTTCGTATACTGTCTCGCGGGGTGTGCAATGGAGAGATAAATGGCGGAGGTTTTCAGAGATCAAAGGCGGTGTTGATGGTGGTGGTGGTGGTGGATTGATTGTATAAGGGGAGGATAACGGACCGGGGTCCCTTGGTTTGGGCCACCAGTACGGTTACAAGGGGTCCTCCGGTTCGTCAGGCGGCTAGCCGTGAGACCTCCTGATTAAAATGCGTGGTTCCTCGGGAGCTAACTTGTTGGCGTTTAGTGGGCTGCTGATGCAGATTACGGCCGCTGAGCTGGGTCCTGTCTGGTGCAATTACAATCAGGCACAGCACAATGCACCGCTGAAGGTTGTCACTCGGGCCTTGGTCACCGGCTTTGCGTATCTCATGGGACACGCCTGGCTGGACAGATATCGAGATCACATACTCAGCTTCATGAGGACTCGGGTCCAGAGATCTGAAACCGCAAAACCCGCCTATAAAGTATTCCTGCCAGATGAAGCGAGATGTGGCTTGTTCATGCTTTGAGGTCCAGCAACATTTTGACATTGGCTTCCCCTTTTACTGGACCCCTGGAAGATTTCCGATGGTGGGGTCAAAGATTGAGTGTGGGGAGGAAAATCATCAGTGCGAGCGTCTTGTCAAGGATGATCCAAATCTCAACCTTTCTCTAGCGCTCCTGCTTTCAGTTGGCAGTCTGTACAAAGGGCATGTACCGTACAATCTGCTCAGGATTTCCCAAATCTTGGATACGGAGCGACCTATTTCTCCTCGTCCTCGTCGTCCTTGTCTCTCATCGAATGGTCGGGAATTTGGATGCTGGACTATCTTAAGGACTTATGGATTGGAGATGATACGTGATGCGTTCTCGTGGTTTTTCGATACTGATGATCTTAGAGTAACATCCAGTTTCCCCGGTCATTGAAGTAATTAGTACATCTCGCTGTCCTAAACGCAGAATCACGCGCGGAAGCGTATATGCCTATATGGCATAGTAAAGACCCCGTTCAAGCGATATCTGTTGTACTTGCAGAGCAATACACCGTAGTACGACTTCTCGAGCCATGCTTAACGATGGAGATCGATATCACGACCCTTGATCAAGAGATAAGGAATGCGCCAGGTGGGTTGCTGAGTCATCCCCGGGAGAACATGTGACGACGACCCGGGAAGCCGATTTTTTTCGCTTTCAACGCTTCAAACCGGCACCACCAAAAAGAAACACGGCTACCGTCGCATTCACGTGATTAGAGGACATCGCGACAATCCGGAAAATTTCATCAACAACGCTTGTAATATCATCGATCCGTCTCAGTAGCCACTTGTGCCGCCTTCGGGAGGTCTAGAACCTTTAGCACTGCTCAGTTGAACACGAGTCAGGTCGCCGGTAAGTGCCATATGTACCCTTTCGCGTCAAACGTGATGCATCGCGTCGCCGTCGCCGTCGACAATGCAAAGCCCACGACTGACCTCTTTCGCTTCCAACTAGACCGTGGCGCCCATCCATCTTCTCCAACGCGGCAGTCCCCTCGATCGTTGGCGAGGCGGATACCGGGGCATGAATACTACAACAAGCCGTTATACACCACTCGAGTCGTTATTGCTATTCCAATCTCTCCTCGCCCACGGCATCGAAGCTGCCGCTTTTCTCCGCATCTCGAATCTCCTACAGAATAACTCGTTGGTCAAGGAGTCTTCCCACTACGATGCTGGCCGATTGAGCCCGGAGGCTCTGCAAGAGCTGTTCCTGCACCTGTTGCGGGAAGAGCTGAAGGCGGAATCCGAAAGTACCGAGAAGCCCGACAGTCCGGGCCAGTCGCCCAATTCAAGGAAGCGCAAGCTCGCTTCACCTCCCTTGCCGACCTTGCAAGACGCCCGCCAGCATCTAGAGAAGCTTCCTGTTCTTGTTGACAGGCTCTATGCGCGATACCGAGACCATGTTGTCCGCGAGATTCGGGAGGATGAGCAGCGTTACGAGAGGCTACAGGGCGAGATCCACGACATTGAAGACAGCGAGCAGCCAAAGAAGGATGTGAATGACAATAAGGCACTTGTCAAGGGGCCTGTCTCTGATGGCCAAAATGGATATCCAACGGACCCAGTAACTGCGACACCGGGCCCGGTCAAGCTTCCGAACGGAGCCCCTCGGACTGTGCAACTTGCACAGCAGCAGCAGCAGCAGCCACAACCAGTTCAACCGCGGCCCCAACCGCCATCTCAGCAACAGGTTCCAACCCAGATCCAGCCGCAACTACAACCTCCAGGACAACCTAACACCCACTCCCAACCTCAACAGCAGCCTCCACCTCAGCCTCAGCCTCAACCTGGATTTCAACCTCCACCTCAGCCGCAGCAACAGAGACAGCCAGTGCTTGCGCAGCCAGCAAGTCAAGCCCGTCCCGAACTCGCTGCTCGGCCAGTGGATACTCGAAATGGGACTATTACCCCTCAACCACTGCCATCTCCTCGATTGGATACTGCCACCCAGCCGACCCTTGCAACCCCTCAACAACCTAGCGCTCCCCAGAATCAGCAGAGCCGGTTGGCGGCAAACCCAGCGGCGGCAAGTCCTCATGTGCGGCAACAAGAGCAGCCGAGGCCGCCCAGTGGTGCGCCTCAGGTCCTCCAGCCACCTCAAGGAGTCGGCTTTCCGACAATACGCCAGGGGCCGATTCCGCAGCAGGTGCAAGGCGAAGGACTGCAGCGACCAGAAGGCATCGGACGCGGTAAGATATCTCCTGTGCCTCAGTCAAACCAGCCTCCTGTCCCTGGTCAACTGAAGTGGGAGCCCCTGTATCAACCGAATCAGATTCCTCCGCAATACCGACAACCACAGGGACCGGGTCAATTTCCGCACCAGAAACAGCCAGCCGGACCCCAAGTCCCGCAAGTTCAGCAACAGCAACCTCCTTCTCAGTGGAATGCGCAGGCTCCGTCGCCATATGGCTCTCCGCGACCGCTACAAGCGCAACCGGTGGCTTCCCCGGGACAGCTGATGCAGCAGCCTATGCAACAACCAGTGCAGCAGACGCCACAGCAGCAGTCGGCGGTACAGCGCCAGGCACAACAGCAGACACAGCAACTGGAAGTAAAGCAGCAGGTGCCGCAATACTCGCAACAACCACAGGGGCAGCAACCAGCGCATCAAGCTACTCAGCAATCGCCGCATCTGGCACCCAATATTGCTGCACAGTTCTCACCTGCTTTACAATCCGCCTCCGCCAGGGCCCCGTCTGATGCTGCCCACACTTCAACACCAAGTCGGTCACCTGCTCTAGGCCAAGATCCTGCTCAGGTGAGGCCATCGCAACCAGGCTATGCTGCACATGCCGTGGTTCCTGGCTATCAACACCCTACGCAGAACCGAGCTTTGGCGGCAGCGTCACCAGCACCTCCCCTTGGACCCTCCCAAGGCACTTCAGTCCCGCAGCAACGTACACGAACACCGCAGCCCATTGCCCAGCGAGCTCCTGCTCCCCAACCAAGTGGCCCTCCAGTCCCTAGTCCATCAGGAGTTTCATCAAATGCACCATATGTTGGACAAGGGGTGCCGCCGAATCGGTTGCCGGCACGCCCGGCCATTCCGGAGCACGTCTTACAGCAGCATCAGCAGCAATCGAACCAACAGCATATAGGTGCTACAACACCGACTCCGATATCACGTGCGAGTCCTACTGTTTCAGCGCCGCAAACTCCACTTCCACCTTTCAGGCCCTATCTACGCCTTGGAAGTGGTACGAGTTGGAAACTCTCTGGAACACCGTCTACGCCACGACCTGAGGTAGGGGACGTGCCAAGTCCTGCATATGAGCCTTTGAGTCCCGTCTTGGCTCCGGCTAGCCTGCCTACTGTGCCGGCTACTATACCTTCTACGCCTTCTCCTTTGCCTCCTGTGACATCAGCTCAAGGAGTCACTTCGAAGTCAGAGACCGGCAAGCCTGTCCTCTCAAAAGATCTGCAAGGTTCCGTAAATCCAGTTGCTAAACGTCGTGGTCGGCCACCTCGCAACGCGCCGAAGGTTCCGGACTCTTCGCTGCTCACTCCCGTCGCCCAGCCGGGAGCAGCTCAGCCCGCACACTCGCCTAGAGGCGAACGTCAGTCAACCAAGGAACCAGATTCGACTATCATTAAGCATGAAGAGACGACTCCACAGCCTCCCACAGAGACCGGCGATACAACCGCCGATGAGAGTGTTGCTGGTCGCCGCCACGTCTCGCGCGCCGTGAAACGGAAACGGCGAGACACGGTCTCCCCGACTCCAGGCGAGAGCCGAGAACCTCCGGGACCGCCAACGCACGTCTTGTGGACGCGGTCCTTCAACAAGGTCAGCCACTCCGCCATGGAGCAGATCGTTGGGCACCGCGACGCGAACCTGTTCGCGCACCAGATACGAGAGCGCGACGCGCCGGGCTACAGAAACAGGATCCTCATGCCGCAAGATCTCAAGTCCATTCGGGCCGCCATCAACCACGGCAACAGAGCGGCAGCCGCGGCTGCAGCGGCCCTCCCTGGCGGAGATCCCGGCACGAGCACTGTCCTGCTCCCTATCAGCGAAGAACTCGTACCGCCAAAGGGCATCGTCAACAGCTCCCAGCTCGACCGCGAGCTAGCGCACATGCTAGCCAATGCCATCATGTACAACCCGGACCCCAACCGCGGACCGGGCCCGGCCTTCATGCGGTCCGAGGCCGACGTGGACGCCGAAGACGAGGAGAACGGCGCCCCGGTGCTCGGCTATAAGGTAGACGAGAACGGGGTCGTCAACAACGCCCGGGCCATGTTCGTCGAGGTCGAGAAGCTGCTGAGCGACTTGCGCGCCGCGGAGATCCAGAAGGGCGCTCCGGCTGCTGGTGCGGCGGCGGCGGCGAACCTCACGGGCACGAGCACCCGCCAGGCTAGTGTCGCGGGCGGTCCGAGCGAGACGCCGGCCAAGCGCGATGAGCCTGCCGGCTCTTCTGCTGCGGGAGCTGATGATCGTGAGGAGCAGACGCCCACTGAGCCGGAGAATGCGGGTAACGTTTCCAAGAGGCGGCGCATCACGCGAGGCTAGAAGCTGGTGTTCTTTTGGAATTGGTTCGAGTAATGGTCGCGATGTATTGGGGGTTTTTGTCGGTGTTTGTCACTTGCGACTTCTGAAGGAGGGAAAAGGGCATGTGCAGTCGCTAAGCAGCTCAAGCTGCATGGGTTTGTTTACAGCGGAGGTGTTTCTCAAAGCGTGTCACGAGTATGAGTACAAAAAGAATCAAATTAATATCACGCTGCTTTGACAGATAAAAAACTGCTCCGACTCCAGATACACTACTTCTTCGGTGCTGCATAGTTATCCCCAGCGGTCCCTCCCTCCTCCCGTTTCCTCTGACCAAAGAGCATCAGTCCTACCAAAACTTATTCTGGCTCAGGCTGTCGAGATGGCGGCCAATGTACTCGACCTGCGCCCTCTCCTCGGCGCTCCAGCCCGCGCCCGTCGTCGCCGTCCACGTCTGGATCATGTTCTGGATCTCGACCAGCAGCGCGTCGGCCTGGCGCCGCTTCTCGAGCCGCTCGGGCATGTCCTGCTCGTAGGCGTACCGCATCGACCACATGTCGAGCTGGAGCTCGTACATGCGCCTGAGCAGCTTGGTGCAGCGGCGGACCTCGGCGGGGGGCACGTCGACGTGCGGGCGGGCGGTGTTGGAGGTGGAGGAGGAGGAGGAGGTTGTGGTGGTGGTATTGTTGTTGGCGTTGTTTGGGCCCGACGAGGAGGATGTGTTTTGCGTGAAGCTGCTGAAGAAGGAGCTGCCGCCGGTGTGGCGCTGTTTGGTGCTGCTGCTCTTGGTGTCGCCTGGCATAGGGATGGACATCGGGTAGATGGGCGGGGACTGGTATCCCGCTTGCCGGTGTCCCGTGTCGTCTTGGCGGGAGTAGAAGGATTTCGGCCCGTCGGTGCTGTCTGCCCCCGCGCCGGACGATATGGGAGGTCGCGGGATGGAGGCTTGGGCCATCTGGTAGGGTAGCGCCGGCGAGTACTGTTGCTGCTGGTGGTCCGGCTGGCCGACTGATCTGTGCGACAGGACGGTCGTGAACCTCGCCTTGGGCGAGTCGACCGGACTGCGAGAGGCCGTGATGGAGAAGTTAGGCATGTACGGCTTCGAGTCTATGGCAACTGTATCTTTGTTGAGGGGTCCGTCAACGGGGTAGGCTGGCGGCACGGACTCTGGGATTGAGAAGTCCGACTTGAGACTCGCTGCGTAGCTGGTGTCTGGCCCCTTGGACCTCCGACCGAGTAGTCGTCCCAAACCCATATTGACTGTACTTGTGAGAAGGAGTTGTGATGTTGTATGGCTCTTGCCGGTCTTCGAGATATGGCCCACGACACACCGAGTGCTCCTGTAACAGGCTGAGATGACAGAAGTTGAGGAGGTCTGACACAGAAGGACAAGAAGAGAGGCTCTATCACTGTGATCCCGAGGTACGGACTGACAGTGGGGAAAAGCCTGGCGTCAAGAGTCTGCTAAACATAGAGTGTCATGCTGGGTTAGTTCATCGGTCTATGTCCCTCCGCCAGGGCATATTCTGCCTTTTCCGCCAAGGACCAGGCTCCATGAGACAGATGTCGTTCAGGAGCGGAAAAGTCACTCTGACACGGTATACATTCGGAGAAGTAGACAGTGCGAGTTCATAGCCAATAAAGAAGTCTATGACACGAGAAGTTGCTTCATGGAGACACTCTGCATCGCATTGCATGAGAGCTGAATAGGCGCTCGGTAAGGAAGGCAGAATGCTCAGAGACGAACGCCGTAGAGCGGAGTCGAGATCCGCACTTCAGCTAAAGCAGGCGTCGGTGGCAGAGCGTGGCACCATTGAAAGAAAGCCTTGTCAAGCACTAGTTAGGCAGGCTGTGGTCTTAGACGCCTTTTCAACAAGGAATTCCGGACCTCTCGGTCGCCGAAAACGTAAGGAGAAAATACGCTGCTGCTGATCGCCTGCTGCTTGATCATGATGCGATCCAGCCGAATCGTGTAAGTTCACCAGGACGAGAAAAGAGTAAGTCTAGACACGCGGCGGTTGGACTGTAACTTGGTAGCATATCTTTTCCTATCAAACTACGTAGTATATGCACTAGAAACGATTTCCACTACCGAGTATCAGGTCATCTAACTTGAGCAACGTCTCTTACAGCGGCATATCTGTCGAAGCCAACTCCTTGCCGCCACTGCTGATCTTGATCCGAACCTTGTCTGACACGCTCACGGCAACCGTGACCCAGAACTTCATATACTTACCCGACTGTTTATTCTGATAGGTCGCCGTCATGCTTTCCGGCACTTCTGTAAGGTCACACCTCAGGCTCACCATCTGATCGACGCCTGCATTATCCGTTAGCTCTCTCTCTATCACAAATTTCTCAGCATAGTTCGGATAGCTATACCTTTCTCGATTTCGGCGTAGCGGGTTGGGACTTCTTCTTTAGGAGATGCCACAAACACGACATCCCTCGTGACCTCGCTCGCTGGAGCGAACCCTGAGTCTCTGTTCCGTCCACGTCCAGACGTATATGCCGACGCTTTCATGGACCAGTGGCACTCATAAGTTGCCTCGGTTGGCTTACCGGGATGGATAACATCGCCCTTATGGATAAGCCAGCGGATCTGGTCCGTGGCCCACTTGACGCCTTCAGGATCCATCTCGGTCTCGCTCAGCTTGTGCTGGTACGGTGCAAAGTGCGTTCGCGTCTTAATACCGTAGTGTCTCGGGCAGCCTTTGACCGGAAGGGGTTTCTCAGAGCAGATGCCGAGTCCCTTCAAAACCGCACCTTTCGCCACCGCGGTCCAGCTGTTGAGTATGGTCAACGACTGGATATCCGGACATTGATGTTAGGCCGATCACTTACCAGTCACCACCCCTCTCAACGTTTATGTGCCTTGTCGTACCGAACTGGACCATTCTCTGGTAGAGGTATTCAGAGGACGCAAACCCACCGGAAAGAAAGATATTCTAGTTTCAGTGAGCGAGATTACAGAATTTAAGCGGATTTCTTTTTGGACGTGGACATACCCTGACTCTCCGCTTGCTCAGCTCGATCTGCGTGATTTGCCCGGCTACTAATATCAGCGTCCTGTCCACGGATGCTTTGAACATCTGTTTCAAATCATCTCTGTGTCTCACGTTAGCTTCTTCCTCGTCAGGGAATTTGATGTCACTAACGCGGTGATGCGCATAGTGCCGTTCACAATGCCCATCGCTTCGTTATCCGTTGTTCCGATGCCAGTAGGTAGCGTGATGGTCTTGGCCAGCGCCGAGTCACCCTTGAATTCGTGCTTGATAGCTTCAAACTGCTTGTGTAACTGCCGCATCTTGTCGTTCATGAGCGTGTGGCCACCGGCACCGGCGTCTCGAGACCCTTCCTTTTTCAGCTTCTTCCAGTCTTCCCTACCTAGGCGTTGCTCTAGAAACTCCTCAAAACTTTTGTCGATGAAGGTTGCACCACACTTGTCGCCCGTGATGTAGCCGACTGGAGCTAGCTTGAACTGTCCCGTAGACGAGTCGACACTGATCACCTGGAATGAGGCCAAGTCCTGCACTGCGTCAGTTTTGGCGATCGTTGCTGCACTCAAGCTCAGACTTACAACCGTGCCACCACCTGCGTCTACGACGACAAAGCAGTCATTCTATGCCCTGATCTCAGTAAAATTCCACGGATGAGGAGAGCGTTGATGGTACTTACACGCTTCAAGCGGCCGCGATCCTTGTTCTGCGCGGCACGTAGAGTGAAATGCGCACAAGCCTCCGGCTCCGACACGAAGGATATAGACCGAAGCTTGGGGAAGCGCGAAGTGTTGAATGTACTTGCTACTGCGCGGTACGTGGAGTTCATGGCGCTGTCAGACCATTTCTACATTTGCACCGGCGTGTCAATTCCCGCCTTTATCGCAGAGGGTCAACGATTGGTCAAACTCACTGCTGGATGCGTAACAATCAAGTCGACCGGAATCCTGTCCGGAACATGGTGTCCCAGACTCGAGATTATATCTTCGCTGGTGGTCTCGGCTATCTCGTCAAGATAGTCACGGACGATATCTTCGGCCTCTTTGGCCAGATGGCGAGGAATGTCATTGTTGATGATCGCTTCTTCATCGAAGTCCATCAATGCTACACCGTAGAAGATCTCGCAGAGAATGCCCAGTTCCTGGGTTCTATTCTTCGTCTGCTCCAGCTCCAACTTTGTCCAGGCCATGATTCTCGAATTGTCGTCAATGTCATGGCCCCATTGTGTGCAGCCTTTGGGTGATGGAGAGTACGAGTACCGCGAAGGCACTTTCAAGGTCTCTTCCTTGGCCCATCTTGTAACGACACGGATGTTGTCCAGATCAAGTTTGTCTCTACCGGTAACTTGCACATATGCAACGCCTACAGAGCTGAGTTAACCCGTTTTACTCTCGAAGGCAGTGACACCGTTCCTCATACCTGTATATGTCGTTCCGTAGTCCAGGGCTATGACCAGCCTCGCTTCCCCTCCCGGTGTGGTTTGCTGTCCATTGGACACAAGTGAAGCGACCGGCGCAAGAGGAGCAATGGGGGCAAGGGGTGTTATGCTGGGTGGTGTTGACTGGGCCGTAGACGGAGCTGGCGCACTGGGGATTCTCTGCCGCGCTGTAAAGGTTCCCGAAGCCGGAGTGAATGCCGGAGTCCTGGCTTTCACAGAAGGAGATCGCGGAAGACTTGTAGTAGAAGTCCCTGACGGCGTCGTAGGTTCATGTGGCGTTGATGTCGGCAGCGGGTATGATCCCGGAGCTGAGTATGTCGACGACGAACTGGCCATTGTGTTCCTCGCTGAGACGGGCCAAACGCCAAAGAGGTAAGTGAGGACAGAGCGCAGCCGTGATATCAACGCTTGAAGAAGTATGAAGACTAACATAGAACTCGGATCCAAAATGAGAAGTATACCAGCAGGCTGAAGGCGTCTTCTTCTGCCATTTCGCATCGGCCAGACGGGCACCACACTCAACAAGGCTGGCCTCGGCAGTGCGTTGCTGTGAGCCTAATCATACGCGATCGGTAGTCTCGGACACCGAGAGAGATGAACTAGTCAGTGGAGACTAGAGCGTACAGCCACACAGCTGCGATCATGAAGTGCACACTGTGTCATTTCCTTGTATACTGCAGCATGTACTGTACTTGAAATGATAGATGTAAGACAACGTGGGCCTCTCGGGAGAAAGACCGGTATCAGACTTCATTGCAGAGCGAATTGTGACACATGAAATGGCTGCATTTGCATGTTAGCTTGACGGCGAGGCAGACTACTGAAGCAGGCTCCAGGCCAGCGCCAAGAGATGGTGGAAGGAGCTGAACAGCGACCAAACGAGGCTCTGCGTGTTGCTACGACTTGGTCTCCGTTCTCCCAGCTGAGCGCCTTGTTGCCTATCCAGCTGTCGCTTGACACGCAACGCTCTTCGCTCAAGTTGATCCGTTTCCATGACCATCTTAATGCCTCTGATGTTGCTGTAAACGCGACATGGGGAATGAAGTCTCTACACAGAAACAAAGTCGAATCACCACTGACGAGATGAACCCATTCAGTACAGACCAAAGGATTAGGAAGCTGGAGAATCAGCTTTCGAAATCCCAAGACAGGGAAGGGGAGGTCGTATACCGCATAAAGAAGTTTTTCGAGAGTGTTGAGCAGAAGTACTACGACAAGAAAAATCCGATCGACCAGATCATCGACTTGTGCGACGGATTGTGGAGAGCTCAGCTTACCTCCTCGAGGCTCGCAGAGACGCACCGCCTAGAATGGGAGAGGTGCAGTGATCATGCCAGAGCACTGGGCAATGCGTTGAACGCCAGAGACGCTGAGATCATCGATGTGAAAGCCGCTCTGCGAGACACGGAGCAGCAGGCGAGGATCAAGGTTCGCGAACATAAGGAGACCGTTCGAAAACACGAAGAGGAAACCAGAAACTTCCTTCACACGATCAGCCGGCTGAACGATCAGATCAACGAGATAAGGTTGGCCAACGAGGCCGAGCTGCGACGCATCCGCGAAGAGCACAACGCTGCTATCGACACCCTCAATACACAGCATCGGTATGCTGCCGAGCAGCAACAGACAGACCATGCGTGGACTGTGCAAAACCAGCGGGATCAGTTCGAGCAAGAAATCGTCAACCAAAGGAACGCCTATGAGCAGGAATTCCAGCATAAAGAAGCAGAGTGTGCCCAAAGGATAGCTTCATTCGAGGCGGACCTGCTAAGCAATTCGGATGACTTCCGGCCGGCAACCGACGACGTGCTCAAGGTCAAATATCGCAAGCTCAAGCTCCTAATAGACACCATCGCAGACCCATTCAACCTAGGTGCGTCCGGAGTTACGCACCTGAGTAACCGGTTGGACCCGACGAGCTTTCTGCCAAGAGAAGGCAACAAGTACCTGAGATTCCTTCTCAGGAGTATCATCTGGGGCATCGTCATGGACGGGTTCTTCTCGATGCCGTTTGGATTTGGCGCTCTTGGCCCAGACACTGGGCGCCAGCAGTTGCTCGATGTGTACCGGGCATGGCATCGACTATACGCGGCTGGAAAAGAAAGCGGTAAGTACATGAGTGGCATCATCATCACTGAACGGATTGTTGCGGAATAAAGTGGTTCTGACGCGTGTGGCAGCGGCACCTTATTACACCCAAAGTGAGCTGGAGATATTCCAGCACGACAAGGAGGCAAACAAGTGGCGTTCAGCGACCTTCCAGTCCATTATGGCTGCTGTGATGCCCAAGGCCAGCGGCGGCAGGCAGGTGGCGGCAACTCAGACTATTGCAATGGAGACAACCTATGCGCAGAACCGCGCCAGAGTCGAGCAGGATATCCTCACAGTGTTGAACGAGGTTGCCAATGGAGTAGTCCACGGCGAGCTCCAAGACAGCGTGCCTGAGATAGCGCGCCTTGCGGGCGAGTTGGCACTCGAGTTTGGCGCTCAGAGATCACAGCTGGGGCTCACACTTCCTTCGCGTGGCGACAACCTCCAGATTGGCGAGCAATTTGTCGATTGCATTGACGGAGATGGCGGCAAAGGAACATACGTTGCTGTCGAGTTGGTTGTATGCCCATCGATGTTTCGAGTTGGAGATGGAAGGTCGGATCTCACGTCCGGCCGGACTATCTTCCCAGGCGAGATTTACCCAATGCGTAACCAGCTGCCGTAGAGTCGGATACAGGTGCTGGCGGACCGTCACTTCAAGTTCGGAAATCATGTAGAGTGACTTCTCTCGGGGTATTTTCCAGGTTACCAGGCAGTTTAATCTTTTCTCTTTACTTCTGATAATCTACATATCAATATGCTCTTGACCGTTGCCCAATGAGTTCAAGGCCTGTTGACAGTCTACTAGACAGCGTGTAGCCCGCTGTGGAAAATGTCAAGCGCTAAAAAGGGTACGTACCAGTGGTTCTGAACTTCTGATGGGGTTCTGAGGGCTGAAGCAGATCGGCACACTCGCGCACCCCCACCTAATCTAGGAGCGGAGAGTGGAGGACTGGTTCCCCTCCCGTTCTCCTTTGGCCATATGGCCCGAGTACGCCTAGGTAGTGGCGTATCCTGTCACCGAGCACAGTGCAAGGACTTGCACCTTTCAGCTGCTGTTCCCTAGGCTTTCTGTAGTCGGCTAATGCATCAGTTCTCGTCTTCAAATGGCTGCTACAGCCTGCCGGCGCCAAGGCACAATGGCGGCGACGTGGCAGCTCGGCTGTGTTCACCTGATATGCAGCTGCTGATGGACCTTTCCCACCAGCGCTCGGTAGCAGGATGGAGTCGATGCATGCTTGAGGAAGCTCTTGGTTCGCCAAGTGGGCAGTTGTTGGACAGCCTCCAGATAAGGTAACCTCGACGTGCAGTTCGCGGGCTTTGAACCATAGCGAAGACTAGGAACCAGCCTTTTGGTAGGCGTAGGGTTCTGCGTGTGTAGGTTTATGCGTGTTCTCGGTCAAGAGCTGCAAGCTGGTAGTATTACACTTAACGCCCTCTCGTTGACCTTCTCCGAGGAGGGGCCTTGCTGCTGGCAGGCTAGGAGCCAGCTCAGTCTTGTACGAAGGTCGAGGACTGTCTCCTGCACCCGTTCTGGTTGAACCTGGTAAACCCATGTACGGTTCGAACTTGGGCACCATCACAGTCAATACTATGCCCTAGACTTGCCAGCTACGAAACGGTATTCCCAGGCAACATGGCACCATTTGGTCGACGAAACCCACGGGAGATATGGCACAAAAAGCTCGCAGGTAGCGGAGCATATCAATGTTTGACTGGTGGTCCATCGGCTGGAGGATTCCCTTTCGACGGTCTTCGATCTGCAACTGACGAGTATATGTCAAAGACGAGACTGGTCCCGCGAACGGAAGCATGCGACGTGAAGATCGGTGAACTGATCACTGAACACGTCGAGAAAGAAGGAGGCGCCCGGGAAGTCGCCTTACTTGCATGCCTTCATGTGATCACCTTACCGGTATCCGCAGCCATGCTCGTCTCGTTTCGGGAAGAGTGTCGCAAGACGTCGAGCAATCCTAGGTATCTCCAGTGTTTGATACTCACACACTATTCCTGTCCCGATCTGGTTCAGGGTCACGAGTGCCGAATAGCAGAGGCATTGATGGAAACCATAACAGCAACCGATTTGTTCAGCAGCGTCCGGAAGTTGATCAAAGTCGTTGGTTCAATCAAAAACCCCTATTTTCTCCCGGCATCATACATAAACCGCTTACTTGACACGACTCATTTCGATACATTCTTTCAGTCTCATGTGGATGACCTCCAGCGAAGGAGGAAGTTCATGAGCTTGTACAACGAGGTCTCTTGGCTGCGTACTGTGGAAAATATGCCGTTCGACAGCCTTGCGATGGCG
Source organism: Coniochaeta prunicola (assembly GCA_007388105.1). Classification (NCBI taxonomy): domain Eukaryota; kingdom Fungi; phylum Ascomycota; class Sordariomycetes; order Coniochaetales; family Coniochaetaceae; genus Coniochaeta; species Coniochaeta prunicola. The sequence goes on from SMOB01000317.1 coordinate 52,007, forward strand.
ATTGTTAATGCCCAAATACCAGCGTGGCCAAAATGGACGAGCTGGAAGCCCAACTACCTTCGTCTGATGCAGTGGGAAGGAGGGAATTTCACACAGGCACAGATGAAACGCTTGAGACACATATTCGATCTCGAAGGCCCTGACACGACAGAAAAAGGTCTTTGCACGCTCAAGGACTCCGTTCCTGGATGCTTCGACTATGTCAGAATATCAAATAAAGATCCATCCGTCTTAGAACGACTACTGGAAGTTCTGGATTACGCCCAGAAGGTGCCCTATTCGGCTGCCGTTAATCTCTTCATACATCTTTGTGTCGAAAATCCCAATCCTGTCGATCACGACCTCCTATCTTTGACCGAAGCCATTTTGAACACTGCGAATGAATCATGCATTGAAGGCTTACTGCTCTGGCTGAAAAGCCTGGCACCCGGGACCGGCTTCAATGATCGAATGGTAGCGCTCACCAAGGTCCTTCCCGTTTTGGACAACCACCCTAGCCTTCGAAGCGTTGTTGGCGGCGACGTTTCCACGGACATAATGGATGTTATGCTTACCGCACAGTTGGAGTACTGCACCCAGCTCGAGGTTGGGGTTGCTCAGAACCTCGGTGTGAAGATTAATTCATTCGGCCAATCCATCCTAGGCACGGAATGGATACAGCCGAGTCTCACCCCCATGTTTCTCCAGAAGTTAAAGAGGTTCCCTCCCGAAGACATCCTGAAGGCCATATTCCAACAAGCTGAGTCCGTCCAAACGTCGACAGAATTGATGAGGAGGTACCTTGCCGCTACTCTCGGAGGGAAGGATGACGATGTCGATGTTCTTCTGTCAAAACTGCAGTCAGAAATGAGATACTGGGGTGCAGGTATAGATGCAGACCGGATGAATATCGCAATAACCATTAGGAATCTGAGATATACTGATAGGCGGGTGGTCGATAACTGTCAAGAACGGATCCTTGTTGAAGACAACCTCTTGCTCAAGGATCTTCTGCCCATCATTCGGCACGACACGAGCTCAGCCTGCGTAAATCTTTTACGTCTTCTCGGAAGGCGCCGTCAGCTTCGGTTGCCGGTCGACGCCTGCTGGAGTGACCTGCTCTACAGCTTGATGAAATATAGAGCTGATCAACTTCTATCCTGGGCAGCTGAGACTCTACCAGGCAACCACTTCTTCACTTTTGTTGCGGATATTAAACTATTGTTCATCGGAACGGATCCTCGATTCGACGCCACGGATTTTGGCCTCACCGTTGAGAGATACACGTGGTGGACTATGCTGTCGGGGAGCTATCCGCTTGCTATCCAGCGCCTCGAAGCACTTCAAAACGGCCAAGGCAACTTGCGATGGCTTTATTTTCAGGAATTGGCAAATGTCACCATATTGCTAGAGATATTACAGGCCGTGAACCCCCCTATCGGTCTTCCAGGAAAAATACTGAGATATCTCAGGCCTTCGCAGCAGGCTATTGCTCAAATCTGCGAGGTCTTGGCCATGTGTAACACAGTCTCGGACATTGGGAAACAAGCATTCGATAGTATCCTTACAAGACATGGACAGTCCCAGAGAACATGGGCGCGGTCGGCAACGGAAGCCCTTCTGGTCGCTTGGACCCAATATCGGGGCGTGCAACACAGAGATATTACGGCTCTCAATGCCCTCGCGGAACTCCTTGAACTTTCCATGGCAGTCGATAACTCCGGATTTGCCATGGCACGAGATGAGTTTCTAGCAAATCACTCCCGGGTGCTTGAGACGGCTGTGCAGTTGGAAGCACTGCGGCTCACACTCCGAGCCCACGACCCTTCTCGCACATCGAGTCTCCTGAAGGCGATGCGTGTCGAGGATGCTCGGGGTTACTCTGATCAAGATGTTCCCGAGGATCTTAGCGATGCTATCGAAACTTTTGGTAACAAGTGCTACGAGCTCTGTTTTCCTCTCACGCACCTCAAGGACCACCAAAAGGACGGCAACGGTATTAGTCTGACCTCTCGCATGCTCCTTGTGCGTGTCTCGCTTCAACAGACCTCTTCCTTCTGCATCCACTATTACCCAGACGACGAACCCAAGGGAAAGAGACACACGCCATGGCAATGCAGCGGGGTCGCTCCCCAGGGGAAGATATGTAGCGCAAAGCCGACCCTGTTCACGTACATGCTTGGTCGTGACATACACACGTTTCTCTCTCACGGTCAAAGAGATCTCAGGAAGTTGCATGAACTGGTGATGTCCGCACTCGAGTTACAAGGGGACAAGTGTTTTGCCTGTGGCGGTCCTCTTGGGTCAAAGCTATGGAGACCAAGCAGCTGCGCTGCGTGTGTCGTTAGCCCTCCTACACTCCCCGTTGAAATCGGTGCCTCACACCTGCTGGCTGATCCGCCGGTGCTTGACTTCCTGCTAGCATGCGTTTACGCCGCAGCGGCGGACACAACAGCTCTGGACCTTCTTCCGGAGTGTCCGTTGTTTAAGCAATCAATACCGGCGGTGATCGACTCCTTCCCACCGCTACCGAAAGGAGTCTCAGCCGCGAGCCTGTTATCAAAGATTCGGTACAACGATCTCCATGCGTCGAATCGACTCGAACTACTTTCTTGGCTTGGGCGCTCCTTCCGTGGATTTATGCTAACGGCGCCCGAATCTGCGCGCGTTCCCTTGATGCCGGGCGTACAACAGTTCCTCATGTTCAACTCGGCGCCTGAGCGTGAGACCGCCTTCAACAATCGTCTTACAGCCGTCAGCACCTCGACCAGCACGGTAGACGGTGTGGTGTTTCATGGGACACCCGCGAGCCGGCTGTTCAAGGTTCTCACAGAAGGCCTCAAGAATATGAGCAATACCCCGTTCATGGCTCACGGCGCCTCTCACGGTTCGGGCATCTACCTCGCCGACGAGCCCGTCACGAGTCTTGCTTATGGTGGCACTACGACCGTAACGTGGAAGAATTCTGCTTGGGGGGGCCGGAAGGTTTTACTCGGCTGCGAGCTCTTGGGTCATACGCCGAATAGCTATCATGTCATTCCAGACGAGGCCCGGGTGATGATCCGGTACGTGTTTCTCTGCCCAGCTGGATTCAAGCCGCCACAAGGGAGATTGATCGATGGCGCGATGAAGATGACATATGCTGCTCTACGAAATAGATCATTGGCTTGACATGGGATGCAGCGAAGTTTAAGAATCTGTTCATGTTTTTAGTCCCATATAGGGGTCACTTTTCGAGTAGATACTGTATATTATTGAAGAACACAAGCTCAAGGCCTGCTTCACCAAGACATAGTCTATGAGAGCCCGTTCAGCTCCGGTACTACTGGGCTAGAGGAATGCCTCTAGGCAGCATCTAGCAGGAGAGCCTGTGATAAAAACCATACATAACATTTACAGGGTATTCAATGGCTTGAAGACACGTTCAGTTCCACCCCCAGGCACCTCAAGGTTCTGAAACTCTCCTGCTCTCCTTCACCATGTCTCTGCGGACATTTTTCATCCAGATCTTCTCCACCACAGCTGCTCCAGTCTCAACGTCGGGCTGCCCAGGCTCTGACCGAGGCCTCGGCTTTCTTGCGCAATAGTCTTCTGCGCTATTGGCTCTCTTGCACAGAGCCTCGGTGTAGCTTGGTTGGCTTGGTTGGTTGAAAGCCCGTCCGACCAGGACCGAGCTACTTGGAACACGGAAGTTCTCTTTATCTCTAGACTCTGAGTCCTGCACCTCGGCAGAAATAGGCCGTACGCCATCTGCACGGTGAAGTGTACTGTCCCCGCTTAAAGTGCATAAATAGGTTAGGTAGGCAGATTTCAGACGAGGCTCTCACGAGCTGTTCAGCGTGGCTGCGCATTGAATGCGCCAAGTCCTTATATGGCACCAAACACTGTGCATTGTACTGTACAAGCTTGGTTTAACAACACCCACTTCCAAGATGTAGAACGCTGGGCTTCACTGACTGCTCGGTATGGTTGAGGCCGAATGAAGAGTCTTCCACCTAGAGCGGCCCTGCCGTGTTACTAGAAGGCTACAGAGACTGTCCACTACACAATCTCCATTGGTGACTACGCGGCCACAATATGGATATGCTCACAGATCTGTATGACCACCTCGAGGGTGATCCAAGAAGCATCGTGACGCGGGAGCTTATACTGGATGCTTGGATCCAACTTGGGAATCAAGGTATAGAACCAAACCTTTCATAGGAGCAACATGGACTAAAGCCACCCACAGATGAGGCCGTGGGCATCGCCAAAGAGATTCAGCAACTCGATCCTTCTAACGCCAACGCAAAGGCATTCCTCAAGAATTACAGGCCTCCAAGGAGCAATACGCAAGTTCAACCAGAGCCCTTGCTCCGCCCCTTGCCCGTATCAATCAACGGGAAAACGACCACCATCAAGCCTGCGCCGTTGCCGCGGACCGAGCAAGAACGAGCTGCCATGGAACAATCATTCAAAGCCGGCTATGCCCTCCTCCGTGCCCAGGCCGAGCCCCTCCTCGGCGAGATGCACGCTCTCCAGACAGTCGGCCGTATCGGCGACGACAGTCTTCTACAAGACCTCCAGCACCTCATCGACGGCCGCCTAGCCACAGTCGTATCCCGCACCCCGCCCAGTTCCGTCCGCGAGGTCGCTCGCGCACTCACCTCTGCCCGCGGTTCCGCCGCCTTGGAGCTCGTCATCGCGGACTTCGAGGAGGTCCTGGACTGGACGCTAGCCAACGACCCGTCCGCATCGTCCGACGCCATCCGCAAGCGTCTCGTCGCCCGCCAGACCCTCCTCGAAGCCGCGATCCCCCAGTCCCTATCCGATACGGTCAAGCAGGCGCTCACGCACGTCGAGCACGAGCGCCTCCGCCGCCTGGCCGGCGGACGCCGGTACGCCAACACCGAGACCATGCTCGGCGACGATGTGGCCGAGATTCCGCGTGCCAACCTGCTGGTCACGGAGGACAACTACGCGTGGGACATGTCGGAGCTGGCCGATGCGCTGGTCGCCAACAGCGGCGTGATGCGCAACCCGCTGACCAAGGCCATGTTCTCGCCGTCCGACGTGCGGTCCATCTTGAAACACCCCTTGGGTGCCAAGCTCGCGCCGCTGCGGTTGGAGCAGAAGCAGCTCAAGAAAGGCGTCAGGCCGGACACGATCCGGCTGCTCTCCGAGGTGGCGGCCACGATGCTGGCCGACCAGACGCCCGACGCTGGACCTAGCATGGCTGCCGTGGACGAGTTTCTGACCTATGTGGCTGGTTTGCCGGCCGCGGAGCAGAAGACCCTCGACGATCTCAAAATCCCGGCGACGGATAGCCATACGGGACTGGCGTTTGACTATACGGTTGGTGAGAGCGTGCGCGATGCCAAGGCGAACCGGACATGCTTCCATAAGACGGGGGATTTTCTGCGGCAGGCGGCCAAGTATCTCCAGAAGTCTTAGACTAGGTAGTAGGTCGCAAACTCACTGCAAAGGAGCATTCTCTGTCATGTCCGTGGATGGCTCTCTTCTCTCAAGCTGCCGAACCCGATAGGCATGTACTTGATAGCGTCAGCTTAAGAGAGTTCGATAGATTCTCTTATACCAGCTCTGTATATCTGCTGTGACTTCACATCTCACTGTGACAGCTCGATATCCATCCGTCGCGGGAAGATATTGAGCAGTCATTGTAGACTCTTGCCCTAACTTACTCGTTATCCCCGCCAGTCCTCTCCTTGAGGGCGTACGCCCCTATCGTTTGGCGAGGAGAAAAGACAACCCTGCTTTGATTGGACTAGAATAGTCACAAATCCCATGACATGAATAAGTGTGCTCCCAAAGCTTTTGACTTCGATTGAGAGGTAGACCCACTGTCAACGCCAAGATCTCTTGTTGTTCAGCCGCTGACAGAGTGACCGGAGCTCTAGAACCAGAACAGCCTAGTCTGGCCGAGTCTGCATGGCGTTATTGGCAACGTAGAGGCAGATAGGCGACCTAAACGTCTGCTCAACCGCGGAAGCCTGTCTCGGGTTGCAACACGCAGTCGGCAGGCTATCGATAATGGAACGTCTTGGCACGCGAAGCGATCACGTCCTCAGCCGGTCTGGATCCAGGCAGGACCTCATAAGTCGAGAATCCCCTCGTTTTCTCATCCCATCATCACAGTCTGATATTTTACTGTGACCTTTGCCGTCCGTAATAGTTTCCTATCTCTAACAGTACCACGCAAAACCTCACAATGGACGGTCCTCCGCCCATTCCGCCGCGGCCGCCGGGTTATGAGCTGCCCTCAGAGCAGCACGGAGCATCAGCACCACCGCCAGCACTCCCACCGCGGCAAGCATCTGGATATTCCTCTCAGTATTCCAATACGCCTCCGCCTCCCCCTCCCCCGCCAAGACCTCAAGAGCAGCCAACAGACTGGTCCCACCTGCTCTACGAAAACGGCGACCCAACACCCCTCTTCACAAGCCTGATGAACGACTTCTTCACCGTCCTGGATCCGCAAAACACCGGCTACCTGACCCCAGAAGTCTTCTCCGGCTTCCTAGCCTTGAACGGCTTCACCCTCGACGAAGACCCATGTCAGTTTATTTCTTCCGCGCCGCTCTTTCCTCCCTCCGCGGCTCACACCCAAGCCCCAGACCTCATCTGACTCTTTACTCACAACTCAACCCAAAAAAGGGCGCAAAAACTACCGCCCCCTAGCACCCCCCTGGGAGCCAATCGACAACGCCGACTTCGAGCTCAAAGCCGCCTACGAGGCGTGGTACTTCCCGCACCAAGTCCGGCAGCGGTCCGCGCGTCCCCCGCTCCCCCACGGCGGCATGCCGCTCCTGCTGCGCGAGGGCTTCGTGGCCTACATGGCCGTCGAGTTCTCGGCCGACGCGCCGGCGCGGTGCCGCGGCCTGAACGCCGCCCTGGCGCGGTACGGCGCCCGGATGGGGCCCGGGCCCGGCCCCGGCGGCAGGGGGTGGCTGGCGCTCGGCCCCGCGCCGCAGTGGGTCTTCAGCCAGGATATGCCGGCCGAGGTGCAGAGGAGGGTCGACGAGGCGAACGCGAGGAGCCGTCGGACGGCGGCCGAGCGCATCGAGGCTGTGAGGGTCGAGCATGCGCTCCGCGCCCAAGGTCAAAGGAACGCCGTAGAGTTGGCAGGAGATTATAGATATGTTTGGCGCGAGTACTGAATGGACCTGTGAGTGATGGTGTATGTGCCCATGTTCAGGCCGAGGCGAGTAGTGCTTCCCTTCCTATAAAGACACGCGTGTCACTCTGAGGCATAGGAAGGACTGTCGTTGCGGAAGGATGAGCGTCATCCTCACAAGATAGATCCCGGGTGAGTGAATATAAAACTGGTATTTGCTAAAGGGGGTATTGACCAGGCGGCTTTTTCTCTATTAACCATGACCATCGGCCTCTGAATGAGCGCAAGAAAAGTCCACCGCAAATCCCCAGCACAGGGTATCTTTCGTCCGCCTTCAATATACGTACATGCACATTAAGTCGGAGACAACATTATTGCGGACATATCAACAACAAAAGGGTAAGAGAGAGGGAACGCGCTTCAAGTGTGGATCGGGAAAAATTCCCATTCAGATTCCCTTAAACTCCGTCCCCTCGTGCATCATTAAAGATCCGGATCTACCATCAAAGTCGTCCCCTCCGGTCTGTATGCAGTCATAAAGCCTCGCCGAAAGGGCGGGAAAACATAAAAAAAATCACGTCCTGAATCATCGGAGATGTCGGCATGATGGGTATTAGAGAAGCATAGCAGCGAGACCTGCTGCAGCCAGAAGACCAGCAGCCGGGGCGGCAGTCATCTGTGGAGCCTACGGGATATTGTTAGCACCTAAATACACACTAAACGAATTCGAGGGTCGTTGAGACTTACGAGATTGCCGCTCGCGCTCGTCGAAGTCGATGTAGACGCAGCAGAAGCCTGGTTGGACAATATGCTCGTGAGGGCTGAACCGGTCACCTGGGAGCTAATCGTAGTAGATCCGGTGGTGGTGACAAAGGTCGACGAGCCGCTAGTAACGGTCGAGACGAGCTCAGAGGTCGAGACCGCAGAGGAAGGCAGAGTAGTGGCACCGGCAATGCCGCTAAGGCCAGACTCTGTGGTGGTCCCAGTGACGGTGAAGGTCGAGCCACTAGTAGTGAGAGTGGCAGTGAAGGTCGACGTGCCGACAGCCGAGGAGGAACCGGGTCCGAAGATAGTAGTAGATCCGGTGGTCGAGGTGATGGTCGAGTCGCCGCTGGTGACCACGGTAACTAGGCCAGAGGTGGTAACGGCCGAAGAAGTGACGGAGCCACCCTAGGAACTAGTGAGTACGGGATTGTTCAGGCAATCAGATAGACGAGGTTTACTTACAGCTCCGCCGGCCCCAGCACCGCCTCCAGCGACCCCAGTAGACGAGCTTCCCTCAAGGCTAGTGGTAGTAACAGTCACCGAGGCAGCAGTCGTAGTCTTGAGAACAAATTGTTAGTCTTGAAGGCTCATTGAGGTGCCATTGAAAACATAGCTTACCGTAGTGGTCAGACCGGAAGTGACAGAAGCGCAAATTCCATCAGCCCAGGCGACGGCACTGGCAGCGGCATTGTTGTCTGGAGCGCAATGCTGGTACGCGCAGTCATGGATGCCGTAGTGGAACTCAGGCTTCGCACAGAGACAGTTCACTGTGTTCTGGGATCCGCAACCAAGAGCACCAGCCTGGCCAAGCATGTTGGTACCGCATGTTTTCTTGGAGTTGAGTCAGTACAATGATCTGCTTTCCGGTCTTCTCGTTCAATCTTTCATTGGTGCTGTGTTAGAAAAGATGACGATACTTACGGCGCAGGCAGGGAAGTTAGCTGGGAAGTCGGTCTGAGCGACGGCAAGAGTAGCGCCAGCAACGGCGAGGACAACAGTGGACTTCATGTTGATGACTTCTGTGGTGAATGAAGAAAGTGAACCAAGAATGATGTCGTCGTCTAATGGATATTGCAGATTGAGTGAGGCGGAGCGTAGGTGCAGGAAGTGGTTGGGACGGAGATGGGGTGAACTCTGGTGATGAATTGGAGATCGAGAGGAAGTGGGAGGAGGGAGATTGATGAATAAGGTAAGGTAGAGAGTTTCGGTCGAGGAGAGTTTTGGCTTTGTGTGACGAACAAGCGAAAAGATGGGAAGGCTTTTGCAGTTAAGGTGAAGTGACTGCTGCGTGGGAGGGAAAGTGGTGGCTTTAAAGGAAGGAGTGAATTGCAGGCTTGGACGAAGTATTGCAGTCAGTCCTGTCCCGAAAAGGAAATTACCTCCAGCTCGAGCAGCAAAGGCACATGCAACTGATGCAACCTGTGGATCGCACAAGGGTTTAGCCAGGGCAGCGGGAAGGCGCATCCACGGAAAGCAACCTTCAAGGTCCACCGCTAAGGTCACCCTGTCGTCACTGCACCTGCAGTCACCTTCACTTCCTGCTAATGTACGCGACGCGACCTCAAGCTGGCAATGACCCGACCCCCCCCCGCTCTAGCACTTCTAGCAAGCTTAGGTCCGGCACTGCCCTTTCACGTAGTACGTAAGGTACCTACCTTAGTCTGCTGCCCGCTCCATATTTTAGGCCTCGCATTACTTCTTTGATATGAAAGATATTGCCTACCGAGTAAGGTACCTTAGAGATCTAAGGCGAAGCACATGATGCATCAAAATTCTTAGCCTCATACTGTGCTGGACATCAACCTCTGAGCTGTGGATCCTTCAGCAAGAAGTAGCACAGGACAAGGGGACTCGCAGTACTGGGCTTGCATCATTGTGCTCATGCAAAGATTCTGAGTGGCCGGGCTTCGGTACCTGACGTAGCATGTCCGCAGAGACCTCCAACAAGGTCCTGGGCCGGTAAAGTTATCGGGACCAAGAACGGAAAGAATCAGGATACAGCTGGACATACTGCGAGTAGGCTCTCCTGGCTCTCCCACCTCTTTTGAGGGTTCGAAAGCTTGGCTTGTTGCCATGTGGGTTGCGGTAGTTACCCTCCCACACCCTCGTCAGATCAGGGGATCTTCTCTTAGATGACCGTTGTTTCGGTGTGTCGTGACAGGAATCGTTTACAACGAACGTGTGCACCTCACAGAAAGTGCTTTAATCACTCCACAAGCCAATCGACTCTCTGGGACACGCCCTCTGCTTGTATAACAGGACCGATTTCGGGAGGTAGGCTGGCTGTCCGTTTGTCCAGTGGATGTACCACCGTCTCCGCAAATTTGTCATTTACCATCGAGTGTCAAGGCTCAGGCCACCTGAGGGAAATTGAGGCGAGAGACGATGTTTGGGTAGAACCTCGATCGGTCCAGTCGCACCAACCGTGCAAGCGAGCCACAAGCCATCGCAAGCAATCTTCCTTGTGGGTGCGAACGCTGTCTGGCGGTGCCCCAAAAAGCAGGAAATCGGCGGGACGATGCGATGAGGTCAAGACAAAAGTAAAGTGGCAGGGGTGTTGCCATGATCTGTGGCTTGACCTTCCCCGTTGGCAGCTTATTATTGGCCAATGCATCGATGCATCACAGATTGGCTTGCGCTAGGGTGTTCCGCTCGACAGGGGTCGCTGCCACGACTGGATATCGCGGGCGGGAACAGCCACTCGTTCGCTGGCAAAGGGCTTCATAACCTGAAAAGTGGTGATGTCGGTCATTATCCGTTGTTATCATTACCCCGAGTCGTTCTTTCCTTAGGACGCCACATACAGATGTTGCATCAGGAACTTGGTTTGTGGCTGTCTGCACCAAACAGAAGGCAAGGTCCTGCCACCTGGGGCAGCTAAACAGGGGTGACCTTAAGGCCGTGATGTCATCAAAATAGCTAAACCATAGTGCAGCCGTGCTCGGACCAAACATTCAAGTCACTGGGCAGGCTACTGATAGTACTGAATCGCAGTTTTACCCACTTTGTCTCATCTCTCATGGCCATCTCGAAAAGCAATAGTGCAATACCACCCAGTACGGAGGCGGAACCCCAAAAAATTTTCTCCTCTTGCAGTTTGGAGAAAACAACAAGCTGCCCGGATATCTTACGGTTGTGACTGGAGCGGGGAAGTCTTCCCGAAGCCCATCAAAGGCCACGGCCTCCACCTTCCAATAAGACATGCATACAACCATTGGCCTCTGCATCCAAAGTCCCCTGTCCTGCTGAGAACAACCTCGCAGAGCAGTGATCTTATCCTAGACTTCCTACGTACCTACCTTATTTACAAGTAATAGCAACATAGGTGAGTACTCTTCGAGCTCTCTCTCTCTCTGTGCTCGACCGAGGTAATCGACTTTCCCTTTTCCTTTTTTAGTGATTTTGCTATTAGACCCATCGTATTATCTTGCGATTGACAGACACTCCGATCGGATCCGACCAGCTGGTCAGTCGGAGATCTCAATGCTGGGTGATATCGACGGTGATCCATCATGCTTTGAACCCCTGTCTCCCGTTTCTTGGCGGTCAGGGGACCACTACCGAAGCAAGACCCTCAGGACCCTCTGTCAAAGTGTACCCTATTCGGTGGACTTCGGAAGTAATTGGGAGTCAATCAAGGACGAACAGTTTGATCAAGGTTCTGACCACCAGTGTGATCCGACTCCAATCCCAGACCTCGGGATCTGGAACTGCAGAGAGATTGCCTTGGCGCCCTCCGTAAACAAAACACTCCAAACTCCCACTGCCGAACTTCTCGTTGCCTTCTTAAAATGACCACGGTTGCACCAACCGCGTCCGAAATGACTCTTCGAGGAAGAGTTACACGGCGAACACAAAACGACCTCTTGAGCCATGATTTCCGTTCATGTGCGACAGCTTAGCATTACACCGGCTTCTTGCCTTAGGAAAGTTTACTGTGAAGAGCTTCCAGCCCGTTGCTCAGCCAGCAGATGCAGGTCCCGCAAACGCGGACATGTGCGTGGAGTTGGTCCCTCCCCAGTCCATGGGTGATCTCGTACTTACCACCACAGTAGAGTGCCTGGTGACATGACGACACCTGTTCTATGCAGACCCTGTGTAACGAAAGCCACGTCGCTGCCTGCTTGATCCTTGGCAGTCCATCTTAGCTTCAATCAAGGTAAAGGATCAGCTATAAGCAGTTTCTGAGAGATATGTCACATCATCCATATGGATGACGAAGGGCTTCTGTCCCCGAAGATCCTTTCATATTCAAGCGAGTTAGACTGTGTTGGTTACTTGCTCATCGGCACCTACAGCAGGGAAGCACTTTTCATCCCGAAATGGGTTTCTTCTCTGGATGTCCGCAAGAATCCGAAGTGCAAATCATGATACCTCAATGAGCCAGGACTGTCGGTTCGTAAGGCACTACCCAATAATCCTCAAGTCCAATATCACCTGTGCGCAATGGGACATGGGGCACAAGTTTTCACTGCAGAGTTCAACTATAGGAGCTCGAAAATGCCATTGGCAAGGCTCACGACGTGTGTCTTGACACTAGGTTATAGAGGTATCGGCTATAGAAGTCGTGGACAGAAGGCAGTAGCAAAGTGATGTATTACCACCCAAAGCGAAACCCGAACTAATGCAGCAGACAACTATGAGAATGAGCGCGTAAGCGCAGCAGTGGTTTATAAAAACATACAATACACCCAAGCAAGCAGTCGCAAAGCCCGAACAGCCGCTTTGAGATACTAAGAACTAGCTGGCCCAACAGCAGCAAGAACATCATAATAACCCTTACAATATACCAATCCAATCAACATTAGCTCGCATCGTCAACCATCATATCAGCTGTCGTCATCCTCTAACCACTGCACATGACGCAGGACTCGGGGTTCTCAATGCTGCCTGTCACGAGGGTGTGGTTAGCTAGGATCTTCAAGACATCCCGAGAGATTGGGTGAAACTTACAAGCCAGGACGGCCTCCGAATAGATATCGCCTTCCCGATCCTTGCTCTCGTCCTCCTTGTCCTCATTCTGACCGACCTTCTTGTCATCAAGAGATTCATCCGCGACGGGGCCGGTGGGCTCAGTCGGCAGAGCCTTGGGACTCTCACCCTCAGGCTGATCTGCCTGGAACGGCACCGGCTTTGAGGGTGACGGTACGGGACGCTTGACCTCGCCATTAGACACAGGTTGGATGGGAGGCGGGGTCGTGCTGGGAGTCGGAACGCCGTTTGAGTGGAGGGTGCCAATATGCGGGTCCGACTCCTTCTTGGCGTACATGGGACGCGGCGCCACTGAAGGAGAAGAGACGTAGCTACCCGGCGGCGGCACGCGCTTCTTCAGACCGCCTACCGGCTTGCTGCTGATGTTGGTGTCTTTGACACGCAGAGCTTCCTGGTCGACGGTGAACTGGATGGGCTGTGCGGCCGCCTGGGTCCGAAGATAGTACATGCCAGTCTTCAGGCCGAGCTTCCAGCCGGTGAAGTGCATGCTGGTGATCTTACCCATTGTAGGCTCACGCATGTGGATATTGAGTGATTGAGACTGGTCAATGAAGGCACCCCGGTCGGCAGCCATCTGGACGATTGTGCGCTGCGAGATCTCCCACACTGTCTTGTAAAGAGCCTTGACATCGTCGGGGATGTTGGGAATATTCTGGATGGAACCCTGCTCAGCGATGATCCGGTTCTTCATGTTATCTGACCATAACCCCATATCGACCAGGTCCTTCAGCAACCAAGGGTTGACAACCTGGAACTCGCCTGCGAGCACACGACGCTGGTAGATGTTGGACGTGTAAGGCTCGAAGCACTCATTGTTGCCCAGAATCTGCGAAGTGGAGGCTGTAGGCATTGGGGCGACGAGCAAACTGTTGCGAACGCCATGCTCCGCAATCTTAGCCTTAAGAGACTCCCAATCCCACAGATCCGTTGGAGTGACATTCCACATGTCATATTGAAGAATGCCTTGCGAGACGGGGGACCCCTGGTAGGTGGTGTAGGGACCCTCCTCCTTGGCAAGGTTGCAGGACGCAGTAAGCGCAGCGTGATAAATGGTTTCAAAGATCTGCTTGTTCAGTTGGCGGGCCTCCGGAGACTCGAAAGGCATGCGCAAGGCCAAGAAGGCGTCAGCGAGACCTTGCACGCCAAGGCCAATCGGCCGATGGCGCATGTTGCTATTGCGAGCCTCTGGCACAGGGTAGTGGTTGACATCAATGATCTTGTTCAGGTTGCGAACCACAACCTGAGTGACCTCGTGCAGCTTCTGGAAATCATACACGCCCTCGTTGTAGTCGATGTACGAAGGCAGGGCAAGTGACGCAAGGTTGCAAACAGCAACCTCGTCAGGGGCAGAGTACTCGATAATCTCGGTGCAGAGATTGGAGCTGCGAATGGTACCAAGGTTCTTTTGGTTGCTCTTGCGGTTGCAGTGGTCCTTGTACAGCATGAATGGGTTACCGGTCTCGGTCTGGGCTTCCAAGATGGCATACCACAGCTTCTGAGCCTTAATAGTCTTCTTACCCCTGCCCTCCGCCTCGTACCTTTCGTACAAGGCTTCGAACTCATCGCCATAGCAATCAGCTAAGCCGGGGCACTCGTTGGGGCACATCAAGGTCCACTCGCCGTTCTTCTCGACACGCTTCATGAATAGGTCTGGGATCCAGAGAGCAAGGAAAAGGTCACGAGCGCGCACCTCCTCCTTGCCGTGGTTCTTGCGCAGATCGAGGAACTCGAACACGTCCGAATGCCACGGCTCAAGATAAATGGCGAAGGCACCAGGACGCTTGTTGCCACCTTGGTCAACATACCTGGCAGTGTTGTTGAAGACACGCAGCATAGGAACAATGCCGTTCGAGGTGCCGTTAGTGCCGGCAATGTAGGATCCGGTAGCCCGGATCCGATGGACATTGAGACCGATACCACCCGCCATCTTGGAGATCATAGCGCAAGTTTTGAGGGTATCGTAGATGCCCTCAATGCTGTCATCCTTCATGTCAACAAGGAAACAAGACGACAGCTGAGGCTGGGGTGTGCCTGCGTTGAAGAGGGTGGGCGAGGCGTGCGTGAAGAACTTGTTGGACATGTAGTTATAAGTCTCCACGACACGCTCCACGTTGTCTCCCCAGATGCCCACGGCAACACGCATGATCATGTGTTGCGGCCGCTCGACGATCTTGCCATTGAGCTTCAGCAGGTATGATCGCTCCAGAGTCTTGAAGCCGAAGTATTGGTAGTTGAAGTCTCGGTCATAGACAATGGTCGAGTCGAAGTCTTCCTTGTGGCGCATGACACAGTCATATGTCTCCTGGGAGATCATTGGCGAAGGCGTGCCATTCTTTGGGTTTATATAGTGGTAGAGGTCGCTGACGACAGCAGACCATTGCTTCTTTGTCTGCTTGTGGAGGTTAGAGACAGCGATGCGCGCTGCAAGAATGGCATAGTCAGGGTGTGTGACGGTCATATACGCGGCAGTTTCGGCAGCCTGAACAGAAGAGTATGTTAGACACAGCCACAGGTTTCCAGTTCATATCTGACAGCAACTACTTACTAGATCGTCCAACTGTGCCGTCGTGACACCACCATACACACCCGAGATGACCTTCTGAGTGATGGCAACGGGATCTACGTGGTCCATGTCAAGACCATAGCATAGTCTGGACACACGAGCTGTGATCTTGTCGAACTGTACACGCTCTTGGCGTCCATCTGCAAGCACGTTAGCTTCCATAGTTGGCTATAAAGTGAGTACAACCACACATACCGCGCTTTCGGACGAACATCTTGAGATCCCGCGGTAGGAAGGGATGCTAGGATATGCGGGGTGAGATCTTCGAATTGAAGAAGAGAGGCTTGGGTAGGAAGCCAATGCAGTCCGGATGTACGCCAATGTGCTACTGGCAGTTATCCTGGACAAATACAGCAGGGTCTGGAGTCTAAGTTGCTGTTCTGGTAGTTCTTTGGGTGGTGATGAATGGAAGAGGGATGGTGGAGAGGTTGCGATCTCACTTCTCTTTAAAAACCGGCGCGTGAAGTGGCGTGGATCGCGTTCGACGCGACTTTTAGCGCGCAAAACAAATCCAGGATCAATTAAAGTACATACAGCGACTGATAGCGGGTCGTGTTCACTGGGGAGATTAGATAAGCCGCTAGGGATGCCTGGGATGCAACCTGCTTCAGGGCTCTTCAGCAGGTACCGGACACGTGTGGAGACTGTACAGCGTCTTGCGATTGGTGTTTGGACATGACACCGGGCGCACCACCAAGCATGAATGACTCAACTGAGGATCCATGAAAGACTGGATTCAGCACTTGGACAGAAACGGGTGTAAACAAAGACCTAATCAAGACCAGTGTTGTATATTTTGACTGCTTTCAGATCCGTTCGTAACTCCTTTCCTCGGCCGAGGCATGAGACTCCGAGCCGCATATTCGAGGAGCAGCCTGAACGTCACAGCAACTCAGATCGGATTTATCATCCCTCGTTTCAAGCATACAGCCAGTCTAAGACACCAGGATACCCGGTACTTCAGCATGTCGACATCTGCCAGCACCGACCCGGCCCCCTCTGGGCCAAGTGGTGACAGGGAGACAGCTAAAGACTCTGAGTATCACCCGCGTTATATCGATGTAATTGCTGGAACGATGCACACTTCTACCCCAAGAACGACGCTGACCGACGAGCTTTCAAGTAAAAGATCGGTATCAATCTTGCCGATCCGATCTTCCGAGGCCGATATCATGGCACACAGCGGCATCCTGATGACCTGAAAGGGGTTATCCAACGAGCCAAGGAGGTCGGATGTACAAAGTTCATCGTCACAGGCTCCAGCTTCAAGAGCTCCAGAAACGCGCTCAAGCTCGCGAACGAGTTCCGTAAGTCAAGGAGCAATGTCTTCCATACATATTCCTAACTAACAACAACTCCCAGCCGGAACTGTCTACACGACAGCAGGCATCCACCCCTGCAGCAGCTCCATCTTCAGCGTTTCCCACAAGCGGCACCACGAAGAGGACGATGACCACTCAGCAGACGAGCACACGCCAGCCTGCGGGCCGGACCCTACTAAGCCAGTCCCAGACGGTCTATCTGTCTCGGAAGAGAAAACTGCCCAGATCATCGCCGACCTTACTGCACTAATCAAGTCCGCGCCGTCCTCATCCCTCGTCGCCTTTGGCGAATTTGGCCTGGACTATGACAGGCTACACTACTGCCCGCAAGATATCCAGGTCCACTCCTTCGCGGCCCAGCTCAAACTTGCTGCGGAGCTCACTCCACAACTACCGCTGTTCCTGCACTCGCGTGCCGCGCATGCCGACTTTGTGCGGCTTCTCAAGGACGCCTTCGGTCCGCGACTGGAGAAGTTGGAGAAGGGCGGTGTGGTGCACAGTTTCACCGGGACGGTGGAGGAGATGCGCGAGCTGTCGTCGCTAGGGCTATATATCGGCGTGAACGGATGTAGTTTCAAGACCGCCGAAAACTGTAGTGTCGTCAGAGAGATCGAGCTGGATCGGCTGATGATCGAGACGGACGGTCCCTGGTGCGAGGTCAGACCTAGCCACGAAGGGTGGAAATACATCCTTCCGCCAAAGCCGGCTGACGCAGACGCCATTGGAGGGCAGAGTGGTTCTACGGCTCCCGATATGCCGGATGTGGCAGGTCAAGCACTTGTCAAGGGAGGGAGGAGACAAGGGAAGAAGAATCAGAAGAAGGAACCCGAAGTCCCAGATCGGTTCAAGGTGGTCAAGAAAGAGAAGTGGGAAGAGGGGGCTATGGTCAAGGGCCGGAACGAGCCGTGTACTATCGAAAGAGTCGCAAAGATTGTGGCGGGGATCAAAGGGGTCTCTGTCCAGGAGGTGTGCGAAGCGGCTTGGGCTAATACGGTCAAAGTGTTCGGATTAGACTCATAAACGAACAAACATTAACAAGCAGGCAGAACACTGTAGACAACGAGCTGAACATGTGAAGGGCAAACACATTAATACAGTATTCAAGAGCAAGGTATCGGCCATCCGAACCTCCAGCTCATAACTCATTACGGTCGGATTGCGCATCATCGCTATTATAGTCCCGAACCCTTATGCCCACGTATTCTACCATGCCTAACAGCCCCTATCGTAACACCCTCCTCGCCAGTCATCCACCCTGGCATCCTCTCGCCATCAATAATCCCTTGCTCAACCAGCTGTCTAATACCAGCAAATACGTGGGGACCATGAAACGTCAACCTTACGTTCGGTCGCCATCGCCCTTCCGAAGTCTCCTCAACACGATCCTCATCATCGTCTCGCTCGCGGTCCAATATCTCTTGAACATTGCTGCGCCGCCCAGTCCTAGCTTCGGTTGGATATTGGCGTTCGTCGGCCGAGTCCTCGCCATCATTAGATTGCGGGAAAGTAAGATTCCCTTGCTCTGGAGCAGTCACTCGCCGGGGTTCCATAATGTAAGGGTCCTCGATAACAATATCGACCCTCTCTACCCCCTTCCCGTCATCAATCTTCGCCGTATCCCCAAATCTCGCCTGCGCAACACGTTTTGCGCGTTTCGCAGCCCGTTCATCACGTTCCGTAGCTGGGCTCGACGGTCGTTTGCGCGCACCGTCGACTTCTTTAGCCTCGGCATCAGCCGTGTCGGAAGCATCAGGTGCTGGACGCCTGGGCAAGACGGTGTCCAGGGGCGATACCTTCTTCGTCGGATCCGCATAGATACTCCATCCTCCCCCGGCGGCGTTGGTCCTACCAGAGCCCCGGCGGTGTATGAGTTCTGTAAGATTTCGAGTCGATAAGCTGGTTGACTTCAGAGTGTATCTCTCTCTGGGGCGTGACAAGGCTTTGGGGATCCCCTCGACGATGAGGCTGCTTAGGCTTTTGGAATCACCTGCACCTGCGTACCCCACCCCTTGCGACCTGGAGATGAATATATGCGGTGATGCATCAGGGAAAGCAATGTACACTGTCCGGGAGAGGTCCGAGTTCGTTGAAAGCCTGTCCCCTCCGTTCCTAGTAGCTGCCAAATCCGTGTTGTAGGGCGAATCGAGGATGAATATCCGCAATATCAAGATCGGGAGTGACTTGTGCCTGTCAAAGTTGTAATGCGCCTTTACATCTGGCAGTACCTGGGCTTGAAGCTGCCGAAGAAAGGTCGAGGGGTGGAACCGCGGCACGTTCAATGACTCTTTGTCCACCTTCGGAGATGCTTCTGCTTGGGCTTCACTGGATGGTGTTCGTAGGGGCACGATGCGATATGCGGACCACTTCTGCGACGTAGGATGGTCGTACAGGTACTGGAGGTCGAGCATTGCAAGTTGGTACAGACTAAGCCCCTCTCGCCAGTCGCCTTCTATTATCCTGTCTACGATTTCCCTCTTGGATCCCTTGCGCGCTTGCAAATCGCTGTAGGCCTCACGAAGCTCCTCGACGGAGCTAGCTGGAGGGTACAACCCCTCGTCCGAATAGTCTTCATCGTCTGAGTCAACAAGATATGGTGCTGAGAGTGCTTGGTTGTTCTCGTCGAGCCAGTCAAGGACTATAGAGATGATTGACGGCCGCGATAATCGGTTAAGTGTCTTGAAGACAATGGGATTGGTTGCCTCGAGACGCAGAGATGACGGCAGTCGTGAGGAAGTTGGGATGGATATTGGTGCCATCGTCAAATCTCAGCGGACTGGTAGCCGGCGTCAAAACACCTCATGGGCGGCGGAATCTGACCAACGTAGGAAGATCCGTAGCCATGCGGAGAAAGCCGTATCAGGTACGTAAAAGTCAACATACTTTGTTGAAGGTACCAACCCAGGAGACGCGTTGAGGGGTTGCGACGCGCCAGATATCATCTTAGTCAGCAGCGGCAATCAAGGTAGAGGTACTTGGGTACGAAGTAATGCTTCGCCGAACGTCCATAACAACTCCTTGACCAGCAGATGGGGAAAATTCGCAAATAAAGTAGAAAATCTCTTTTTTATGATATATCATTGAAGTCCTCTCAGTCCATCAGAGTTTTACATCCGTGTCAGGGTTGATTCGCGATTTCTTTGGCTCCGAGATCATTATAGTAATGTGCTGCTGCACGCCCTTAAAGTTTGCTTGAGCGACCTTGAAACCTCAACCGACTTGCTCATCAAACTTCAGCGGAAGCTGGTTTTTCACTCATAACACTTTCTTGGTGAAACGGGTGACAGTAACACATCTCTTTCCCAGGTCTTGAAACGACTACGGTGAGCTGCCATAACGCAGTCCCCATCACTCGCCATGGGAAAGCCAGCAAGTCACCAAAAGGCGAAGTGAGACCTCTCACAGCCCGCCAGGTCCTTCTCACCATCCTCACATTCGAGGGCATGGGCCTTGAAGCCTGAAGATGAGGAGTGACGTGAGGGCCATGGCTATTGCACTGCAAGGTGCAAAAGTGGCTACCGGGAATGAAGGGGAGCCGCGACAGGATTGGCATGGACACGAAAGGTACAAGACCAACTGGGTCGACGACCGGCGTTTAGCAAGGCTATACTATACCTGCACAGTCACAGCAAGCACGACACAGTACGACGATTCTGAGCGCCAGGGCACACGACGCAGGATTGAAATAGAGATGGCATCCACGGCCTGTCTACACTCCAGAACCAACAGGCCTTCGTCGAAGCTTGGCCTAAACGTCCGACTTGACTTTCTCGTTGGGTCGGGGCCGTTGTTGGTGCTCCGTCCTCGCGTCATCCACCACTCTTTCGATTCCTTTCTAAGTATCTTGATGAGAGTGTCGTTTACTTCGAGCACTGCTTGCTAGTCGGGGTTTGCATTGTTCTTCCCCCAATCCTACGCAGTTACGCGATCGACATGGCAGCCTTCTCGCTCTCGACCTTGCTGCCCACTTCAGTGCTCTGGATAACCCATGTTGCGGCCAACACATTCCCGGCGACGGTAGAGGTGGACTTGATCTTCCCGCGCAACGATACGTACGCACCGTCGGCCATATTTCCCATCGTCTTCGCCTTTCAGAACGCGGCACTGGTGCCGTCGCTCGACCCACGCCTTGACCTGTTACTCTGGGACAGCACAGGCAAAGAAGTCTTTCCGGACCAACCGTACCTGAACCTGCAGTGGAACAAGCTCTCCGGTCATGATCCGACGTATGTCTACACGTACGTCTTGAAAGGCCACACATGTGCATTTCGCCTTTGGGTTGCTGACTGACACGCGGGGCGCGCCGGCCAAATCCGGCGGGTAGAAAGCCGTTTTCTCGATTCTAGTAGTAGGATGGATCCCTAGTTCAAGCACGAAGCAGGAACAAGACAGCCACCCAGAAGCCTTGTAGGTCTCCGAACTGCTTCGTGTGTCTGAAATCATGTCTCTCCAGTCACCAGTGCCAATAGAATTCAGATCGTAAAGTTTCCTACTCTTCCACATCCGAGCTTAGCTTAAGCGCATCGATCAAGCTTGAGAAAGCATCTCTCTTGATAGGATCGATACTGCAAATCAGATTATACCTCGGTAGGTTGGAATGAGTAAGACCCAGTCTATCATGATATCCGGAACAGGGCGCCTTATCAGGCCAGATACACCAAGGGTTTCAAACCCGAGTATGACGTCAAACATGGCAAAGGCTGGGCTGAGAGAAGCTCCCAGAGTTCTGCTGATGGATCTCATGACGAAGCTACCCAGAGTCAGACTTGTCAAGGTAAAGGAGGAGGTCGGTCGGTCGGGATTCGCGGGTCAGAGAGTCCATAGAACCCCATTTCTGAGGTGCGGTACGTGGAGATGCACGATGGAAGTATGGGAAAGCATAAGATCACGCTTCTATGCATCGATTGCTCGGATAGCTACCCAGTCGTAGACCGCTCGTGAAAATACGAACGAAAGGGCATAGCGGTAGGCCCCTTGCCATTTCTTACTATGTACTACGCATGTAAGAACCGGCGATGGCTTCACTTCGTGATTCCCGCAAAAAGCACTTTACTAATCAAGAAGAGGGGAAATGGAAGGTAACGTTGTCCGTGCTCCGCATCGGGCCTGGGAGTGGATTCCAACGAGCTAAAGACAACAGCCGACTTCGCCATCAAAATTTTCGCAGAAACATTTTATATAAGCAGGTTAGCGTGTGGTGGGGGGCTTCGGAGGTCGACGGCATCCAAATGGAGGGGCAATTTTAGCTTTCAGTCACTGCTCGTACCGGGGATGTGGGCTGGAGCGTGGGATAACATATGTCCTTGACAAATGGTAACTCTTCAATTGACTGCGTTCGCGGCGAGCCGATCATCTCGTCACTCTGACCCCGTTCCGCCCGTTTGGCCGTCAACCAGTGCACACCACTCACTCATCCTTCGTAGGCCCTTATTCATTTTCTTCCTTTCCCCCCAAATCTCGTTCCAGTCACCTGTACGCTTGTGGAATAACGCACCGACCAAAAAGACCGCTACTGGTATTTCAAGCAGCCACCTGCATAAACGCTCTAGCCGGCGTGGAATAGGTGTGAATAGCGTGACTTCGGAGGCCAGAACAAAGGATAGCCGATTTAAGCCGGTACGTCCCCATATTGCGGATACCGTCAAATCTCTCGGGTCTCCCTTCTTCGTCTACCCACAAACAACCCTCACACTTCCAAATCTTCGAAACACCACCCAGTCATACTAAACCTCGATCCCAACAGACATTGTCACCAGAACACAACGTATACCCCATCCAAGATCCTGACGCGGTACCAACGAGGAGCTTGGAGAGGGAAGAGCAAGGCAACCCGCCTGAGACACCGGGGAACATCTCGATAGAGACGGCCAGCATCACCCGCGTTGTACAGCTCGAATCACGGCACACATGGCGTCCTTCAACAGTCGACGGGGCCCAAATGTCTCGCAGTATTTGAGAGAACTGCACACGATCCCCGAGCAAGACACGGCGGCAGGAGAGTCATTCAACATGGACGACGACCTGGCTATGTTCACGAACACGCAGTTCTTCGATTTTGACTCTGGCCAGAACACGGACTACAATGCCCCGCCACTCAAGCCCGAAACGACCGAGGCCGCACCCCGACAGGCGCGCTCAGAGGATGTTATAGGTGACTTGGTCAACTATCACGACTTCAATGCCATTCCAGGTTAGTTGTCATTCGATTCACTATGTTCACGTTACAGGCTCTTTGCGACTCCTTCATGTGCACTGTCTGTGTACTTGGCGGATTGCGTCTGTTATCACCTACACATGACCCCGGATCTGTCCATTACGCCCTTCATGCAAGGCTTCCAGCCAGACAGAGAGACAGGTCTTTCACACTCCACCCCAGAACTACTACCCTATCTTTCCCGTCTGCATCCTCATTGGAAGAGAGATGCCACGAGTTGTGGCAGGAAAGCTGCAGCACGTCGCGAACGGGCTGCGTGCTGGCCTGGCTGGGTGAGATTTGCGGGGAGAGAGGCTAAATTCGGATGACAAATGAGCTGTCAATCCTTTAGCACGCCATTCCCCGTGATGCGATGGCGCAATCGCTGCAGCCAAGCGGAATGCAGCAAGCCTTAACCTAGTCCTAACCCGTCAATATCCATCTGGAGGCTTGTTAGGCATTGCCTGTCTCATCCAGTGTGTCCACTGAGTCCTCTAATCACCACCTGTATTTGCCTTTTAAGACCCTCAATTGACCGCTCGCGCCCCCTTGTTGTGTTATGCCCGTTTGATACCACTTCTGGTCCCGTTCTGGGCGCTGACCATGGCACAATGGCTCCAGGCGACTTCAACTTGGACTATGCATCCACCTATACCTCGCCGACCATACCGACCTTCTCAGAGACGTTAGCAAACCTCCAACCCATCCAGCCCAATCCCCAGTCGGTGTATCAGTCTCCGATCTCTCAGCATGCGCCGGGCTACCCTGCCCCCGATCCGAGGATAGGGGAGAAGCGCAAGTCGGACGCCTCGAGCGTCACCAGTGCAAGCAGTCCCAACCGGCCGCTCAGCTTCGAGGAAGCATCCCGCATGGCGGCAGAGGAGGACAAGCGGCGACGCAACACGGCCGCTAGCGCTCGCTTCCGCATCAAGAAGAAGCAGCGGGAGCAAGCCCTCGAGAAGTCAGCCAAGGAGATGAATGAGAAGGTTGCGGCCCTCGAGAACCGGATCCAACAGCTGGAGACGGAAAACAAGTGGCTCAAGAACCTCATCATGGAGAAGAACGAAAAGACAGAGAAGGGCGAGGACGTCAAGGACATCGACTCCAAGATCAAGGCCGCCAAGCAAAAGGTTGGCGACAGCATCACGGCAGCATCGGCAGATGCATGAAAAGAACTGATGCATTCTCTGGAACTGGTGTGGACTTGTGCTTTGTTCGGCGGCGTTCGTGGTTGGCAGCTTGACTCTGGGTGGGCGAGTGATGGCTTGGATGGTAAATGGTGGCGTGGTGTAGGGGCAAACTGTCGGGGACTCTGTGTTCTCGTGGCATATATACACTGCTTTTTGGCGCAGTAATGTTGGCTGGCCAGATGTTTATGATACCAACAGGCCGGTGGGCGGTCGTGATATGCTGCGCATGAGACACAGCATATCGGTCTCTATTTCCTTGATATGCCAGACAGTTTATGAGACGGAGTGTTTATACACTATATTGTTGAACTACATACATGGCTTTAAAAACTTATGCTCAACTCATGTAAAGCAGTTTCCTCAAGTCCTCCTGCGCCATGCTTTTGTGAAATATCCTGTACGACTCAAATCGACGGGCCCCTGTACGCAATTCGGACGCCACAAGGACACGGTCGTGCCCTCGATTTAACACCAACGATACCCAAGGAAGCCTGTTTGGGTTATCATATCATCAGAAGCATCTGCAAAGACCAACCGGAACGGATCATAGCTAACATATCAGCGCAATCAAGAGGCGGGCGGCCACTGCCGATGGATCTCAAGCCCCCTATCCAGGAACCAAATTATGGTCCTCATACAGACCCTCTCTAGGACCCGGTTTCCTGCTTGCCAGACCCCTGATTCCCGCGCAGGGTGTCGAGGCGGAGCTTATTGCGCGCACCCAGGATCCTGAGCGTGTTGCGCTTCTCGATGTCGCTCATCTCGCCCCAGTTGGCGATGCGGCTCATGGTGCCGTCTTCGTTGACGACCACAGGGCCAAGCTTGTCGGCCAGGCTCACGCGCGCGCCGTTCACCTCAACCGTGGTGGGTGCGCCACCCTCGCCTCCCGCCGACTCCGGGGCCGGGAGGGGAGGGGGCAGCGGTTGGTATTGAGCGCTGCTGCTGCTGGCTGATTCTTCTCCCTCCTGCTGCTGGGTGGCGGCTGACTGGGCCCTGCTCGGGCTGGACTCGGTCGGATCTGCGTCTACGTGCGCGGGCACTGCCGTGGCAGATTGTGCAGTGCTGCCCTGCGATGGCGTGACTGCGGGGTGCTGTTGCGCGGCTGAGCTGGTCGGCGGGATGGCGCCTTGGCTGGCCATCGTGGAGGTTGCTGTTACTTGAGCGTTGCGGGATGTGATTTGGTGAGATGGGGTGATTGTATTCGTGGAGTATCTCCGGTTTTGGTGGAGAGTCAGACAGAGATTGCGACGGTAGCAGGCTGCTTGTTTGAAGATGCGGAACCTTTGCATTGAGACTGATGAAAATGAAGTATTTGCTAGTGCTACCCTTAATGCGATCGATGAGGTTGAAATACGCGTGTAAAACGATGAGGTGAGGTTGATGTTATTTCGACTCCACATCTAGAACCTATCGTGAATATTCCACAGCGTTCTACATTTTAGACCACACTCATCCATCACGACTGTCAACGAGACAACGATACTTCGGTACAGCGTTTGCACATCGGAAATCGGTAATTCTCAATTGGAGGGTCTAGAACACCGGTTCATCTCGACCTTTGTTTCGATCACTTTTGGCACAGTTGTAATCCTGTCGCATAGGCGCCAATCATGCATGAATGGCCGTGATGTCGTGATCGAACCCCCACTGCAAGGACGCAACCACGATCCATCATCCGTCGAATTTCTCGGCTGCATGCTCGTAGCGACGTGCTAAAGACACGTGCTTGTATCTAAGTACAGCCGCTCGGCTTGCCACTTTCATCCCAAGGGTCCTCCTGGCCGAGCGGGATGTGGATCGCAGTATGGAACAGACAACGCGAATGGGGGCAGAGCGCGGGACTGTTTGATGCCAATAACCAGATTTCACGATTGACTGCTGAAGACTGCCTACCCAGGTTCCTCTTGGCCTTACATGCGGCGGTATCGGCCTGCCCAAGACCTCCTGCGGATTGGGTTCTGCCGCGGCCCCAAGGGGCCCGTCCTATTTACCGAAAGAGAGAGTGCCAAATCCGCTACGGTTCGCCTTTCATGCTAATCGTCGCCCCCTAAAGGGGTAAGCTCCTCCATCTTGTCCTCCAACCGCTATTTCCTACTCACCCGAGGATTTCTTATACCTAATAGATCACTGAGTCAGCCAAATGCTCGAGGCAGAAGACGTGAAGTGCACTCACTTGTTTACCACCCTCTCGATACCATCACAGCCCTTCTTCAGCGTCTCCATCTTCGGACCATACGAGAACCGCACCATGTGATGGCACGGGCTGTCAAACAGATCCCGCCTCCTCGCCGGATTCAGATCGAAGAAGATGCCCGGCACGACAATGACCTTCTCCTCTAGACAGTGCGCAAAGAAGTTAAGCCCGTCGGAGATAGGGCCGGGTAGGCCCTCGAGGTTGAGCCAGAGGTAGAATGTCGAGTCGGGCACATAACGGATCACAAAGCCCATGTCGCGCAGCCGCTTGACGACATAGTCGCGCTTGTCCCGGAAGTGCCGCTGCAGCGCCGTCATCTCACGCCTAACCAGCTCCGGCTCGAGCATGGGGATTGCGGCCTCCTGAAAGGGCACGTTTGTGCCGCCGTCGAGGTACGAGCCGCACGAGCCGATGGCCTTGATGAACTCCTTGGGCCCCAAGATCCAGGCCACGCGCCATCCCGGGAGGCGGAAGCGCTTCGTCAGGCCGTCGATGATGAGCACATCGTCCTCGTCCACGTCAATGACGTTCTCGGCTGAGCTGATGGTTGTTCCGTCGCAGTTGCTCGTGTAGTTGTATCCCGAATAGAACTCGTCCATGATCAGCGTAGCCCGTTCGCGGCAGATGTCCTGTATCTCGGCCAGTTCCGGGTTCTGTACAACTCGGCCAGTAGGGTTGCGAGGGTTTGAGGTCAAGATCACGCCGGTTCCTCGGGCAATTTCCTCTTCGATCTTCTCGGGATGGATATGGTAGCCCTCTTCTTCGGAGAGCGGAATAGGGATCGCGGCGAACTGCATGACTAGGTCAGCACTCTATCTCACCGTAGACAAGGCGGAGAACATACGTTCTTGAACAGCGACAGCATCTCGTTGTACGCTACACACAGTTAGCATTATCCATGATCAAGTGACTGGACAGCTGGATTAAGGGCCATGTACCGGTATAATCAGGCACAAAGAATGAGAGATAGGCGTTGTTCAGAACGGCCGCAATGCGGATCAAGCCAGCGCGACCTCCAGGCACTATCGCTACATTCTCCCAAGTATACTTGCTGGGCTTGTCTTTCCTATGCATCTCATTGTACAAGTGGGCCACAGCCTCTCTCAACGGCTTGATGCCAGCTGTTGGACCGTATTCTCTGCTGTTCTCCGAGATGTTAAGAGTCTTGGGCCGTGGGAAGGAACCCTTGATATCATCGTCGACCTAAGCAGACTGTCAGTGGACCCAGAGCCCTGCTTCGGCGTTTGTTGCGATGCCTTACCTCGGGTGCACCTTGTCCAAGGTTTGCCCACTCATGCGGTGCGTCGAGGTAGCCATACTCTGCAGCTCTCTCGGTACACCAGACCACTCCTGTAGAGGCTCTCGTGGCATCCAAGCCGGCGTGGGGCAGGTGCCTATCTCATATTAGTACAGAGGTACAAAGGCGTACACTCCTACGGGACGTGTGTCATTAGTCGTACCCTTCATGAGCAGCACGGAACTGGCGATGGATTTTGCTGTTGGCCTCTGTTGGGAGCAAGTCAGTATGGTTCTATCGTCTGGCTGGCTCAATGCACGAGAAACTTGCCTTGAGACGACGGGCCTCCCACAGAGAACCTCCGACTTGGTTTTGGCTCGCCGGTGTTCCGGTTGATGGAGAACTTGCGTTTCTCGAATGCAAACATCTTGACTTCGTGTTGAGACTGCAGGTTGAGATTGAAGCCAAGGATTCAGGATGTAGAGAGGTCGGAGCGAACAACTTCAGATTGACGGAGCTACGGCTGCACTAACCTTGCGAGCTAGGCACCTTAGGCACAGTATCTTACGGAAATGAGTGAGTTTAAGAGAAATAGAAGTTTAGGTGGAATTGGAAGGAAGTATGAACGACGGTAAATACGCGCAACTCTTCACCGATATTTTGGGGATGACACGCGCTGGATCTCTAACTGTCTATAGGTCCCGCCGGGCAGTCAGCTTGCGTCTCGTTGCATATTACGCACAACCTTCCTGCATTCAAGTCTGCCCAACTCGATCGTCGATTCAGACGCCAAATAGCTCGTTTTTCACCCAAAGCGGCCAGAGGCGGCAAATCACGATGTGCCAGCTTCTCGTCGTAGCACCCATTCTGTTCCAGCTTCAAAACCTGGCTTCCCACGGTGATAGGTCCACCGTAACCATGACGCACTTTATCTCGCACGATTCACCTGGGCGCCCTCACTTGCATCGCAGCCGCGAAATACCTCAGCACATTGAGGTTTGCACATTGTAAGATGACCGAGTGCACAGTAGTGGTAGCCAAGTGACGATGGTCATAGGTAGTGATGGTATTGCTCCATTGGCTAGGCTCTTCCTGAGCTAAGGCTTCAAGACTTACCCCGCCGAACCTGCATTTTCAGGGTGCACAATGTTGACCCACGTTCGTTTCTCCCCTGCCAAGATGCCGAGCTAGCGATCCCCAACAACGGAAGGCATCACCGTGGACCTCCGGCTCCTCCACTTTCCCCGGCGTAATATCGCCGGTGAGGCCGGTATTTGTATTAGGCGGTCGAAAGAGATTAGAGCACGGCACAGAATATGCAAGCAAGAGGCAAAACTGTCACACTATCGAGCCAGGCTGACCGGCCGGCAGAATTCGCCTGAGGCAATGACTTCGCCGCAGGGGTCGCCATCAGGGGTCACGGTGGGTTGACCGTTAGGTCACCTGTAGTGAAACATCGAGATGCGATTGAAGACTTTCTTTGGTGGAATCACGAGCATTCGTAAACTGTAAATGTCCTTGCAGAGCGGAATATGTCAGGGACGACCTGGCCCTGATAAGGCAGTTCGTCAGGCTCAAGAGCACAGCCACGCATAGCCGCAGGGCTCGTGGCGAGGCTCCACATATGGTGTTAAGGATTCCGTATCATCTTCCGCGGACCTCTTAACGCAAGGCAAATTACATCCTGGGCGGCCCCAGGCGCAGCCACCTTCCAAGCGGTCACTAGTTTGGTAACTCACTTCCTGAAACCTTTGTCTCTAGAGAAATTCAAGGGCAACAGTGGCACTGGCATAGCGGCATAGCCGGCCATGAAGGGAATAGGATAGTCACGAGATGTCTGCCGCGGCAAGGTTGTTATCTGCGACGGACAAAGGATTCAGGCCATACGGATATATACTTGATGGGATTGTCGTGCTCGACAGTGAATGAGAGGAAAGTTTGGAGCAAACAAGCCAAGTCTCAAAGTGAAAGCTTATTCGACCGCTACTCAAAGACAGTCATTGGATTGACCGTGCTCCTTCCTCGATTGAATTTTATATCAACATCTCCTCGTTCACACTTCCTTGTACAACTTGATGGCGGTTGCCGAACTGCATATATCCTCAACTTTGACCAGCCATCGTCGCTCTACCAACATGTCTTCAAACTCGGGCACAAGCAAGAGAAGCTCTTTTTTCGGCTCCTTCAGGAAATTAGGCAGATCATCTTCGAACAAAATGGGCAAACCTAGCGAAACCAACTCGGGCACCAATGCTGCGAATCCGTTCAGAGACCCTGCCCCAGCAACTCGCAGACCTGGTAAGGAATAACTGGCCCTCCTCCATCAATCTGGATTACGTCGAGCAGCCATGCTCAGGCGGAACCCCATCCCGACATTGCTAGACTCTTGTGCAGTTCTATCAAGCTGACACGCAAAAGCACCCAATGCCCCACCACCATCCTACATCGAAGCGCTCTCTGGGCCAGATGCCGGCCCCACCATCTCCGCCCCTCGCGCCCCCTCCCCGGCGCCGTCGGGTGCTTCCGCACTCTCAATCGGAGCCCACGCACTCACTACGGAAGAAGACCCATATGCGTTCCTCTCGACCTTCGACACCGTCTTCCTGATTGACGACAGCGGGTCCATGGCCGGCACATCCTGGCGGGAGACTCGCGACGTCCTGAAGAACATTGCCCCTGTCTGTGCCGCCCACGACGCGGACGGTATAGACGTGTACTTCCTCAACACGAAGAACCGGGGGCCCGGGAGCAACAGCGCTGGCGGGTTCTTGAATATCAAGAACGCCGAGGCCGTCAGTCGGCTCTTCGAGACGGTGAGACCCCATGCTGCCACCCCGACCGGTACAAGGCTACAGAACATTCTGGCGCCTTATATCAAAGAATTCGAGGACGCCGTGAAGGCGCACGGCGGCGATGCGGAGGAGACGGGTGTGAAGCCACTCAACATCATCGTCATCACCGACGGCGTCCCGACCGACGACCCGGAGTCTGTGCTCCTCAGGTTTGCCAAGAAACTCGATAAGCTCGACGCTCCGCCGTACCAGCTTGGCGTACAGTTCTTCCAAGTCGGGAACGAGCCCGGCGCTCGTGAGGCGCTGATCGAGCTCGACGACAACCTCGGCAACGAAGCGGGCGAGGGAGTGCGGGACCTTGTAGACACGACCACGTGGAACGGATCGTCGGGTAGTAGGCCTATCCTGACGGCAGATGGCATCTTGAAGGCCGTGCTTGGCGCTGTAGTCAAGCGGTTAGACCGCAGACGCATCAGTGTCGAGCAGCAGAGACCTAATCGTCTGCGCCCTTGATTGCCCTGGTCGACCTTGTTCTCTAGCAGTTACCCAGATCGACTTTCGCCCTGAAGTGTCCTACGAGTTGTTTCGGAGGCATATTTCTTCGGACGTGTTGGTTGCGTCAAACTCGGGTTTGAGCTTCATGCCCTCGTGCTTAGTTCCACTAGGAGAAGCGAGAAGATTATCAGTGGCTTTTTCTATTCTTGCCTATGCTTTCACATAATTCGACTTCTGGTAAAAGGTTGAGATAGACTCATAGCGATACCCAACAATGGAAAGATGACTTAAGCCTCACCTGCGACCTGCATAGCACGAGACTTCAGGAACTTTGCATATCCATGTAGCTGTAACTCACCACCTTACCAAAGGGCTATGGCTCGTGTTGGTTATGGTGTAGATTCAACTTACGTGAGTATCGAGAAGGCGGCGAGCTTTCGAGATAACGGTGGAACCGAACAGTGAACAATACTTCACTAAGGGGGGCCGCAATGTGCAAGCAGTTCGCAATCGGGTCTTGATAAAAATCACCCCGGATTGAATGCACGAATTGAACAAGTGTATGACTGGCTTATGTACGTACAATGTCTATATACGCGAATCGAAAGATTAAGCAAGCAGAGGTCTAACCCTCGTCTCCTCCGAACCGCTCTTCCGTGTAATTACCTCGAAGCCAATGGCTTTCTTTTGCCTTCGCTTGCGTCCAGAAGCATCGCCGTACTGGTCGTCAAACTTCCGGATAGCCTTGAGACTCTCCATGTCCTCGCTGATGCTAGCCCCGATCTCCTTGACGGCCGCATCGAAATGCTTCCTTGTCAATATCCTCTTCTCGGGCCACACGTAGCCTTCCTTCGGCGAACCGGCGGCGGCGTAGGCCCGCATCTCCTCCTTGACCGCGTCCATCGCGGCAGCGACACACAGGTTCTTCAGATCCGATCCCGAGTACAGATCGGTTTCTGCAGCCAGTGTGGCAAGGGATATCGACTCATCTAACGTCTCTTCCTTCAGGAGAATACGGAGAATGGCCTCGCGCTCAGGTTGGAGAGGCAGATCCACCAGTATTTTCCGCGGCAGGCGCCGCAGGATTGCTTCGTCCAGGTCAAAGGGGCGGTTTGTCGCGACGATGACGAAGACCTGCTTGTTTGCTTCCGTCAGTCCGTCCATCTCGCGAAGAAACTGCGTGAGCACGACGCGGCGAGAGGCGTGGCCGTGCCCGTCGCTGCGCTTCCCGAGCAGGGCGTCGCCTTCGTCGAGGAAGATAATCATGGGAGCGAGCTTCCTTGCTACGCGAAAGAGGGCACTGACGCGCTTTTCTCCTTGCCCGACGTACATGTCGTTGATCGAGGCTGCACTGATCTCTAGCATGTTGGCGCCCGACTCTTTCGCTATCGCCTTTGCCAGGAGTGTCTTTCCCGTGCCCGGCGGTCCGTACATGAGGAGACCCGGAATCCGTTCCACCTTCAGGATGCCGTAAGAAAACGCTTGCGGCCGGACGATATGCAAAGACGTTAGTGCCTTGATGGATTCCACCATTGGTCCGGGCGCGACAATGTCGTTGAAGGTAGTACGTATGTCTTTGGCGTTTATGAGGCCCGAAATAAGACCTTTCTCGTATTTATCTAGCTGCTGCTCCTGTGTTGGTGGAGCAACACCGCCTGGGCTATCCTCCGGGTCATCGGAGTCCATGCTTGTGCCAGATCGAGCGCTTGCGCTACCCGTAATGCTGGATCCTCGGGAGGCGAAGGGCGCAACACCAGGGTAGCGAAACACCCATCTCATATCTCGCCAGTCCAGGAAGCTCACTGCTTCTTCAAGCTCCGTAGGGCCTATCGACTTGGAACCTGACCCCGAGAGCAGGGAGGCTAATCTGTAGACCGCTTGTATATCGAGAACGGAATCCCCAAAGATTTGTTGGGATTTGGATAAAAGCACATCGGCCGTCAAGGTGCAGGCGGTCACCGCACTGTTTCCCTCTAGTGCTAGTAACATGTTTGTGAGATTCCGCAGATTTTCAAGCATGTTATCGGATTTTTCCATGCTCGCTTTGATCTTGGCCGGGACTTCGGTGTGGTAGGGAACAATATGGCAATCCTCCTTGCTCATCTCCGCCAATTGAGCACGCCACTGCATCGCAGTCTTCACGTCACTCGAGCTGGAACCGATGATAATGACACGCTTCCCCTTTCGCCATAGGCGATCCACTATAGCCCGTAGTCTCTGGACCAGTCCTTCAGCCAGAGTACCCAACTCGATGTAGTCGCGTACATGGATGATGACAGGTCGTTCGGATTCTAGCGCGTTACCTTGCATGGAAAGCTCCGTGTCGAGTGTCCCTATCAAAGTCTCCAAGGCCTGCGTGATTTTGAGTTCCTCCCATCGCTCATCGGAGCTGCCCACAAGCAAAAAATCCTTTTTGGAAGACAATGACCCCAGGCGGCGTAGAGAAGGGATATCAAACGTCACTGTGCCCTCTGCTTCATCAGTTGACTCGACCATGGACGGAGTTCGTCCATTCATTTCGGCTGCGGCATATCCCAGAGTAGAAATAGCGCCCCTTGACCAGTACGGGGTTTGACCAAGATAGTTGCCGATGATGTCAGCGATGCTCCGCGAATCAAGGTGTAGTACATCTGCCTCCAGCTCGTAAGCAAGACAACATATAACCTCGTTTGCAATTGCCGCTCCTTTATAGTTCAAGACAGACAGGACAGTGACAGGGCGGTGTAACTCTGCCAAAGGCTTGATCTTTGGCGGAACCGCAGCCAGCTCATTTCTCGCTCTGCAAACAAGTTCCGCGAGGGCACTATATTCTGATTCCTTCAGCCTTGCGGCAGAGTTGCCCAGTAACCCCGTAGGACCGATAACATAGTCAGGTCG
The DNA here is from genome assembly GCA_007388105.1 of Coniochaeta prunicola. Lineage (NCBI taxonomy): Eukaryota > Fungi > Ascomycota > Sordariomycetes > Coniochaetales > Coniochaetaceae > Coniochaeta > Coniochaeta prunicola. The sequence continues at coordinate 85,717 of SMOB01000317.1, forward strand.
CAATCTCTTCAACCATTTTGAGCCTTGGGTTCCGGGATGATCACCCCCTTGTAACGTGTTCTGTAGAGACAAACTCTGCACCCAGAAGAAGACCCCATCACCGACATCACTGTGTTGCGAAACAGCCGCGAGGTACCAACTCGCTATGACCCGTGCATGCTGCAAGGTTTCAAGCACGTATTGTGCGTGGTCACAAATCTCCGAAGTCGAAAGCTCTTCAGCGGTTACTACAGGCTTTACGTGGGGGATCGCACCGTCTAGACCCTGCCACAACCTGTCCACCAAGGCCATCAGTCGCTCCGGAGACAACCGAGGCAGTTTGACGTTGGGACTGCCCATTATTGTGCTGATCCGGTCATATGGCCATATGTGCTCTTCCAACCAGTACGGCGGTATTTTTACAGGGGGCATCTCCTCATAGATCTTGCCCCTCCATGCTCTGGCACGAGAAGAGCCAGTCCCTTGGCTTCTGGCTACCTCCTTGGCCGGGACAGCAGACTGTGCCGCCGGCTCTGGCGTAGACTGCGCATGATCTCCGGTCTTCTCAAGGGACGAAGCTTCGATACCCGACTTGCGCAATGGCTCACCGGCAAGTTTCGGCACGTTTGAATCATCGGACCGCTTGGAGTGGCTCGTAGAGGAGGTCTGGAACGCCCTGGCACTGAGTCGTGACCGGTTGGGCGGGCTGTTGGTGCTTATTGTGACGTTGGACGACGCGGTCACTCGTATCCGCGTCGCTGAGAGCAGGGCGCGAGCCCCGACAACAGGCATTCGGGCTCGGAAAACGGATATGCGTCACATCGGCTGTGATGCACTCGTTTCCGCGTTCCAATGGGTGAAAGGTTGTACAGAGAATTGCGCGAAGTGATCTGGAAATGGGAAGTCTTAGCAACCTCGAATAAAGCTGACGGTCTGGTGACAGCTGTCGTGTTCCGACTCGCATGTGCGCCACTTGATGCGCGCCACACCCTGCAGGCGGACTGAACGGCCCCATCCCTGGAAACAGGCAGGAAGAGCCGAGTCCAAAGCCGGGCAGGCACCGTCACTTATTCATCCTTCTCACAAAGAAGGAGCATCTAATAATAACTGCAAGCAAAGTATTTTCAATCTTTACTGGCGTTTATGGTACCTTTCTATGAGTTTAATATCTAGCAGCCAGTTTTAGTGTTCACTTCAGACGAGAATTTCAACCTTGATGAGCGTACGGCTAGGTGAAGTCACGATCGTTAGGCCAGGCTGGGCCGAAGATATCCGACAGCTGGGGATGGTCTCGGGCTGAGAGAGCTGATCTAAGGGCTCGGCTGGTTGGAGTAGGTAGGGTAAAGGATCTGAGAAGACACCCGACGACTTTAGTTGCGCCACCCGTCATGGCAGTTCCCCAGGGCAAGGCTGCCTACAAGAAAAAGGATGGGATCCTCACCCTCTCCGGTGATCAGAAAACGGTCACTTGGACGCCACTACCAGGCAATGGCCCGCCTGTTGTCTCTGTGGCCGTAGCGAACATTAGCAGTGAGCAGATCGTTCATGTGTTGCGCGATGATTCTCCAATGCTGACTCTCAGCCTCTAGATCTCCAACAGACACCGGACAACAATCCCAAGGTCATGTTGAAGATATTCGAGAAACCTCCGTCCGGAGATGGTGATCCTGTTGCATATCTCTTTCACTTCAACTCGGCCAACCCTAGGCCGGAAGCGAACGCACTGAAGGAAGTCTTGTCAAGACTGATTGCTAGCAACCGGAGTGGCGACCCAAGCCTACCAAGGCCAGCAACCCAAGACCAACCAGCGGTTACGGCCAACGGTGGCGCCCAGTCTGCATCCATGGCTTTTGCAAGCACGGTCAACTCAAGCACGGTCTCGTCACGCTGGTTTGATGATAACACGTTGAGAAATGATATAGAGCTACAGCAATCTCTTATGAAGAAGGACAGAACCCTGCATCAGACATACATGGATGCTCGGGCCACGAAGCCTGAGTCAATCTCCGATGCTGCGTTCAACTCTCAGTTCTGGTCCACGAGGACAAATCTCCTCCGAGCTCACGCGATCGAAATCAACCAGAAAAAGGGAGCTTATAATGTCCTATCCGCGGTCAAGCCTGAGAAGGACGAGAATGGAGATCTGAAGCTCAGGATCACAGTTGAGCAAGTGCAGTTGATGTTCCAGCAACATCCTCTTTTGAAGAGGGTGTACAACGAAAATGTCCCGAAGCTCTCCGAGACTGAGTTCTGGTCGCGTTTCTTCCTTAGCAAACTCTCAAAGAAACTCAAGGGCGAGCGCATCGTTGGGAATGAAAACCAAGACGTTGTCTTTGATAAATACCTTAATAGTGTCAATGAGGACACCACCAATTTCACGAGCAGGGTCACGTCTCAGGCAGTACCCCATATAATCGACCTCGAAGCCAACGAGGAGAATCAAGGCGGTTTCAAGAGCGGCAACCGAAAGGATGTCGAGATGCGTCCGCGGACGAATGTCCCCATCATGCGGACGTTGAATAGCCTCAGCGAGAAAATCATGGCCAACATTGCCCCCATCGATCATGATCCTACATCGGCAAGTGGTATGGATGAAGACACCTACCACGAGCTCTATCTGCGCGATCTGCAGGGCGAAGCCGAAACAGAACGCATCGTGCTCAATGTCAAGGAGCAAAACAAGTTTTTCTCGACCAGTGGATCTGGTGATCAGAAACAGACCGACGGGCTAGACACCTCTCAGGACCCGGTAGATGTGCTCTTTGAAGTACAAGCAGACCTAGAAACTCTTGACGACGACGGGGCGGGAGGCCTGGACCTGCATCGAGGCATTGGCGTTGACGACGAAAGCGAGAGCGATGATGAGAACACCGCAGATAAGACGGACCACGTCGGCTCTCGCGCAGCCCGCAAGAAAGCTCAGTCCCAGATTCTGGATGGCATGCGCAAGAAGCGAGCTGAGACGTATGGCCTGGCCTCGGACGAGACCAGGCCGATGAGTATTTCGGCGGACATCGCGCAGCGGTGCTACGTCACCAACGCCACAACGACCGAGTTCCTCCGGCAGTTTTGGAGTGCCTTCCTGTCGGGCAATCCCGATCGAGCGCAGGAACTAGCGTACCATGTCGAGTCCCTCGGAAGGTCGATGCTACGTATCGAGGCTTTGGCCGAGGAGGCGGAGAAAGCTAGGGAAGCAGCGATAGTCGAAGAGAAGCAAAGGATCGTTGAGAAATATAAGAGGACAGGGAAGAAGGTCAGAAACTGGAATCCAGATATGGTGAGGGGCGGTAAGAAGGATGTTTTGGCGCTCTTCGCGCCGACCGTGGAGAGCCTAGAACATGCTCAGCGGTTGTATCGGGCAGCGCTCGAGGCGGAGGGAATGAGGCCAAGCACCGAGGCATAGACGATGGGTCCTGGAAGGAAGACATAGACATCAATTAAGAATTCAGGGACATACATCTGGTCCCACAGAATTTGTGCCGCTTGGATGACATGCCAACCCTACAGACTATCTACCACATACTTCCGCATCGTCCACCAGTCTGACCAGAGGACATATGTTTCTCCACTGTCAAAGTCCGACACAGGACCTTAGCAGCAAACAATCGCATGCTGGCAGTACGTGACAGGAATCTAGGGTCTCAACCTCCTCAACAAAGAACATAACATACCAGGTTTGTTCTTTCTCCATTCTTAAGTTGCCTATCTGTCCGACGTTTGGCAAACGATGTAGGTGTTCTGCGCACGGACCATATCAAGTACGAAGTCCCTTTTCAGCCTCAATGACGAAATAATTCAACAAATGATTCGAACATACCCTTTAAATCTGTTCCATTCAAGTCCCGCATACTCACTATTTTCTGGTCGCTCTTGGACTCTTCCTGCATGAATTCAAATCTGCCAATCGTGTTTCCTGACGTGACCGGGCAAATGGTTTGATTTCAGTATCTCTAGATTTTTGGCGGACCCCGTCATTCTTTATACACCATGGAGACGAGGGAGATCCCCGGGTACTATTACGGTATTTATTCCTAGGAAAGGCTCAGTATGAACAAGTCAGCTGACAAGCCCCAGACGCCGAGAAGAAAAAGTACTTCAAGATCGACAAGAATGCACCACCCACAGCCCCATACTCAGGCGAGAGTGTGAAGCGTCGCAAACTTGAGCATGAGAGAGTGAAGAACGCCCAGGTATCTGCTGCACAGAGGAAGAAGTTTGTTCGGAGGTCCCCGGTACTTGGGGATCCTTTACTCGGCGGCCTGCTCGCAGTTGAATTTGGAACTGCTCCAAAAGACCTTCAGGTCGGCTGCTGGGCGAAGGGGCTTTGCTATAAGGGGTGCATTCATGTTGGCGGGTCCATGAGAAACAACAACAACCACCCGATTCGGCCCCTCTACAACAACAACCAGATTGAGCACCTCTACATCAGCAATGCTGATGAGAAGTCTGGCCTTGGCGTTGCCATCGGATGTAGGTTTCATTCCTCCGTCTCATGACTCTGCGTGTTGGCACTCTTGCTGACCCTCCTAGCCTTTTTTGAAAGCGAAGTTTACGGTGCATATATCCCTAGAGATGAACATGATAGGTATGCTGGTATTTGAGTTACGCTTTCCATCAAATGTACGACATAATGGCGGCTAATCATCATCAGGATCATCTGGGATCCGACCTCACCGATCTGGATGCAGATGTCCCATCTTCAGCTAAGCATACCGCAGATATGCTCCATCAAATATCACCCATCATCCAATAAGATCCTCATCGCATCCCGCAAACCCGGAAACAGAGGTGGTTTATACTCTTTATCTAGTGCAGACCAGATCGATAGGTCACGGCCGCTGTGGGACCTCCGACGACCGAACTTAAACCACTTGCACTACTGGCCGACAGAGGGGAACTCTCGAGGTCGCGTAGCGAATACATGCACACCTGCGCCTGCCACAAATAGCAGCCTTATCTGCGTCCTCGGCACCAGTCGAGGCCTCGGCTGCTTTTCTGTCAACGGCCAGATGCTTTGGTTAGAGAGCCAATCTTTCGTGCCTCCACATCCGAAAACGAACTCCCAACGTTCTTCCGACATCCTCTCCGTCGACTTCCTGCCGCATAACCCCCAAGTCGTCGTGGCCGGCATCCGTGGGCCCCGCCGGATCTGCATCGCAGACCTCCGACAAACCTCGCGAGAGTGGGACTGGATGGTCCATCGTTCGTCACCCGCCCACGTCCGTTGTCTGGACGAGCACCACGTTCTGGCCGCTGGGCCGAACCACTCAATGAGCATCTACGATCTGCGCTTCCGCTACCGCGACACTTCGAAGAACAAGCCTGTTGTGGTCTTCCCAGAATTCAGGAACGCGGAGCAGATCCAATTTGGGCTGGACGTCGATCCCTCTCTGGGTGTCGTGGCTACCGGTGACACTTCATCCAAGTCCCCGGGCCATCGTATCGTCAGCATCTTCTCGTTGAAGACCGGCAAGAGGCTAACGGTACCTGCCCTTGAAAATGCGGATCCGGGACTTGCGGCCAAGGCCCTGGTGTTCCAGACGCTTCCTCGGGAGACGAACGCGAGCTTGTTCGTCGGCGGCGCGTCGGGCCAGATCCACAAGTTTTCCTTCGGAAACGACATTGACGAGTGGACTGGCATGAGGTTTGAACCACCAGTGGCCCGATCCTGGTAAGATGAGACGGCTTTCGTTATTGGACCTCAGCGAGACAGCAGACAAGGCTTTTGTCAAACGCAACTTCCGCTGGTTCGAGGATACTCCTTCATCGTACAGGACGAACATCCCTTTCCATGTGATTCAATGCTTAGAATTCCCGTATGGAGATGTCGCTCGCGGGACACTCGTTGGGACAGTCAAAAATGGCCATTATCAACCTCTCAAACACAAGTTGCAACAATGGAATTGTCTCATCCGGGCCATCGAGTCCAGCCGTGGTGGGTGATCCCAATGAGTAGGGCCTGGCCTGCTGAACCGGCAGACAAGACTTAATAAATTGTCGCCTGAGGAAGCACTACGAGTGACCAATATAGCCTATCTAAGGGCCAACGACCCTATGGTCCTTGCTCGCTATATTTGACAGCTCTTCGTCAGAGGATAAAGTGTGTGACTTTGCCATGACAATAATGGCATTGCCCTTCGCTCAAGATAGGGGCAAAGAAGCGCAGGAGCGAATGGAACGTGGACCGTCCAAGCTCAGGAGAAGCATAGACGACATAGAAACTAAGGCATGGCTAAGAGCGTTGTCTCTCAATAATGGCAAGCAACACGGGATATTTGTTTGTCACGTTTGGACCGTGGCCGATTACTGGCCCTTCACGTCAGATTGTCAGAGGAACGAACGGCGCGATTAAGCACACGAAGCTCTCGATTGCCACGAGACGTAAACCACCCATGTCCATCCCTAAACCTTCCTTTCTTCCTTTTCCACATGACTAGCAGAGAGCCAAAGTAGCAAAGCAATATTATTGATCACGCCATCCCGGATCCGCAGGGGATATCTTCAAGATAACCGAACACCTGCCCGCGCCTAACTGCCAAAATGACCCCTCGCTAATACACCACTGATGCAGTTCGACTTAAACCCTACTAATAACGCCGGAAAGAACAAAATTACATGTAAACACCAACTTTTATAATGGATATCTCCTGGTCCTTGGAAAATAAGAGAGCCCGAGCCGGTCACCTCGCCAGCTTCACGCTCCCGTCAGCCTCGCTCTTCAGGTTGAACGTGCCCACCAAGCTCGGAAACGCCTTGGCAAAGGCATCGCCCAGCGTCCAGTTCTCGAGCCGGCGCAGGTGTCGCTCGAAGACGGGGTTGACCATCAGCTCCTCCGTGTCCGGGCTCTGCAGCAGGACGTCGATGTCCTCGTAAGGCCAGTTGAGACATAGCGTCATGGTGAACGGAATAAAGAAGTTCTCGAAGGGGAAGTTGTCCCCCGCAGCCGCCGGCGCGCCCCGGTTCGTGCGCTGCCCCGATCCGCTGGGGGTCGAGGAAGGGCCGGAGCCGGAGGGAGGCGGGCCGTAGTAGTCCCTCACCAGCTTCTCGCGCATGCGCGGGAAGGGGAGGTGGTCCATCCACGCAGGGTGCGGGGTGAAGAGCTGGCTCGGGCGGGGCGTGGCCCACTCGGGGAGGCGGTCGTAGTTCTCACGCGTGGGGGAGATCTGCCAGCGCATGATCAGGAACATGATGTACAAGACGGCCACGCGTTCCGGTAGGGCCGAGATGTCGGGGAAGGTCTGGAGAATGTCGGTGAAGACCTTAGAGAGTGGGTGGGAGAAGTGTGATACGGCTGGGTTGAGGAGCGACGAGACGGAAGGGTACCGCGGCCCGATTATTTCCTGAGCCGAGAGGCCTTCCGCTGCACGCTGCTGGCGCTCGTGGAGGAAGTCGAGGAGGAGGCTGTCGAGGGGACAGGTCGGAGGGCAGTTCTTGACAGGTGCGGAGAACCCGGCATAGGCGGTATCTGGGGCCAGAGAGCCGGTTGGGGGACTGTAGGAAGAAGCTGGCGGTCCGAGGCTGTTTACATCTTGGCGTCTGGATTGATGGTTCTGGGGCCGTATGGCGGTAGTGGCCCAATCATGCTTCATGGGCACGTGGTTGAACTGGGGAGAGTCCTGTGCGCCGTTGACGCCGTGCTGGATTCGTGCGACTCGCTGATTAGGGTAATCCAGGAGGAAGTCGAGCCCGAGCCTTTCGGCGCCGAGATCGAAGCCGTGGACCAAATCGTGGCGTTGTTGCGTGAGTAGTTTGGCTTGTGGATATGGTTGCAACTGCTGCACTAGTGCTGCTGGAGGAGACAGATCTGTCCCACCACTTGACGCCGCATCGTTATTTTGTGGCAGCCAATGGCCTCCTGATGCTGGAGGAGCAACCGGAACCGGCGACGTAGCACTGGCGCTGGACGGCGTTGAGACATTGTTCATTGAAGACGGAGCGGCTTGCTGCGTGGCCCGGAGATTGTACATATGGCCTGGAGACGAATAAACGGGAAGTTGGTCTATGGCGGCACAGATCCCGTCAGTATGTTTCTCTTGTGGCACACGCCAGAGGATTTCGTCACGGGTATGGCGTGAGGAGCTCCCAACGTACCTGCGCCCGTCAAGATGGGCTGTATCATGGACACCACCGAGGCCAACCTCCGCTTGATATCCAGAAGCTCAGCTTCAACATCCTCCTTTGCGCGCAAGGCAGCCTGCAGCTCTAGCTGGGGTTGTTGGTTTTTCAATTCGTGTATCTGCCTCTGCAAGCTGTCGATCTGGGTCTTGGTTCGCTCCCGGATGGCTCGCTGTGCCTCTCGGTCTGCAGACGACAGATACAGTTAGTCACAGTACCAAAGCAGGGTGGTTGAGATTCAGGAACAGGAAAAGGAACGTACCATTCGCCCTTTTCTTCTCGAGCTGCTCTGGCGTTAAGTTGGCAACTCCTCTGGAGCCGGCCCCTCCAGTCTTGCGCTTCTTGCTGCCACCGTCTTGGCTCGGCTGGTTGGTGCCATTGGTTACTGATGTTGCACTGTTGTAACCGCCGTCGTCAGTGCCGGTTCTGGACCGTTTGCGGTCACCCTCGGCAGGTCTGCCAGCTCGTTGGACTGTCTCAGCCTCGAGCACAACAGCAGAGTGCGGCTGCTCGCCCGAGGCCATCCGAGCATGAAGAGGGGTATTAAACTCGGGAACCCAAGTACAAATCTAGCCCGCTAGATCTGGCGTCGCACACGGAATTAGATCCGACGGTGTCGAGCCAATTACGGTCTCGATAAATCAAAGTACGGTATATGACATGTAAGATGCAGCTAAGCCCAGATCTGACTCTGCTTCAAGCTGGTCGTGGCGCGTTTCGTCAGATCACTGAGTTGTAAATTGCAAGGGGGAGGTAGCTCCGTGACTCGGTGCACACCAATTATTGGCCGTAGCTCGATTCATTTTCTCCTGCTTGCCGAACCCCAACCGAGTCATGGCTGTCCAACTACCGGCTTGCCCCGCTCCTTTCGACGCCGGGTGGTACGTACTCTCCTGCACTGGGTTCTGGATTATACCTAGTCTAGTATCACCGCATCAACAACGGCCATCCTTCAAATGTCAACTGTCGACCAGCAAGCAGCATCAAAGCCAGCTACAATACTTCCAAAGCCTGTATCTTTTTTATCTACTCATTACAAGCATTGCGTACAGTCCTCCAACCTCTTATCCAGGAGTCCCAAACCCTCCGTCTTGACACTCTACTCCCCCTAATCAGCCGAAGCCCTGGCAAGAGCCTCGTGCAAGTGTGGCGGGAACCGATACCGCAGCTGGCTCGTATATGTCGTCAGGTCGACGCTGATCTGCTTCAGCTCGTCCGCCAGCATCCTCGCCGTCGACTCGTTGCCCGTGAACTGACCGCCCATCAGGCGCTCCCTCTGCTTCTGGCAGCAGATGATGGTCCACATCAGCAGGTTCGGCACGTTGATGGCCACGGGCTGCGCCAGCGCCGAGAACTTGGATGCGTAGTTGCGGATCACGCTCGGGTCGCCCCTCGCGTCCAGTGGCAAGATCTCGAGGGCGCGTATTTTCTGTTCAGATTTTATGTTAGTATACTCATTGTAAGAGTCCCTGGGTTGAAGAGGGGACAAGAACTCACGTCCAAACATTGAGGCCACCTCCCCGCCTCGACCAAACCCTTGATCTCACTCATCTGCAGTAGCACAGAACAAGCGACCCGGTTCGGGTCCCGGATCCGCTGCCAGAACGAGTGATCCCGTTCATACATCGTCATCATGGTTCGCGCCAGCTCGACAGGGTCATCAATAGCCGCCAGGCTCAGGCTGCTGCCCGGCTGCACGGCCTCGGCCTCCTTGCCCGCCACACGCGGTTTGACTGGCAGGAGCCTCATGGGATCCTCCCCGATGTCAAGCGAAATCGCCTCGCTCAGTGCCCGTGACACGATCGCCACGACCGTGTCGTAGTCACCCGCCAGGTGGTAGAGCAAGACCGCATCCGTCGTTCGACCGTTGTCGTCCGCGAAACTGGCTGCCTGGAGAGTTATGGTCTTGACGAACTCCTGCTCTTCGCCCAAGGCAATCAGCGGGCCGCGCTCCTCGATCATGCCCTTGATGCGCTGTCCGTCGGGCTTAATGTCTCCGATCAACTTGCTGAACTCCCTCGTCTCGAGCACCAGCTCTCGCAATGCCTCGTGGCACAGGGCGGCATGTTGCAAGCCGGCCGCGTCGTCGGCATTGAGACAAATCAGTATCAGGTAGTCGACCGCGGCAGCCACATCGGCAGCCCTGAAATCTCGGGTATAGTATCCCACCATGCGGCCAAAGTTAATCTGCGGCAGACCACGGGTGTTGTGGCTGAGCAGCTCGTTGCCAGCAGAGACAGCATCCGCCGGACGCAGGAGGCCGTAGTACTCCAGTGCGATAGCGAAGTGTACCGCATCGACATACGAGAAAGGATACAGATATGCGATAGCCTGCTCAAACATACCAGAGAGTATCTGCAAATAGAAGAACATTCCAAAGCTGCCGTTTGTGTCCTCTGCTGTCGTCTTAGGGAAGTGCTTGAGGCCGATCTCGCGTATGCTCGTCTGCAGCTCGTTCAACCCGTACATCTCGGTAGCTAGCTCCGCCGAGCGGTCGCCCTCGCGTGCGAGGTTAAACTGCAGCCAGATCCAATCGTTGACGTCCGTCTGCAAGCCCTCCAGCGTCCGGTTACTGAGCTCACACCGGCCAATGATCTTGTAGCACGCCATGCGAAACGGATCTATTGACCGCTCAGGGGCGTTTCTGATTCTCTGGGCGTATTCGTTGTTACACCGCTCCTGCACCGCCCGCTTAAGACGGCGATCCTCGCTAGCGGCGTAGGTGTTGATGTACGTCGAGAATGTCCGGTCGATGCTCCGGAAGTGGCTCTGGTTATTGTTGACGTACTGCGCCGCCTCGTTGACGTGCCCAGACCGTAGTAAATAGTAGACGACAGCCCAGACGTAGTCCCCGCCGACTTCTTGCAGAGTGGTGTTATCCGGCACCAGCGTCTTCCTAGCTGAACGTAAACGTATGTAGGCTTTGATCTTGCTTACAACGTCCGGCCGACCGCCGAGGTTGGCGTCTTGCGGGTACTTGGCAATCAGTGACTCGACCTCGCGGAAGAACTGTTTTTCCAGATACTCGTTCGCTCCCTTGAGAACGCGTTTCCGCATAGCAATGGCGTTTGCCGAGTTGGTATTTGGGTCGAGGTACATTTTCGCATAATGGCGTTGACGAGGAGCATTCCCTTTCTCAGGATCCTCCTCGAGAATCTCCATCAACGCACGGTATGCGTCAACCATATGCGGTGCGTGGCGGTCTCCCGACTTCTCCTCGAGCTCGGCTAGTTCGGCCAGCAAGAAGACAGGCTGCCCCTGCTGTCGAGCGTCGTTGAGATGATGTATCTTCTCGGCGAGTTTCGCTTGCTTTTCGCGCACGAACCGGTCATCCATGCTGGACGCGCCTTGGAGAGATGCGCCCCTATCAACGCCGCCCTCAACGTCGGAAAAGTCGGCTGTAGGGTGGGCACCAATCCGGCTTGGGGCGCCAATTAGAGACTTGTGCACTGAAGATCGGCCAAAGGTGCTGTTCTTCTGAGCAGATTTGGGACCTGTTGCCGGCTGGGTCGACTTGCGTCGCGACCTTCCGAATCCGCCCTGCGACTCCCTACTTGGAGTGCCGGCGCGCACACCGCCAGCCGGCGTTTCCTCGCGTGGCTTGATTCCGAAGTGTTGATAGATGCGTTTTCGCTGAGCTTCCCACTCCATTGTCACATTATCCTCCAGGAAAGTATCGAAATCTCGGACGGACCGCTCCAGACCGTCTGCAATCATGCTCAGGGTGGTCTTCGTCTGTAAGTTATTGAGGTATGTCTCGACATCTAACTCCCCGGTAGCGTGGCTCGATGTCGGGCGATCGGTCCGTCCATGAATGCCGAAAGCAGCGCCTAGATCCTTGACAGCCGCTCCAGGGTCAACACCTGATGCAGCAAGCAGGTAATGTGCTCTCCCATCTATGGGTCGGTCGTTAGCTCGCCCCGGGCCAAGCTTTCTGAGTCGCTGGCGGAGGTCTCCAAGGCCTAGTTGAAGGCTAGGGAGTTCTTCGAGTGCGGACTCCCCTTCTGCCTGCTTCTTGCTCTTCGCCAACAGGCTGTCGAAATATGCACCACCAGCCGGGGCCTGATTCTGATTCTGCTGAGATTGTGCTTGAGACTGGTTCAGGCCAAGGCTCGTGGGTTGAGATGTGCTGAAGAGGCTGGCACCGAAAGCAGGGGCTGTAGATTGCTGCGGCTGCTGCTGCTGCTGCGGCTGATTCGTTGCAGTCATCGAGAACAGAGATGGGCGAGCGGTCGAGCCTGCAAGGGTGCTGCCTCCAAGAGTACTGTTCCCAGACGTGTTCTGCTGGGTGCCAATGCCAGTATTCAGGCTACCGAACAGGCCAGGTTTTGGTTGCTGCGGGTTGAGCGACGCTCCAAAGAGTGAGCCGGTCGGTTGGGCCTGCGTTGATGCAGTGGAAGCACCAGCTCCAGTGTTCATATTACCGAATAGGCCTGTTCCCGTCGCTGGCTGAGCAGTATTGGGTTGTTGTTGGGTGGCTCCGGTTAAGGTCAGTATCGGCGTCGAGCTGGGCTGGCTAGAAGCCGGTGTACCGAAAAGGCTGCTGCCCCCAGCGGGCTTGTTGAAGAAGGACATGCTGGATGTGCGAGCTGGAAAGTTACCGGCTTCGTGAGGGAGGAAGCGCGTCGAAAAGGCGCGTTTTCCAGCTGCACCAAGGAGGAATCCAGGTTTGTTTTGCAAGGCTGAAATGCTGGGAAGCTCCAAAAGCTTGTGCCAAGCGTCCGGGCGCAAGGGTGTGTTTTGTGGGGTGTCTATGAGCGCTACTGCCAATCACCTTCATTAAGGTACTACTGTAGGATTTATAAAGCAAGCCTCCTTTCACCATTTTGCTTTGTCTCTCACCAGCAAACAGGCCTCAACCTTCAAACCCGTTCATCCTGTATCTATCTCTTCGTCTAAAGTTTCAGTTTCTCCTAAACACAGTCCCTGATTGCTAAGGACGAGATCCATCACAAAAGTCATCAGGTTTGGCGAGGAAAGATGATTTCAGGATGTGGTTTATTATATTCTGTCGGCTGAAGATCGCCTCAAAGACATGGTTTCCCATACGATCTCACGTATCTAAATCACAATTGCACCCTTCTCGCAGCCTCTCGATGGTATATACCTTAAATACAGCCTGTAACTCCGCGCCCTCAAACGCCTGCGAGCCGACCGACCAATGCTAGATGACACGATAGGAAAATTTGACTAAAGATAGTTCTTGTGGCGCACATCGGTTGAAAACCGCGGCATATCTGCCACACTGTACCGACTGCTGGTACCAGTGTTCATGGGATGCAGAGCGGTCGGTGGCCGCTGGATAGCCGGCATGATAGGACTCCTGCGATCATCCCGCAGGATCTCATCACTGTCACGCCCACGCTCGACATCCGGCTCGTGAACCATGATTGGCTTGCTGATAACTGGCTTCTCAGTATGGGGCTGCATCTTCGACTTGCGGAAGTTGAGGTTCTTGGGGAGGTTCATCGGGTTGATCATCCTGGTTGCCCGCCGAAATGCGGAAATCTCCTCCTTCTCCTGGTGGTATGAAGCTGCAGGCTGCGAATACCCTCCATCCCGAGAGTAGGCGTCGCGAGTTGAATAGTCATCGTACATGGTCGCCTTGTTGTCGGCCGTCGCCAAGCTGCCATCCTTCCTTATGTGACGAGCAGTAATGCCTTGGTTGCCATCTCTGAAAATGATCGACGCGGCCATGTTGAAGAAGCCAAAGGCGATAGCAAGAATACCAGACGCCAAAACAAGACGCCATATGGGCATGGTGAGGTTCTTCTGGCTGTACTTGTCTTTGTCAAGGTTCCCCAGCACCTGGCAACCCAGCATCACCATGAACACACCAAGCCATGCCAGCGAATGAGAGACGCTGAAGACCGGCCAGTTATCCCTGAAGTACCGCTGGAAGAGGTTCAACTCGGTTATGGTGAGGAAGACGGCAAAGAGAAAGACGAAAAAATGCGCGACGGTATCGAAGAAGTAGAACTGGCCAGTCAAGCCAGAAAGAACAATCATGGCCCAACTGGAGACCATGATGGCGGCAAGGCCAATGATAGTGAGGGCCCGGAGGGCATTGAGTATCAGGTGGCCAGAGCCCCTAACTTTCGAGTTCTGTCCAAGGTTGAACATGGTCGCGTGCTTCTTGATGTTCCTAAAGGGGTGATCTTGGGGATCTAAAAGACTGTTGGTCAGCTGAGGAACCGCGGCCAGTGAAGCCATTTATCACGGTCAGACACTTACGTTTTGGGTTGCAGACCGCCGTGTGGCAGATTTTGAGGTCGTGGGATGGGAGTTCTTCTTTAATTAGGTATCCGGCTGGCAGGTTGATGTTTGCAGGTAGTGAAGACAGAGAGCCAGAGTGAGAGAGAAGGGGGGGATGTAAGGAAAAGTATTAAAGCGCCAAGAGAGAGACAATCAAGACAGCCAGTGTCTAGTAGAGTAAAGAAATATAGCACAGAGCTCAACTCATAGACATCCACATCTATTGTGGATGGAACAATAGGATGGAGTCAAAGGAAACAATAAGGCAAAGGGCGTGTGGGTGAGGTAGGTCTTTAAGCAAGAGCTTTTACGACATATCCATTGTTCCCATATCGACGAAAATAGGTCTGGAAGAGAAGAGACAAGTGACTTTGCTGCCGGCGACAAGGAGAGTGAGTCGAACGACTCCGACGGCAGTCTTTGATAGTGTTTTAGTGTTTCGCATTGGACAGTAGCATCGAGTACCTTCTGACCAATAGCTCGTCACGCGCTCGTGTCTTCTGAGGACGCGGGAGAATGACAGGAGGTATTCCACAGCAGCGTCTCGAGGAGACTGGCGTTTCATCGTGGCATGTCTTCTCGAGCCGGAGGAACTCGACCTTTGACCATCGACAGTTAACTCCAGAAAGGCTGTCAAACAGGCATGATCTCTAGCGCCGAGTTCCAAGGGTATTGACTGGTCAGGCTTCCATGAGGCTTCTGACGACGATCCCCCGCTGGAAGGAAAGACGCCCAGGGCGATCAGGACTCGCAAGATTCCAGGCAAGCGTAGTGGGATCCCAGCGCATGAAGGAGAGTACTGATCTCTACCAGCCAATGATTCTCATGGTGGTCGCATTGGAGCCACTGAAGACAACCAGGAGAATGGACCGACGTCGAATTCAAACGCTCCACCGGCTCGAAAGAAACTGGACTCTTGCGGCAGTCGCACCTGGGCTCCTTCATGTCCCGCCTTCTTTGTGCGTTCGATTGGATGTGGACGAAGCGTTGTCGTTTCAGAGTCGATTTAGCCTCCAAACGGCTATCTGGAGAGCACATCCTGCCTATGATTGGCCAGTGGTGTGCCGCCAAGGGATACCCCACGCTGGTCTCTTACCCTTCGAGACTTTTGATAGTTGTGCCTACTGTACCTACAGTATCTTCTTTGGAACACATTCTATGATTTTAGCAAGTCTTTTGCTATAACGATTTTAAAGTCTATCTCGATCACACAGTTCCAATGCCGCAAGATGCCTCTCCATGCTTGCCAAATACTTATCGAGGCATCATCAGGACCGGGTTTGAGGTCTCATGCGGCTAAATCATCCTCAACAGCAGATCTTCCGGGACTTGGGAATACTGTCTGACCCTAAACCGGTCCTGATCTGGAAGACGACTCTTCTTAGGACAACAGCGACTGAGTAATAAATGCACCCCGAAGTGCGCTGTCCATTCGATATTCGTCTAGACATTGAGCCCAACTTCGGGAGGCCACAAGCGCCGAGCACGGCAGTGCTTGACGCGGACTTTGCGACCTGTAATCTTTGAAACACGAGCTTAATACTCAGGACTAAGCGCTGGATCTGGAAGCCTTTCGCCAGGGAATCCACCTTAAACATGGCCACAACCCGGCGAGGGGTGTTAGGCGCGGTATTCTCTCGTCGGCTGACCGCGTCTAGCACTGTTGCAGGCGCGATGGCGTTCCACTGTGTAAACGATACCTGAGGTTCTGGACCGTTAAGGTACTGACTGACCGACACTGTTGGCCAAAGCGCCTGTTCGAATCTTCGTAGCTGAAAAGATTTGATTGGCTGTCAGGATCCGCCTCAGCGGACAGACAATGCACAGCCTCACTGGCCATTGGTGGGACCTTCAACCTGAAAGGGAAATTCGAGAGGATTCGAAAACCGAGATCTGGCGGCTGCCTCTTGTCGCCGCGCTGGTCCGACTTTCTTTCCCGCACCCTAACTCTACCTGCCGATTCACCATCGGAAAGTGTATCATCACTTTACCTCGGGGCCAAGCACTTTTGACCTTCTCTATTTTAAGGTGTCTTGATCCACCAAAGCCATATCTGCAGTTATCTGTGCAGACATCTGCTTAGTCCGTCCGCATTTCAAGCCACACACTCGCACACGTGGTCTGCGCCGCCTACACTCACATAGAGATGGCTCGCGGTAATCAGCGTGAGAAGGCCCGAGAGGCAAACCTCAAAAAGATGGCTGCTCAGGTAAGGTCCTCTTCTAGAATGATGAACTCGCCAGCTGAGCGACTGTCATTACGTTCAACACGACAGCCTACAGGCGCAGCTGGCTGACATGCCGTCGGCATATATAGAAGAAAGGAAATCAAAAGAGCGGAACGGAGCTGCAGCGTGATAAGGAGTTGGCAGCCGAGAAGATGAGGGAGAAGCAAAGGCTCGGTATGACAAGTCTCTACTCTACTCCCAGCATACTTGTTCCTCCCATGCTAACAGTACTTGATAGCCGACGAGAAGAAGAAGGCCGAGGAAGCAGCAAAAGCCAAGAAATAGAGCCCAGCGCGGATCTATTAACTCTCAGGAGCGATGTGTCATGCATCGATTTTTTTTATTTTGGGGGCAGAGCGACTCATACACTAATGACCCTGACGATCCATCTCATTCTGCTTTCTCTGGGTTGTCGGCGTATAGAAACCGGGGCGGCATAAGCATAGGTTGCTGCAGCGTCGTGATTACGAGGAGTAGTTCAGAACAATACTCATACCATTTACCTATCCTCCCTTTCTCCAAACCCTGCAGTAAGAGCCTCTCTAAGTGCTCTACATCGCTACAATGCCTCTCGGGACCAAGATACAGCATCAGCCGAAGTCCCTGAAACATGGACATCATTTGAGTGAATGACGGGAGTGTGACGATCCGCTGCCAAGGAAGTGAAAGAAGGTCGAGAGGTCGAACAATCTCGACGTCAAACGCACAGAGAACGATTACGGAGGAGAGGTGGCGACCACTTTGAAATCTCCACGGTACGCGGTTGATGCAGCATTTCACTCAAGACCAACATGTTTGATTTACTTCATCAATTGATCCTATTAAGATTGCATCCAGAATATACGAACCAGTCATATGTGCCTTCTTCAACGCCGGAATGGGCGAAAGGAGAAAAGATTTCCCCCTCGTCCGTCCAGGAGAGCGGCGACCGCCCAAAAACCAACAAGACAAGAAAAAGGTGTTTGTTTTTGAACTCTACAAAAGCGAAATGGTATCTCCAACCAAGCCTCTAACGACTCCCGTCTCCCACAGGCAGCAGGGCTTCTTATGCGCCGATCATGCTGACGGGTATGGCGCCTGAAGAGGAGGACGGTTAGAATACGGACAATAGACATAACAGTAGACCTTTGTTAGGGTTCACTCACCAGATTGACCGCCAAAGGCACCGGCACCCTGTGCAACAGCAGGGAAAGGAGCAACGTTGCAGACGACAGCGCACGAGCAAGCTCCGCTGGCATCGATCTGACCGGTACCGACGGCGAAGCCGGTAGGGACAGCGCCAGTGGCAGCGCCAGTGGCAGCAGCCGCGGTGCCAGCGGTAGCCGAGACGCTGCTGGCAGCTGCGGCAGACGAGCTCGCGGCAGGGGCAGCGGCAGCGGGGGCGGCCGCGGGCGCACCAGCGGCACCGTTACCGGTGATGGCGCTGCCGGCGCCCGTGCCGTTCTGAGCGATGGCCATGGACTGGAAGAGGGCCTGGGTCTTCTCCGCGGTCGGGTTGATGGAGAAGGTCATGCCCTTGCCGCAGTGGCCGGCCTGCTTGCAGAAGAACCAGAGTGGGGTGTCGACCATGACCTGCATCGCCACCTGCGGAGGCGGGTTGACCGTGTTGTTGGGGTTGGGCTGGAAGCCGCTGTCCATGCCGCCGGCGAGGGGATCGCACGGGGTGGCGAAGGCGGACTGCGTGGCGGTGTGGTTGTTGCTGAGGAAGGTGAAGATGACCATGTCACCGATAGCGGCGGAGATCTGGGGCGGGTTGAAGGCGAGACCAGCGGCGGGGCCTCCGACTGTGACGGTATGGGTCGCGCCCGTGCCCGAGACAACGCTGGTTGCGCCCGTGGCCACGGTTGCAGACGAAGCCGCTCCTTGTCCACCGGCGGCGGCTGCGGAAGTCGCGGCTGCCTGTCCACCGGCTTGGACTGTTACTGTTGTGGTGACCGGCTGGTTAACCACGGTGGTGGCAGCGCCGCCACCGCCGTTCACCCAGATAACAATGACTTCTGTCCTCGCGTTCTCGGTGATGCCCACACCGCTGAGACCGAGAAGCTGAAGCTCTGCCGCCGAGAGGCCGGTGACAGAGTTGGAGCCCACACCGGCGTTGACGCTGATCCTCGATCCTTGCTCACGTGCCTCGACGTGTTGGCTTCGCCGGGCATGGGCAGGGTAGACGTTGTGGACGGCCTTGGCCAGGGCGAGGGGTGCAATGCACAGAGATAATGTTGCGGAGACCTTCATCGTGTCGAACGGGAGGTATTACGCCTGGAGATATGCTGTAGATGGACAACCTTCTTTCCTGTCTCTTGATTTTTCTTTTTGTCTTCCCAACGACTGAAGAAGAAGCTTTTCTGGATGCGATATTGGGCGAGTGCCTGCTCGTGTAGAAGTGAAGTAAAGAAAGAATAGGAAGAACCTAAAAAAATGAGCGTATACAACAACACACACGAATGCAGGTAGGAGATGAAGAGATGGAGGAAACAAGAAGTATTCCTACGAGAGAGGAGCGGGAGCCATTGCCTTAAATCGAGGCATGAAGATCCTACACTTAGTCAACTTACATCCGAACAGACATTGGGCCGGGAAAGGGGTCTCGTCCATCCCGGCCAGGGGTGTGAGGGCTCGAAACAGCCAGAGGAAAGAGAAATATGGGTTAGGAACCCATGTTCGGGGAGGCTGGTGTCCGATTAAGCAGTTCTGCTCGTGGTCAGTGTGCTCGCTGCGACTCTTGCATCGTAGTATTGGTGATGTTGATGGAGTGAGGTTGCGGTGGACTGGGGAGCTGAGCAGGGGTGGCCCGGACCATGACCTGACCAAGAGCCTCCAAGCCTGGCGCAGGAGGTGTGCTGTGACAGAACCGTCTCGGGTCGTGTTTTGGCATGTCGCTAGCCCTCCCCAGCCGGTAACCGCTCAGGCCTTCACTTCTCCGCTCTTCGTCCCTTTCCCTTATGAAAGCATGGATTTTCGGAGATTGATGTCGTGTTGCATGCTTAAGCAACGACTTTATGATGACTATTGTTCAGCTCAACACTACGAACTGCGTTGGATCGAATTGAGAATGCTGCATCGAGTTGCAAGTCTGCGATGAGATGCTGGATGTACATTTTGACAGTGAGTGCTCTGTGAAGTAGCGGCCGCTTATACAGGGCCACACGCTAAAAATAAGGTACCGTAGGCGCCGTTCCGTTGGAGCTGGAGGTTGCACTACTTCCCTATTAGGCTCTCTTTCGGTGAGTGTTCAGGGGACCAGTAGAGCGGCCGCCTGCTAAAGCCTTGCATTCGCATATTCCCGGCAGCTCGGCCTGACGTTAGATACCTGTCGCTCTCTCATGCCAGAACGGCAGCATCACTGCTTGAATTTCGTCATCTCAGCTTTTAGAAACGGAAGACAGTATTATATGGTTGAAGCAATCCCATTTCCTGTGTGAACAAACTCCTCGTTTGTGGTATAGTTTAGCTTTGTGCTGCCTTCTGGAGTCGATTGCCTCTTCTTTTCAGAGGCTCATCAGGCACGCACAACATGCCCGCGCAGCGCTTTTGTTGCGAAGCCTATTGCGCTGCTCATGAGGTACGATGACAAGTAGCTTGACATTTGGAAGTACTCGACATCAGTGTGACGGTTGCTGCAGAAATGCGGTACCCTGTCACATTAGGATACCTTCAGTTGTGCAAACAGTGGCCAAAATGGTAAGAAAACTCCGCAAAAGTTCAGCTTGCAGTAAACTTTTTTGACACATGAAGACTGGATAAACAGGCCTTGGGTGGCCGGCCTCAGACAAGGAGCAAAGCGTTGCCGTGGCCTTGTCGTAACCATTTTGGACGATAAAACGCGGGTTGTCACAGGTTTTCTCGCTTCGCGTCGATCATGTAGGTATGCTTGCTCGTCCCCTAGGCCTTATTTTCCCGACCGACCTTGAGCCAAGCCCTGCCGATAGCTTCCGGACTGCTAAGCCTCTTTCTTCCGTAATGATCCACGCGGATCTAGACTTCGAGATTCAAGCAGAGGCATCATCCTGGCCTCGAAATTGTTGTTGAGCTTGAACTTGCGTCGTCTGTCGCTGCTGTCCCTCATAAAGTCCTGTATAGTATCCGGCATAGTACCACGACATCAGAAGCTTCTTTAACCCCTCGTCTTGCACTGAGCAGGGCAGGTGACGCCTTTTAGTTAGTCATGACAGAATTGTTAAAGAATTTATGGAGTGTGCATCACAGAAGGCATCGCAGGAGATAGCAATGTGTGATTAGAGCAAACTTACCTGTGCCAAGTATCGTCTGAGGCCCTGGCACACCAGATCCTGTCGAGCCAGCAATCGCAGACAGACCTGCGCCGTAGGCCTGGCTCTTCTCTTCTTGACGATCGCCATCCTAGCAATGTCAGCCCAGGATCAGCTGCAGAAGGAAGTTGAGATTTGAGGATGGGGAAACCGATCTTGGGACTGTTTCATGCCAAGCTTTTTCGATCTACAACTCCAGCGAAGGGCACGGTTTCCAAGGTCATGGAACACGGCGGGCAAGGGTAATGATTTACGTACCATCTGTGCGTTTTCGATGGCTGTTTCGTCGCGCTCCTCGACTTCGCTCTCATCCATGGGCTGGCTGGAGCCTCCCGTTTCAGGCTTGGCATCTGGCCGAATCCTGAGACAATGTTACGATCAGCAACGAACGAACAAGGGTTGCCTGTGCTTCTTGACGCTGAGGGTCAAGAAGCTAATGGCCCGGACAGGACATGAATCGACTTACTGGGGTTCATCTGACCGCAGGTCATCCACCGAGCCTCCTTTTGCGTGGATGCTGTGATATTTCTAACTCCGACGTTAGAGATCAGTACTTTGAGCAGAGGACACGGAAGCTGGTGGACTCACTTTGTATTCCGCTAGAGCATCATTCCATGATTCAATGAGTGCCGAGTCGTCCCAGATCTCGTCATGATTCATCTTGGCCGGTTTCTCCGGGAGAAATGACAATGAGCGACAATTGCGGCGGTTCTGTCTCGCAGAAGAGTTGTTGGGATGAAAGTGAGGTCGTGTGAAAAGTTTGGCTCAATTATTGCACACACTGGTAGGTACAACCCAGCAAGTCATCCCATCTCGGCATCGATTATCACTTCAGGACTCGAATACAGCTTACTGTCTAAAGATATATAATCGTTTATTTTTATAATTCAGGGAATATCTCCGATCAAATTTTCTCTGCAAGGTCACAGACTGCTGGCCTCGAATCAACCAACTGGCTATAACAAGAGAATCCTGCTTCTGTGACGTTCCCTCATACAACCATGAAATGCCACAAAAGCTCAGAGAATAATGCACTTCAACGAGAATGGTGTGTTCAGCGACACCGCGGTATATCATCTGGATCCGGAAGCCGGCCCGTTGGTACCCCACCGGGTGATCCGTGGATGCTAGCGGATCGGGCACGGCATTCGTGCCTCTCGGCCCGGCACCCGTGTCGGACTGACGATACATGACGCCTTGCTGTACAGGCGGATTATAGGACTTCATACGCTTCCGAGAGCTACCAACCTCAACCTGCTAAACCTTGATGAACTCCCAGATCGTCCCACCTTCCCCCCTAGCAACAAGGCTTCGCCCGTCATCCCCGATCCTCATCTTGAGCAGCATGTCATAATGCGTCGTTAACAATAGATACCCTCCATCCGGACACTGCCGCGCGACAAAGAACTCCCAGGCCTGATGGTGATTCTTGACGGCATATATATTCTTCCGTCCGTCATGCCCCATGTACTTCCCGCTTGCCGTATTGCGAAATCCGAACCAGCCCTTGTTCTCGATGCACACCCAGTGGCAGCTTCCGGTGGCGCAGGCATCTGATTCAAGGGATAGCCGCCCGTCGATCATGGTGATGGCCCGTCCTTGAGCACGGTCAACGATGATATATGTCGAGCCCGGCCAGGGTACAGCGTTGCGCACGGCGTTGGCGCCCCAAAAGCTGGAGCCTATGTCCTGTTTCGTGTCATAGTCATCCTGCTCTGGGTCTGGATCAACTGAAAAAAGGGTCTTGGAAACCATGGAGGAGACTCCCAGGATCTGTATGAGGGAACAAGTTCTGACGATAGGGTTAGTCGCAGTGTATGTCTATACACAGCGCAATTCGACCAGCAACCTCTGAAGCTCGCATTCCAGGTGGTATCTGGACACGGAACTTCGACAAACAAGGCGTTTATCTTATCAGAGATGGCGGCAGCCTTGGCCAACAAAGCTGAAAGCGAGGACTGGATAGTGCTATTGGGTGAAGGAACGAAAGTGGGGACTATACACAGGCCTGGGGCTGAAACTTGCTTCAGGCAGAGCACTGCTCTGGCCCTCTGGGAGTTCTCAGCGCAACCCATCCACTGCCTCCGAAATCTTTGTATCTCTGTGAGGAAACAATCTGGCTGGTGCTGGCTAGTCTGACCTTCAGCTCAGTGGCGCAACGCTCCGAATATGTGGGATTCTCGCGATTCGGCTATGGCAGCACAACCGTTATCTGCTTCAACACCCCTTTGGCCCTGGTCCGGATCGGGTAGTTCCTACCACTTAAACAAACCTTGACATGGAGGCCGAGTACGTCTCTCCAGGCGATCCAGAGTACCTCTTGCTGTCAAGCCGCTTCGATACGGCTCATCACCCCATTGGTAAGGCGAGAAGCCAAGGAAAGTAGAAAGCAATTCGTCGCAGTTGGCTCTAACACGTCTGCTTTCAAAGCTATGCTTTTAAATACCCGGGGTACACCGACGACTAGAATGACTACGATTAAGAGGCTCGATTAAGCTGTTCGCCGCCAGGACCGGAACATGGTTCGAGACCCCATGGAACTCAGAGACGTTGCTACCCTAATTCGGGGCCCCACACAGATAGAAGCGCGCCTATTACCATAATATCCACCTTCTGAGCGGAATCCTCAAATGTAGGACCTCCGACCTTAGTTACCAACAGATATTGATAAGAAAGAGGTCATGCGGGAAAGCAGATACTGCTGGGTGTGATTTTGCACAGCAGGACCGCCGGGGTTCGCGACCATGCAACCGATGTTTAAGCGTCTGAGTGAGCAGCTAAGTGGTCTAGAACCGGCTAAGCCACAAGCGAGACCGCCATCGAGATCCAACAAAGGGGATCTCTCACCACTGCCATACATGATGGAAGATCTGTCGCTGAAAATACGTACTGTGAAATATCTGATGTTCACGGGGAACACTTGGGCATATCGTATCCCCCGTACCCCGCCGTCTAGAAGCTCTTTCTGGTGAGGGGCAGGGGGCTATGGGGAAGGGATCCGCCCCTCCTTCGCTAACGTCATGCACTATCCTGACTATTGCCGGGGGAGCTCCAGAGCTCCAAGAGCTCCGAGCTGTACTTGAGTCCAAGATTTCCATCCCTTCTCCAAGGGTCCTCTTAGGTTGGACTCGAAATCAAACACAATAATTCTCCTCCGTCTTTCTTCTAGCTACTTTTCACTTCATTCCACTCGTTTCCGCCTCTCAGCGCAAGATATGGAGTAAGTCTTAGACCCCAAGCATCGGTTTGGCAAGTACACTGACTAACACGACTTCCGGTGACGCAGCAAATCGCAGGTACATACGTCACCACAGTCCCAAAAGTGTGTAACGATCGCCATTTGACAGCAATTGTAGGAGCATTACATTGGCATAGACGTCGGCACAGGCTCTGCTCGAGCTTGCCTAATCGATTCCACCGGCGAGATCAGGGCGCTCGCAGCCGAGAACATCAAGCTATGGCAACCCGCGACCGGTTACGGTGGCACTCACTATGTAGGCTTGCCATTGACTCCGTTGATTAACCATGTTCCGATCAAATAACTTACAGCTGGACTCTAGGAGCAATCCACAACCGACATCTGGAAGTGCATTTGTATATGCGTAAAGAAGATCGTGGCCGAGTCCAAGGTTGACCCAAAGTCTATCCGCGGACTGGGTTTCGACGCGACGTGTTCGCTGGCCGTCTTCGCCCACGACACCAACGAGCCGGTTCCGGTCACTGGACCCGACTTTGCAAACGACGGCAATGACCGGAACGTCATTCTGTGGCTCGATCACCGGCCACTGGCCGAAGCCGAGAAAATCAATGCCACTAAGCACAACTTGCTTCGATATGTTGGTGGGACTATGAGTGTCGAGATGGAAATCCCGAAGGTGCTATGGCTCAAGAATAACATGCCGCCCGAGCTATTCGACCGTTGCAAGTTCTTCGATCTTGCAGATGCTTTGACACACCTTGCAACGGGCAACGAGGCCAGGAGCTTCTGTAGCACCGTCTGTAAGCAAGGCTACGTACCGGTTGGGGTTGACGGGAGCGTCAAGGGGTGGCAGGAAGACTTTCTCGAGACAATTGGCCTCGGAGACTTGGCAAAGGACGATTTCAAGAGAATGGGAGGAGTCAACGGGGTGGTGAGCCTTTTCTTAACTGAAAGAATTTGTGTGAATGAGACAGACAATTACTAACTTTTGCAGAACGGCACCTATCTTAGTGCAGGAGAGCTTGTCGGACCCCTATCAGAAAAAGCTGCGAATGAACTTGGACTTCCCGCGGGTATCGCCGTGGGCAGCGGTGTTATCGATGCCTACGCAGGCTGGATAGGCACAGTGGGTGCCAAGGTGAAGCTGGATCCCGACCAGCTGGATGACTCGGCTCCGAAAAATGACGTGACTCAGGCATTCACCCGGCTGGCTGCTGTAGCGGGAACTTCGACTTGCCATCTCGCCATGTCAAAAGAGGCTGTCTTCGTCCCCGGAGTGTGGGGTCCGTACCGAGACGTGCTCATACCCGAATACTGGATGGCGGAAGGTGGTCAGTCCGCCACGGGTGAGCTGATGCGGCACATGCTAGAGACACACGCA
Source organism: Coniochaeta prunicola (assembly GCA_007388105.1). Taxonomy (NCBI): domain Eukaryota; kingdom Fungi; phylum Ascomycota; class Sordariomycetes; order Coniochaetales; family Coniochaetaceae; genus Coniochaeta; species Coniochaeta prunicola. Next base: position 111,138 of record SMOB01000317.1, read on the forward strand.
GCATACGACGAGGCAGTGAAAGAATCGAAGGCGGCAGGAAAGAACATATACGACTTCATGAACGACCACCTGCGCGCACTTGCGGACAAGAATAAGTCGCCCTCAATCGCATATTTGGTCCGCCATTTCTTCTTCTACGGCGACCTGTGGGGAAACAGATCCCCTATTGCAGATCCGAACATGAGAGGCTCCATTGTTGGTATGAGCAGTGACAAGAGCATAGACGGCATGGCACTGTTGTACTACTCGACGATGGAGTCCATTGCCCTGCAGACACGGCAAATCGTGGAGACGATGAACAATGCGGGGCATGACATTCGGAGCATCTTCATGTCGGGCAGCCAGTGTCAAAACGACATCTTGATGGATCTAATCGCTACGGCATGCGATATGCCGGTTCTCGTTCCGCGCTACGTGCACGCCGCCGTGGTCCATGGTGCTGCCATGCTGGGAGCCAAAGCGGCCAGTGCTGATAAGGATGGCAAGACGGAGCCGCTGTGGGATATCATGGACCGAATGAGCAAGCCAGGCAAGATTGTGAGGTCGAGGGGAGATCCCGGCGAGAAGAAGCTGCTTGATGCGAAGTACGAGATCTTCCTGGACCAATGCCGCACACAGCAGGCATACCGGAAGAAGGTGGATGAGGCTATCAAAGGCTTCAACTGGGAGTGAAGGACGAGAATAACTCGGTCCGTTCTGTAATTAATTGCGCGGTCGATAGCCCTCGACTGTGACATTGGACATTAATGATAGACTTATGACAGATACGTCGGTAATTGAAGGGTGAATTGTTGAAAACTCTTTGCAAGTGGGAATAACCAGCAAAGAGTATTTGTTCTCTGCTGCGTGCCTTATTGTTCTTCCAAGATCCAGAGGAGTTCGTCACGTGATCAAGTTCCCAGAGTTTCGAGCCGACAAGCACGACCCGCCACAGTTTGGACGACCTGCTACTTCCCGCGCCTGTGGTTTTTGAAGGTCTGACTTCAATAGTCATCGCCCAAACCTTCACTGTGCCTTGCGCAATTGAACGTTTGCGGTGTCGCTTAACCGCATTTTCCGTACTTGCATTTATTCAGTGTATTCTACTCAACCGCTCTGCTTTCCTTCATTTCCCCTACTTCTGCTACACTGCAGCCAAGGAAAGCGTTCTCCGACATCGACTGTCCCTCCTTCTGCTCGACCATAAGCCGCGGCAAATTCCTAGCCCGTCCCGGCAGGCGGCACTAACTCTCAAGCGGACGATCTACATTGTCTGTCTCTGTCGCTCTCGCGTGAGCCTGACGTACGAGCGTTGTTGGCGGTTCAGCGTTGGTGGATGGTGTTGAAAGCGTGATATCATCACGGCGGCCTAAACGGCTAGGAAGCGGACGGCGCGTGGGCATATAAGAAGGACTTGGTATAATACTGCGAGATACTGAGAACACTCTCTTCCGTTGTCTTGGGAGAAGAGGAAGCATTCATTGGCCAGAGCTTTTCTTTGTGCAGTTTGCTTGACGGCCTTATTGCTTTGTCCGCATAAATAGTCCGGCCCAAGTGCAGCATTTTCTGTGACTGGAGAACTCGCTACGGCGTCGAGACCTTACCCGTTTCTACACCGTCATCATGTCTAGCAACGATAAAGCTGCTGAGGTGGCGGAGGACTACCGAGAAGCCCTTCAGGATCTGACTATGAACTCGCGCTTTGAAATCTCAAACTTAACTGTCGTTGCGCGAGAGAATACGGAGCATGCTCTTGCCATCGCCGAAACACTCCAGGACCATATCAAAAAGGTAGGTGCATCGTCTCCCGATTTGCCATATAGACTATGGTATTCGTCTACCACCACGCTTGTTGCAGCTGAGTTTTGTTGATGAATACCCATGATAAATAGCCCAACTGACCACCGTCACAGGTTCCACCACAGAGGAAGCTTCCGGCCTTATATGTCCTTGATTCCATCGTCAAGAATGTTGGAACCCCTTATACCCTATTCTTCGGCAGAAAGCTATACAACACGTTCATGGATGCCTATGCATCAGTCGATAACCAGACACGCCGGAAAATGGACGAAATGTTAAAGACATGGAAGGAGCCAGTGCCTGGCTCGATCGATACGAGGCCTGTGTTCCCCCCGGATGTTGTTCGGCCCATCGAGAATGCGCTGATAAAAGCTCGCACCACCGCCTTGCAAGCTCAACAAGAGAGCATACGAGGCCAGCAGGCGCTCCTGAGCGGGAGACGTCAACAACCGATGCCGGCACCGTACCGGGAAACACCGACGCCACCGGGGTTTCGGCCAGGGTCGCAGCAGCCGGTCTCCTACGGACAACGTCCGCCACCCGGAGCAAACGGACACCAACAAGGGATTCCTATGCCACAGTCATATCCAATCCTTACCAATAACGTGAGTACCACTCTCCCCTCGACGGGGTCGCCATAATTAACTGACAATGTAGACCCCTCAACCTCAATATACCGGTCAACCGACGCCACAATCAACATATTCAGGCGCAAATCAATACCAGCCCCCTCCAGGTCCAGACCCCTATCAGCAACAGCAGGCGGGCCTAAGCATAGACAAGTTGAACAATGACGTCCAGCAACTCATCGTTGCCGCCAAGGCGGAGTTCGCGGCGACGCCGCATGACAGTAGTATACAGACGAGGCTGAGGGCGTTGCTGGACTTGCAGGGCGTGCTCCAGCACCAGAACTTGAATCAGGATCAGTTAGTGCTTGTTAGGAACCAAGTAGCTGAGCTCTCCTCCGCCGTAAAGAACAACAGGGCTCCTCCTGTCGCGAGCCAGGCTGCACTACCGCTACCAACATACTCTACCCCTACACCCTTACCCATACCAGTAGCAGTAGCCCCGCCTCCCCCGGTGCCGTCCGCCTCGGCGCCTCCTGTTCCTGCTGCTGGTGCTGCTCCACCACCAGGTTCCGGTGGTCTGTCTTTAGATGCTCTGTTCGGACAGGGAGCGTTGGCTACTCTACTCGCCGGTGCTAAGCCCGGAACTCCGGTCATCTCTACCTCTACACCCCAACCACCTCCAGCCACTATACGATCCCCCGCTCCCGTACTCGCTCAGCCAGCTAAACCACCAGCGGCTGCGGTGCCGTCGGATCCCATGGCACTGATGGCCATGCTACGGCAGTCCGGTCTCTTACCGCCACCGAACTCCGCTCCACCCGTCGGCACAGGCGCTGTCCCACCTCCACCGGCGCAAGGGAGTCTGAACCTCGCAAGCATCCTAGCAAAGGCTGGCGGACAAAGTACCGGGCCCCCAGCGTTCAGTGGCCCAACAGGCGATATACAGCTCAAGGCATCCTCGCTAAAGAAGTGAGTTATTTTCTCTCCCTACACCCGTCGATCCCACATTATGAACTTACCCGAACTGACCTCGACACGAAAACAGATACCGCCCACACCTCGTGCCGCTCCTCTACGACGACCTCGGCCCGCCCTGCACCCAGTGTGGCCGCCGCTTCCGGACGGACGAAGAGGGCCGCCGCAAGAAGACGGCGCACATGGATTGGCACTTCCGGGTGCACCAGCGCATCGCCGAGGCCGAGAAGCGAGGGCAGCACCGGTCCTGGTACGTCGACGCGGACGATTGGGCCCGCTCCCGCGAGGCCGTGGACACGGACTACGTCGCGCCCTCGCAGGGGGCCGGAGCCGGCGGCATGGCTGACGACGATGTCGGCGGGGGCGCTGGCGACGGTGGCGACGGTGCGTCCGGGAGGAAGACCAAGGGGGCCGGGAGGAGGCAGGCCTACATACCCGTGCCCGATGACCCGAAGGTGAACACGATCTGTCCCATCTGTCAGGAGAAGTTCGAGATGAAGTGGCTTGACGAGGCGCAGGAGTGGGTCTGGATGGACGCCGTCAGGGTCGGGGACAGAGTGTACCATGCCAGCTGTTACGGCGAGGCGACGAAGGGAGGAGGGAATGACAGGGGCACGCCGGCCAGGGGCACGGGTACGCCGGAGCCGGTATTGGGTAAAAGGAAGGCAGAAGTAAGCTCCGGACACTTTCCTATGTTCTCCCTTGGATATGCAAGTGATGGATAAGCTGATGGATAAGCTAATCGGGTTCAAGCAGGATGATTTACCTTCTTTGCGAGGCAAGGTAAAACTCGAGGGTTATTGAAAGATGACCCCTGCGACATATCGTGGCCAGCGGCTTGACGGAGCGTGAGCATAGTGCCGGTCGAGGTCTGGCGACATTTGCGTTGCAGGAAGAGGAATATGGCGAGCTGTAACAAGTCGACAGTGATGCCCGAGAAGGTCGGTCTTGAGAGGATGAAGGCATGGCTTTCTCCCTCTTCCAGGTGGATGTATATATAGCATCACGTTCGCATCGCAATTTCAACTCGACTAGGCATTAATTGATCGGTGCAAGATGCCCTGTCGCACTATACAGACCCTAGTACGAGCTACAATGGATGCTACGACATGGAGACTTTGACATGAACATTCTGCCATCCATACAATAACCCATCATGATAAGACGGTAGTGCAATAGCATTTGTGAAGACTAGAGGAAGACACTGTTTATTCCACCTAGAATGTAAGCAAAGCAACTTGGAATGGCGAGGACATAGTCTCTACAATGCGCATCATTAAGTGTCACTCAAGGCACGTGCAGCTTGTTTTTATGTTTTACCATTAGTTTTCGTCTAGGGAACTGTTTATAGGGTATGAGAATCTACATCTCCCCCGTAAGCCATGTTACAAAATATGGGACATGGAATAGTTAAGAAAAAAGTCGATGGACAGTCCAACACCACCCGGAGCTTCTGCTCCCCTCTGCCGCCACAACTCCGATATCCGTGCGCTTATTGCGACTTCTCGTGTTGGGTGGAGACACGCTGGAGCGAGACAACTGTGAAACAACGTTAGTAATGTCCTGCTTCATGCAAGTGAGGATCAACAACTTACCAAAGTCTTCCAGCGAGCGCTGCTTCTGGTTGCCCTTGGGCGACTTGCCGTGCATGAGGTTGTCGAAGCCAACGCTGTCCTGGAGGATGTAGTAGACACCACCCATGATGCAGAAGACACCGAAGGAGAAAATCCAGATACGGACGACAGCAACAATGGAGGTCTGGCCACCAACGAACCAACCCCAGATACAGAAGAAGGTAGCGATGAGATCGACGATCAGGATAGCACCGCTAAGCTGCCACGAGGGGATGGAAGACCAGAAAGGTCCGTTGGCACGAGTGATGAAGATGAGCCAGTTCTCAGTCAGGGAGATCTCAAGGAAGAGAACCTCATCGAGACGACCGAAGTTCTGAACGATACCGCCGTTCTCGCCGCCGGCATACATGGTGGTGACAGTAATCCAGGTACCGACAGCCAGGACAACACCAAGGAGGACAGACATGCCCCAAAGCTTGGGAAGGTTCCACTTGACGGGAGTCCTGCTGTACGGAGCGTTATCGTAAGCAATCGCAAGTGTGGCGACATCGGCGAAGATAGCAATGAAGACGACGAGCTCGATGTTGAGAGAGCGGTTGAGGATGGCAATCCAGAGACCAAGGTAAATCTCGAGATGGAGCGACAGAGCGATACGGTAGACGACGTATGCGTACATGCGGTGGAAAATCTGGCGAGAAGTCTTGAGAGCGTCAATGATGGCACCGAGACCAGGGGCGAGGAAGACGATATCGGCGGCAGAGCGGGCGGCGTCGGAAGCACCCTCGACAGCGATACCAGTATCAGCCTTCTTGAGCGAGGGAGCATCGTTGACACCGTCACCAGTCATGGCAACGAGGTAACCACGCTGCTGCAGGATCTCAACGACGTTGTACTTGTGCTGAGGGAAAACCTCGGCGAAACCATCGGCAGCCTCGACGAAGTCGTAAACCTCAGAGCCGGGCATGTCACCACCACCGCCGAGACCGAGACGCTCAGCGTTGTAGACGTTAGTACCGAGACCGAGCTGGCGGGAAGTCTCACGAGCAATGCCGACAGCATCACCTGTAAGCATCTTGATGGAGAGACCGAGAGACTTGGCTTCGTTGATGGTACGGGCAGTGTCGTGACGGGGAGGGTCAGAGCAGGGCATGATTCCGAGAATCTCCCACGAGCCCTCACCACGCTTGCGAGCGACACCGAGCGAACGGAAGCCACGAGTAGCGAATTCAGCAACCTTGTTCTTGTAGGCCTGGTCAACCTCATCGGGGATGGGGTGGTCCTCCTCGACGGTCTTGAGAACGAACAGAGGAGCACCCTTGACGCAGGTAATACGCTCGCCCTGGGGAGACTCGACAACGGCGACAACCTTCTTGCTGACGGGGTCGAAGGGGTGGAAGTCAATGACCTTGTACTTGGAGAGGACACCCTTGGCACGAGGATAGTAGCGAAGAGCTTTCAAGAAAGCCTTGTCGATGGCATCAATACCCTTCTTCTTGCGGGAGGCGGCCAAGCAGGCAGTCAACATGAGGTCCTCGGGATCGACACCGGCAACGCAGTAGGGCTCAGCCAGAGAGAGCTTGTTCTTGGTGAGAGTACCAGTCTTGTCAGAGCAGAGAATCTCGACACCAGCAAGCGACTCGATGGCCGAAAGCTTCTGGACAATGGCCTTCTTCTTGGCAAGGTAGGCAGCACCGACAGCCATGGTGGTGGTGACGACAGCGGGAAGACCGACGGGGACACCAATAATGGTGATGGCCAGAGTGAACTCGAGGATCCTGACGATAGGGTTCGAGCGGTAGAAAGAGCTGACCCAGACGATCAACAGGGTGAAGACGACGAGAATCAGCAGAATAGTACCGATACCGTTCAGGACCTCAGTGAAATGACCGGTTCCGGAAGACGCAGCGTTGACGAGAGCAGCAGCACGACCGACGAAGGTGTTGTCACCAGTAGCGGTAACAACGACGAAGGCCTCACCACGCTTGACGGCGGAAGAAGCATAGCACTGGTCACCCTTGTGCTTGTCGACAGCGAGGGATTCACCAGTGATGGCAGACTGATCAACCTGGAGATAGGCATCCTCGGTGACGATGCGACCATCAGCGGGAATGATAGTACCTTCCTCAACCTGCAGGATATCGCCGGGAACGACCTCGGGGGCCTCGACCTCCTTGAGGGTACCGTCACGGAGAACAACAGCCTTGAGAGCGAGAGTCTTCTTCAGCTCGTCGACAATTGAACCAGCCTGGAATTCTTGGATGAAACCGACGGCAGCGTTGAGGAGAAGAAGAGCGATAATGACACCGAAATCGACCCAGTCCTCGAGACCGGCAGCAAGAACAGCAGCAGCCTAAGCGGTAACACCGAGTTAGCAATTGATCGCGCCGACGCCAACAGTTTGTTTTTGTGTTCATTTCCGGGACCCGTCGTGCATCTTTCTCCACACGTGGGGTCGCGGTGCTCATTCTCTCGTTTCAATTTCCCATGGGTGGGGTAGGTCGAGAAATGCAAGCGGCAATGCGGCCAAGATTTGCGAGCTGGATCGCCCACCCAATTGAAGTGGAGCTGTTGAGCGCATGACAAGCTAGGAAGAATTTGTCGCTTACCTCCATGACGAACTGGATAGGACCAACGAAGTAGGAGAAGAACTTGAGGATCAAGTCTGCGATGAGAAGAATTGTCAGCAATCAATTACCAATTGTCGCATGGTTAATGGCAATTTTGGGCTGTCTTCGCCTAAGAAGCTGTGTCGACGAAGTGTACGACGCTCTCGAGGGAAAATGACGCGTTTCCCAATTGAGAATTGGGAGAACAACAACAATCGTAGATATCGGGACAGTGGAATGTAGGGGAACTTACTCTCTTTCTCCTCCTTCATTTGGTTGAGACCATACTTCTTCCGCCGAGCAGTAACTTCATTCTCAGTCAGACCGACGCGTGTGTCAGTCTGCAGCATGTCCTCAGGAACGACGCGACCACCTGTAAAGCAATTAATGTCAGATCCAAGGAAGTCTGTATGCAAGATTGGTCTCGAAGCATAGGTACCACCCGGGAGTAGCTATCGCAGTCGCAAACGCAGTTGACATAACGTTGACGCTCCGCCACAGGCGATACCTATACTCAGAAACCAAGCCAGAAGCCTTCCTTACCTCCGGGGGTGGCGACATCCTCCTCGTCCTCCTCCTGGTGACCATCTTGGCTCTCCAAGTCCTCAATCAGGGCATCGATGTCCTCGTCCTCATCATCGTCCACGGCCTTGGGCTTGGACTGGTAGGGTGCGGGTGCGGCCGCAGGAACCTCAGACTTCTCGTCGTAGTGGCCCGTACCCTCGTGGGTAGGGTGGGTGGCTGAATCCGCCATCACTGCTTAATGCAGATGAGCTCTGCTCACACTGCTGGAAATACGCAGACAAAATCAATTTGCGGCAGAAATGGTTCGAGGCCAAAACTGCTTGTGGCGCGCGGGTATTATAATATGCTCTCTGACCCGAGGTCGATTAGAAGAGATTCAAAGAGAAGAGATGGTGGGTGCAGCGTAGGGACCGGGCTGTACGACGCGGTATTTGTTGTGATGACAGAGGATTCCTTCAGGTTAAACTAAGAGGGTGATGAAAGACGCGTTCCGCAACAAGAAAGCTTGAGGTGAGTGGAGAGGATGGAGGAAGACACCTCACGAAACCGAAGAGTAGACTATGAAGAGCCTTTCGTGGGTAGGGGAGAGAAAGGGAAAGGGGAGAGGAGAGTTTTTACGCACCGAAGAAGGGTGGAAGCTGCCACTTTAAAAGGTCTTTCCGAATATGAGCGACAATGAGCGAGCTTTCCGGTCCACGAGTCGATCCAAGAGCAAGATAAAAATGGGACGGACGAGGTACCTAGGCCCCAAAGGGTAGTGGAAAGTGTAGGCCCACAGTGTGTGGAAACAGACCGGCCAGAGAGAGCTTTGAAGTTTCGTTTCCCACAGAGCAGAGCAGCGAAACGTACCTTTGCACAGTGTGGAATGCTTTGTCCTGACGGTTAAGCAACCTTCTGCTGCAGTAGTACAATCCGTGTGGATTACTGAGCCGCAGAGCAGCAACACTCCTTCGGCCGGGAAGCTGGGCAACTACTCTAACTGAGAGGGCTAAGCACGCTGCCAATCCGGAAAAACCGCTGACGCAATTGGCACTGTGCTAGCGACTCGAGTGCTACCTTTTCTCCAAGATCAAAGAGCGAGAGAGGATGGGTACGTTCTTCAGCACTTTGAGTGAGAAGTGGGACTTTTCGTGCAGGTCTCAGCGGGAGCTACTTTAATCTCGCAGCATAACATGTACCCTGGTCGCAGTCGAGCTCTCCACCTGCCTACCGAGCTCGGCAGGAGTGCACCAATCTCGTACCCCCGAAGCTACCTGGATCTACCTGGATGACTGACCCACTGCATGTACCGCGAAGAAGCCGCGACCATCTCATCACGAGAGACGAGCTTGTTAGAGGAACGGAAAGAACGTGCGCGATTTTCTTGCCCGCTAATACGCTTCGCCGTTGCCCTCTCTCTTTTACACCGGGCAGGTAAAGGTATGCAGTACTGATGAACGAAAGCCCTTCTAGCGGTCAGTACTGTCGTATGCAACGAACTTTGGCGTCGCGTTATTTTCCGAATGAGCCCTCGAATAGATAATAATTACGAAGTACCTGTCCAGGCTCGGCTACCTGCACAATAGTCCTGATTACCCCAGCTCATAATCGTGCACTATCACTGTCGCTCAGGCCTTGAAGCCATCCCGGCCGTTCGCTTGCTGGTTGCGACTCAGAGTAACTGGGGCACAAATTGTAAACAAAGCGCAGAGCTCTGTGCACACAGTCGTCGGCGGCGTCGCAAGACCACATCCCCAATCACAATCACAACAAGCTTTGCCCCCAATTGGCCATTCCGTCATGGACGCAGAACTAGGGTTCTCCATGTCGAATTGAAAGCCTTTGATTGGTTGTGACGGGCGGAAATCGTGGGATCCCTGACGGCATCCACCCGCACAACCGTCCTTATCAAGCCGACCGAGCTATGACCCCTGCCGGGGGAGCTCAGGAAAGGCACATCAGTACGGTGCGCGACGTGATCGGCCCACTGTGCCCATCGAGAGCTTCGAGAGCCTGAAGAGCTCCGCTTGAGTCAGGAAAAATTATAGATGGGGAGCCATTTGTTTTGTTTCCCACTTTGCGGCTTCCCGGATGCAGCAACATTTTGGAGCGGCGATTTCAATCAAACGTGCATCAGTAGTATTTCTGGGTCCTCTAGTGAAGAAGCCACATATAGCGCAGCTAGCTACAGCTGCTCTGGGCAACGCTGTTTGTTTTGATGCAACATGATCCATTGAGGTGTTTGAAATGAAGCCGTCACAAGGCTAGTTGAGAGTCAATCCGTCGGGATGAAAGGTTCAATTGCCTACCTAGACGAGCAGCTCGCGGTACAAAAGTGCCGTTGCCCTACGTCATACTGCCTTACTGTTACTTGTCAGCACCAATCATGGCCGCGAAAGACAAACCCGACAGAGCCGCCGACCTATCAGAAAATTTTATTTGCAGCTGGGGCTTCCAAATTCCCGTGCGTCGCCATTCGTTCGGCCTATCGAGGTCTGGCTACGACAGTACGTTAGTACGTAAGGTCTGACAGTTCCAAGTCCTGGCCGTCCGTTATTAGGCAGTACAGCCAAAAAAGTTGCTTCTCCGATGTGCCATCCTCAATGTTCCGTCTCCCGGGAGTCTTCGGCGTCGCCGTCGGCGGAAATATCGGCCTTCCAAAGATTCCCACTTACTGTAGTTACGGACAAATCTCGCCGTCGACAGTGACAAAGGGCCATCATCGCCGCCCGGTCCGTACGCATGCCCTGGGCTTTCGACCGCCCACACACAGTAACTGGCATGCTGCAGGCACTCAGCTGCAAACGGGTACTCCCGGATGACGAAATGAAGCCTGCCGGCTTCTCTAGATGTCTAGTCTCTAATCTCTAATATGGCTACTGTCTAATTTGGTCGTGAGTGCATCGCCGCCGGGACGAGACAGTCTCACTATAGCTCCTGTAAATGTGCCGGCGGGGGTCGCATCCCAAGAGTCTTGGGACTTTGCAACGGATCTGTTTGAGTTTCGAGTTAGACATTTTAAGGACATGATATATTGAACCCAGCAAACGCCGCCTGTCCGGGGCATCGCCCTCACACAATCGATAGACGATTGACGAATATAAATAGCTTTATGCCAGTTCATCAAGCCAAGGCTTGGACTCGCTGCTCATAATCTCGAAGCTCCAATATTGCGGCCTTGTTCTGGATACCCACTCATCTTGACACCCTTTACGGTGATACAATGCTTGAGGCGACAGAAACCAGCACTACCGTCCTCAACTGCCTCGCGTCTCGGCCACCTCGATAATGACGCCGGAAGCAGCGAAGCCGACAAGGCCGAGATGTCCAGTCTCCGGGAATATCCCGCCTAAAACAACGTGCTGGGCTAGCGGGACATGCCGTGCTTGATGCTCCCGGCTTGTAATGGCCACAGTAGTGGAGAGAAAACGCAAACTCGGCTCTGCTACCTTAACTAGAGCCGATTCGGAAGCTTCCCTTACGCAGGGTTTCTGCCGCTTGCAGGACATATCTACGTACCTTTTGCTAGCAACGACTGTTTCTGCCGCTTTGCGCACATTATTGATGCTTGCGAAGCATGGTAAAAGCAAGGCTTGGCCAATACCGGGATTGAGGGAGATACAACAGCGTCAGGAGCGTGTCACTGCGAACTACGTTTTCAGCACTCTGCAAGACTGACACACCGGCGTGGCTAAAACCTCTCAGCTTGACCAGACGCTTCTGTCAAGTTGCGATTATGTGGCGCCGGCCCGAAATTACAATCTCGAATTCGCAATGCCCATCGGCCATCGGAAGCCAAGCTTTGCGGGAAAACTGGGGAAGTCATGCATGCTGCACGGAAAATTGACAGAACAAATGCCTCGAAACGCTTGCAGTTTTGAGACAATGGTTGACTTTCCCTCATTGCTACTACTGTGGATTTCAGACCGCCAGTCCGCCAGAGTGTCCAGGGTACGTGCGCCCATGCGAGCGCCGCAAGCGACGGCAAAGACACGGCCATAGCAAGCAGATCCAAATAACCTCAGAGTGGACACGCGGGTCAAATACTACAAGTTGCTGCAAGGTCCAGCCGCCGATGAGCGACCGTTGTATGGAGCCTATTTTCGATGCATCTGCGACCGAGGGTTCCGGAGCCTCCTACCCATTACGCAGTAGCCAGGCCAGCTAGCCCCTAGGGAATTATCGGATATTATTTGAGACAACTGCCGCTCTTTATCAGTCCTGTTTTGCAGCGTTGTTTACCTGTTGGTCCGGGCTCTCGACTGACTCGTCCTAAGACTAGAGCTATTGCTTATGGCCAATTTCCCAATAGCAGGGACAAGGCTCGTGTGACGACTGAGGGAAAAGAGCCGGCAAACAGTGTGTGACAGTCGATGGCTCGCACTGTCTGTGATATACCACAGTAGGATGTTTGAAACAGCCACTCGAAACCTGAAACAAAAGAGGTCTGTTCTCGGGAAACGACCACAACAGCATGTGCACGGAAACACTAAATCGAAGACGCCACATCCCGTCCGAGCACACTCGTTGCCGTCGCGATAGCATGGTTTAATGGTAAGCGGTCGGCCAAGAGACGGGATAGCGGTATCAAGTTGGTACGACTATCGTTGACAATATCACTTTGCTTGTGGATGTGCAGGCACCTGATATCACCCGTGAGAGTGCACTTCCCTCGAGATGTGCAAGAAAGAAAAAAAGAAAAGAAAAGGCGTCGCTCGTTCGGCACTCTCTTGCAGACCCAGCATTGGGGAACGCATGAACAGCCCTGCATGAGCAACAACGTGCCGTACCGCATGATCGCCGAAACATTCCTACAGATCAATGCGTTCCGAATGATTGGGCGTGAGAGGGCCAGCCACTCAGGGCATTTGTTTTCAAGTCCAGGTACTCCAATGCGGCAGAGGACTCGTTAACCGAGTGTCGTGGATCACATATCCATCCTTCGATCCAGCCGCCCACCTGCCATCTCGTCTCGGTCAGAAGGCTATGTGCTGTGCGAGGCGTGTCAAATGCGCACTTGTCGGTAAGCGCAGGATGTGCACCTCAGGTCACATGCCAAGACGGAGATGAGCGACAGTCTGTCGTGTAGTCATGTCGTGTGTAATTGCCTGCTTGTCCTACGTGGTGAGCTATTCTTGGCTGTGTAAGGTCGATCGACTCTCCGGGATATTCTTGTCACGGGTCGTTTGAGTAGGTGGTATCGTCCGTGACTTCGCATCGTGTAGAAGCAAAGCGAGCAGTAGTTGCCCCTTACAGTATCCAGGCGGAGCGGCTTGCCAAACGAAGAAAACGCATCACTTCGTGTGTGTTGGTGGGTTAGGCCAAGTCTACAGACTGCGCACATGCGAGGGACATGTCAACAGGGTCCTGGCGACAATGCAGCTTACCACGGGGAAGAATCGAAGGCAGACGTTGTGCTACTGCAGCTGACCTCCCCTTTTCCCTCGGTATACGGCGTTTCCTTGGCTTATCACATTGGTATACCATATCACTGATCCGGGAAACTTCATGGATGTCACTTCCCCGACTATGACCTTGACTGAGAGAAAGAATGGTCCATGTCCAAGACATGGCTCGCCCAGAAGAGCCTTGCAATAGGAATGTCTCTGTATTTTGCATTCGTTGACCGCGTTGTCACATAGGAAAGCGACTATCCTAAACATGGGGAGTGCAACAGCCTTCGGCAACATGAAGTCTTGCCGTACGACGGCGGAACAGGGAGGTGTTCACTTAAGGATCTGATACCTAAGCAAGAAAGAATCGACAGGCTGTGTGTTTATGTACGTGCCTCCCTTCCTGAGTGATAATCTCCCTCGTCAGTATCTTTTCGGTTATGTCGACCATCGCATGGTGAGGGTACATCTATTCAACATGGCTGCAGGGAGCCTCACCCATCCGGCATATTGAGATTGATCATTGTTTGTTCTGATGATGACCGCTCATGACACACTAGTGATCAGTCCCGGCGTAGACCATGGGCTACAACCACGGGCAGCACAGCACACTATGGGCATCCGTCCTGATAGCGTGTATTGCCTTGTGTCACTCGAAGATAGGATGCTGGACTGTAAATACATGAAGCTATGTTAGTAGAGTTCCCTGCTTGGAGCAGACCGATATATGACTTGCACACATGTTCCATGAGACTACGCCGTCGTGTTCGGATGGCCTTGGTTCATGGCTGTGTCAACTAGTTAGTTGCTCAGGGAAAACTTTGTCACTGTAATCATAGGGGTACCGTTTGAAAGTCTTGCCAGCATGCTACCTGCTACTTTCACTGCGTCATATGTCCCCTAGGTATGTTTTGGCTTCTTATAGGATATCTCCTGCCTAGTTTCTTCTGGTACCTGAGTGCTTGGTACACATGGTAATAGACTGTACACTTGAACCAATGCACCGCTTGAGATGTCTAGCACTTCGCTAGTCCTCGATGCCGCATACACAGTACCTAGGACAAGGCTGATAGGATCATATAATTGGAGTCAGTCGCAAATCGCCGAAACACGATGCAGTAGCGAGACAAGGGCGTCGTGAGATCAACTGTAGCATACTACATATGACTATAGGGTAGGTGCGTTTTACTCGACGCTCGTCACGAGCATGCTATCGTGAGAGAGCAAAACAATGCACTGTATATGCACCAAAATCACCGATAGAGCGAATTTTAGACGCCTTATCTTCTGGAGAATAGGTAAGTCAGCGATTTTTGTAAGACGAGGACTATATCGAAATCCGGAAGACAGCGCCGAACCTCGGCCATGACCTGCGACGTCCATGATCCAACAGCTGCCCCAACAGCAGAATATCTATAAGATAATAAAGACATGATTTGAAATTCCTATTCTATGACCTTTCTGCCTGATACTCGGGGACAGGAGCAAGGCAAACCTCCTAGCTCCCAGTGGCAGACATCGATGACCCCATCTCGCGCATTATGGTATTCCTCGCCTGCCTGTAAGTGAAACCGGAGCACAACGACGTCTCAGGACGTGCGCCAGTTTATTTCAACATACCCTCGACAAGACCTTGAGTTCTCGAACCCCGTTGTGACGACCACACTTGTGAGTGTTGACAACAGCCAAGGCGAAGGGGCAAGTCGAAAGGCCATGACTCAAACATGTTGGCCGTAGACCCCCAAATGGGGTCTTGAACGGCCACACGACACGAAGATTTAGATACCTTACCATAGTAGCCGTATCGCAGGGACGTAACTCTCTACAATTTTCGTTAAGGATTCTTCGTCACCCACTCACACATACACTCGCATGCAAACACGCGCACACAGGAGAGGCAGGTTCCATCCCAGAATGCAAGAGCTCTTAAATTCTGTCTATAACACACCCGTTGAGAACTCTCCTACCCGTACCAATCCTGCAAAGAGACACATGACTCGGTCACAAACACAAGATAAACCCGCGAGATATATCCATTCTACCCGAACGCCGTTTAATGCTTCGCCGTGACCGTCTCGCCGGTCAGCTTCTCGACATATGTCTTGGCCCTATAGTCATCGTGGTTAGTCAACCTGCCTCACACAAGTCACGCAGCAGGGAGGAAACAGCAAGATACTCACATGTCACCCATGGCAACCATGCAAACAGTCTGCCACACGCCCAGCCCGATACGCGGGGTCACACCGCGATACAAGCCCTTGATACCGTTGGTCTGGTAGATATACCGGAACGTGTTACCGACGGTCATCTTCTTGGGCCGGTTCGGATCCTCCTTCTTGCTCTGCATCTCGACACGGATAACCTCAATGGGCTGGTTCCAGGCAGACAGCCCACCACCGATAGCCGAGGCAGCAATCTTCTCGAAAGCGCTGAGCTTATCCCCCTCGCCCTTGCCCGTCGCCTTGCGAATCCCCTGCTCCGCAAGCCTCGACAGACCGAAGCGCGAGCCCCAGTTGGTCATCTGCCGGATGGCGACGGCGTTGACGCCCTTGTTGATGCCCTTTATGCCCTCGCGGCGGTAGATGTCCATGAACGTGGCCCAGGTTCCGGGCGGCTTGACGCCCGAGGCCGCGACCTTGTGCTTGGTGATCTCGACCGTCTTCATGCAGGTGCAGAAGCCCATGGTCGCGTAGGCCTGGGCCACGCCGCCGGTGACACCGCCGGTGATGCCTGCCACGAAGTCAGAGGCGCCGAAGCTGCGGGCGTGGTACTCGGCCTCCGAGGCGACGAAGAGGAGCACCGCGCCCTTGGTGCTGGCTTCGATCCAGGCCCAAGGGATGAGGCCTTGGTAAACTGCGAGAAGTGGTGGAGTTAGTGTAAGGTTATTTCTCATCGGAGGAGTTGAGCACGGAGGTGAAGACTAACAGCCAAAAACACCACCGCGGCCCCAGATGCGCTTCAGAGCGGTCGCGAAGCCATCGCCGCGGTTGGCGGCCATGGTGGTCTTGGTGACCTCGAGCGGCTGGCCGAGCGTGGTGACCTCGAACATGTTCAGGCCGGCTCCCAGCAGCAGGTTGGAGAACTTGATGGGCTTCTTCTCCAGCTTGTTCGTCTTGGACGGCACGGCGGGCGCAGGAGCGGCCGGCAAGGGAGGGGCGGTGACGGCAGACATGTTGATCGCTCTAGCAGGTATCACCGGTGCGGTGATTTGGGGGCCCTGACCAAGGGAGGAGTGTGCTTCTTCGCGGGTGAAGGTTGGGACCGAGAGACGGAGAGAGAGAAGGCGAGCGGTTTATCGGGATGCAGTTGTCGTCAAACGAGCTGCAGGTAGGGACGAGTAGACAACGGGAAGTTTCCGTGAATTGGATGAGTCTAAGTGAATGCCCGTCAATCGGAGAGGTTTCGAATGTTCAGATGAGCAGCAGCAACCGATTGTGTGGATACTTTTCGGACCTATCCGTCGAGACAAGCAGGTAAAATCAGCATGTGCTACCGAAGCCGCAGCGCTTTTTGGTGCCAACTCGGGATTCGAGCGCCAAAAAGTAGGTAGGTAGCACTCGCAAAGCCGCAGCGGAGCTCGCCCAGATGTCCGAGATTAGTTGGAAAAGAAAGCTTACCCGAGGATGTCAATCGGTTAAACAATCCTGATTGATGGCAACGATGGTTCAATTGATGGATATCGCAGAGTTGTTGATGAGTGATAGAACTCGAGTTTCCTGTCTTTTTGCAGATCTGCACGACGAAAGTGGCCGGCTTAAGTTAAGGGTCCTCTGATACCGTAACAGGCAGAGAGCTCGATCCAGGGTCAGCTCAACGAGTCAACAGGAGCCAATTCGCTGTGGGTCGCCTTCTCAACGTAAATCTTGGGGGAGCTCGGGCACATTTCCGGGCGGGTTTTTTTGGGGTAAAATGTCCACGCCCGATTTTTCGGCCATGCAGGTGTCGGTTAGTTTGGGTTGCACAATGCTTTCGAGCAATCATGTTCAACTGTGTACTGCGTAAAGGCGAATGGCTTTTACTTCAAGATAGTGGACGGATCAATGCCGTGCGAACAACAAATTAACCAACTTGGATTTCTCCCCTGTTTCCGTTATACACAGAAGCTGTATTATACAAAGCGCAAGTGGATTGGTATCGCCCCTTCGTAGTAGTGTACACATCCACCCCGTTTCGTTACAACTCCAAGTCCATATCCCACACCCCTTCTATATTGCTTGAAAGAATCGGTCGTGTGATACCAGGGATGGCTGGTCTTGTCTGTAGCTGCGAGCTGCGCAGGCTGGCAAGCTTAGAGCTTCTTGCAGAGCTCGATCCACTTCTCGGTTGAGAAGGACTTGGGGCTACGTAGACTGTTAGACAAACACTTTGACGGAAATGAAGGTGGAGAGAACTTACCGCTCAATGGGGGCACCGACGGCACGGTCAATGATGAGCTGGGGAAGGACACCAATCGCGCGCGAGACACCGAAGAGGACAGTGTAGTAGCTCGACTCCGTCAGGCCATAGTACTGGAGCAGGACACCAGAGTGGGCATCGACGTTGGGGTACGGGTTCTTGGTCTTGCCGTGCTCAGTAAGGACCTTGGGGGCAATCTTGTAGACCTGGCTGACGAGGTTGAACATGGGGTCGTTGGGCATCTTCTCCTGGGCAAACTTGCGCTGAGCCATGTAGCGGGGATCCGTCTTGCGGAGGACAGCATGGCCGTAACCGGGGACGACACGGCCAGAGTTGAGGGTGGACCACAGGTACTCAGTGATCTTCTCGTCGCTGAGATCGTCACCAATCTGCTTCTTCATCTCGGTGAGCCAGTTCAGCACCTCCTGGTTAGCCAGTCCGTGGAGAGGGCCGGCAAGACCGTTGAGACCAGCGGCCAGAGACAGGAAAGGAGAGCTGAGAGCGCTGCCGACAAGGTGAGTGGTGTGAGCGCTGACGTTGCCACCCTCGTGGTCAGTGTGAATGGTAAGGTACAGGCGCATGAGCTCAATGAAGTCCTGGTTAGAGCCGAAGCCGAGCTGGTTGGCGAAGTTGAACGAGTAGTCCTTGTCCTTCTGGACAGCAGCTACCTTACCGCCCTTGAAGACGTTCTGGTAGATGCGGGCAGCAATGGTAGGGAGCTTGGCAATCAGGTCCATCGAGTCCTCGAATGTGTAGCCCCAGTATTCCTTCTTGTTGATGCCCTTGGCATAGGCCTTGGCGAAGGAAGAGGTGTGCTCGAGAGCAGTGACAGCGAGAGAGAACTGCGCCATGGGGTGGAGATCGGTCGGGCAGCGGTCGATCAGCTCCTCGACGAACTTGGGGACGTCGGAACGGGCAGCCCACTCAGCAGACAGGTCGCGGACCTGCTGCTCAGTAGGGACCTCACCGGTCAGGAGAAGCCAGAAGAGACCTGTCCAGTGGTGTCAGCATGTTAAACTCCTCTCAGGTTGGTGAGGGTGGGCAACAAACCTTCAGGGAGAGGCTCCTTGCCGCCAGGAGCCTTGGGAAGAACCTCCTGGCACTCAGGGATAGTCCTGCCGCGAAAACGAATTCCCTCCTCGGCGTCGAGGACGGATCCTTCCCACACAAGGGCCTTGATGCCACGGGCACCGCCGTATACCTGGTCGAGAGTGACCTTGTCGACAACCTTGGAGCCATGCTCTCTGTTTGATTCAAAAGTGACCGTTAGCCACTACAGTGCCTAAGCGTAAAGCAGATTGCGACATACTTCCGAAGAGACTTGATCTGCTCAATCTTCTCTGGTAATAACTCGGCGAACCGCTCCTTAAGGGTCTATGGCGAGGGAGTGGTCAATGGATGATGTCTCAATGGTGTTTGGAGATATGACATAGCTAACCTGAGATTTTGACGAGTAGCATCGTGCGGCTGTGAAGGCGGCGTTCCTGGCAGCGAACGAGTTCAGAGACACACTCCTCAGAGAAGATGTGCCTAGACGAAGGGCGGCAGCCATTGCGATGCGTGTAATTGTAGGGGGATTGATAAACTTGAAAAGAAGACTGTCAAAAGGTTGTAGGGGTATTGTGGGAAGTGCTTGGAGTAGTTTGCGGACGGAAGGGATGGCAGCTATGGAAAAAGACGCAGCGACGAGAAAAAAACACACGGGATGCCGGGATACTTGCACCCTGGCAACTTCCTCGGAAGCACGGACTGACGGCACTTCGGACTACGGAGAGAGTGAAGTCACCACCAAAGCCTCAACTTCGGCTGCAAACACACACACACACACACACACACCACACTACCTAGCTCAAAGTCCAACAGATAGCTATAAAGTACTCATTTGTCTTCTTGTTCTTGAAAACGGGCGTTAGTTGGGAAATTTATCGCCATGCTTTGAGTCCCTTCGAATGTTTGTCGCATTCGGGAATAAGTACCTACCCCAACAGCTGTGAGGTCAAGATTTTAACGGCTATTCCTGACGTCAGTTGGGGCTCCCGGCAATGAGCTCATTATAGGAGTACGCATTCACGGCGCTGTCATCAAAATTTACCTTAGATAGTAAACTATCAATGGATTAGATCTTTGGTTTGGATATGCCATCTGTACTTACCTTTCACTTGATATCATCGCAATAAAGCTGCCTGAGGTACCTGTGACTTTTCATTAGCCTGGTGACTAAGGCTGAAGGGGTAGGTATCCACGTACCCGCCCGATTCTGCACCTCTTTCTTCAATTTGACTGCTTTTAAGGTACAAAGACTATCTACGCACAGACATTTCTGGAGTCTTGTCTTATCGTGCTCCGATTATTGCATATGCTACTTGCGATGCCACATAGGTAGTAGAGTCCATAAGAAATGTCTACAGGTGCATCGATCGGGGCATCTTTGCCTGGTGAATGATGGCTTAAGGTGTCTCGGTCGCATTTGCCGCCCACGGATCGGTTGGTGCGTGTCGGCACGCGGTTGTTTCCAAAGGGTCGGACTGGCGCGGACGGTGGGCCGGCCGCTGACGCCGAGGAGACGTCGCGTTTCTCGCGCGCGTTGTGGACGGGGCGGTTGGAGGCGATGGAGAGGTATCTGGAGGCCAAGTCGCGGTGGGACAAGGGCGAGCCCGAGGACGGGGACGAGGTTCTGCTTGGGTTTCCATTGCGGCCGACGCTCGGGGATGTTCTTGCGAGGCTGGAACGATTTGATATCGCGAATTCAAAGTGAAGATAGTAAGTGGCTAAGTCATGCAGGCATCACGTAGTTGTAATCAATAGCACGGGACATTGTAAGATACGAAGACCTTCGTTACCACCATTCGGCGCCCCCCTCCCTACCAGTCTACTTAAAAAGGTATGAACAGGCAACGAGTCTATGAGCGGAGTACGTGTACGACGGGAAGAGACCACCAGACGCCGCAGTGATTCAACCAACATCTCAAAGCCAAGACTCTCCTACGACCAGCGGTTATGCATCCTCACCTAGTCTACTCCTTCTTCTTCTTCAGCTGCAGCGGTGGAACATCCGTATCATGTGCCCAAGCGAGCGTGTCGATGCCAGGCTCGCCGGAGGCCTTGAACATAGCCTTCCAAAACTGGGGCCCCTGATCCGAACCCACCCAGCGGCCCCGTCGCGAGAGTTCGTTACGCGGCAGCAGCCAGGTGAAGGCGTCGTCTTCGTAATGCTCGAGCTTGAACTTCTCCGAGTCCAGGCCCTGGAAGGCCCAGTACAGGTCGCCGTCTTCCAAGGTGATGACAATCTTGAAGACTTGAGCGGCTTCCCAGTACGTCCCGGCGTATTCGCCGAGATCTCGCGGCGAAGTCCCGTTTTTGCGCGCCTCGCCCAGCTCCTTGACGAGCTGGGGATACCACTTCAGGTTCTCGGCGACCGATGGGTAGGCGGCCGCGACGAAGTCGACCCTCTCGGACGACGGCACGTCGAGGATCTCCCGCAGGACGAGCTGTCCTACCCAGTCCGGCATGTCGTTGAGGGCCAGGGAGTTGGTCAGGACGACAATCACGTAATTGGTGTCTGGGAGGATCATTACGATGGACAGGGCTCCGGGGAGGCTGCCTTGGTGGAAGAGGACCAGCTACGAGGGCACACCCTTTCCGATGGTAGGCATGCCGCATGGCAGGAGGCCGCCATTGATGCCAATCTGGCCAATCCTGTTGGGAAGCTGCACTCTGACCCAGCCACACGCGTACGACACCTCGTTCCGCGACGGCTAATCCATCGAAATCTTGGCGGAAGTGAGTTAGGCCACTTGCCTGAAGGGCGAGTCGGCCGTGGACGTTGCACCGGTGGCGAACTGGTCCTTGAAGCTGGTGCCGAACGTCTTGTACAGCTTCAGAAGATCTCGGATGCAAGACCGCATGCCGCCGCTCGGTCCGGCAAAGCGGTCGTTCCCGGCTTCCGGGCACGGGATGGCGGTAGTAGTTGCGTCGTCCAGCGCATTGTAGCACTTGGCGACGTTGCTGGTGTCGGATAGCGGCTCCCTGAAGAAAGTCCGATCGAGGCCCAAGGAGTCAAGGTTGCGGCTCTGGAGGAATTCAGACCACGGCTGCCCGCTCAGCTCCTCGATGACGTTCCCGGCGAGATCATACGGGAGGTTGTTCGTAGGCGAACTGAGCCCGGAAAGGGAGCAGGCTAGTCTGCGTGTTTATGTATTTGATGCCTTCCTTGCCCGGGATGAGGATGTTGTTCTCGCTGCCGACGACCAGATTATCCGCCCAGGAGATGCCCGACCGATGGGACAGGAGATCGGTTATGGCGAGGCAGTTGTACAGCATGTCATCCTTGGGTCTGAAGGACGGAAGCACATCTTTGACCAGGGTATCCCACTTGAGTTTACCCTCGTCGATCAGGATGCCGACCGCCGCGGCGGTCATTGCCTTGGTCAGCGAGCATAGAGGAAAGATAGTCTACTCGTCGCTGGGAATACCGCCTTCAGTGTCACGGAAGCCAAGGTCGGACTGGAAGACGGAGACGCCGCTCTTCATCACGGCTAGGGAAAGTCCAGGCGTCCCTCCAATGCTCATCAGGCCCTCGATAGTGGGCCGCAGCTTGCCGAGGCACGAAGCAAGGTCCGCCATTGTCGACGGCCGAGTTACTAGCAGGCGCGGGTCCGCAAGTTGATGCGGGCAGGCTCCAGAGCTGGGACGTCGATACATACCTATTGACTGACAGGATTCTGGACGACGCCAAAACAACAGCCGCATGCGGCTCAGGCTGCGGGTTGAGAGAATGGTGAGGGCAACGATGAAGACTGCGGAGAAGAGGGCTCGTCGTGATAGACACATGTGTAATTGCTCGATGGACTGGTCAGGACTTGGAGCAGTCGTTCGATGGCAAAGGCAACCGGGAGTGTGTTACTGCATCACAAAAGACGATGGAACTGGAACAAAATGTCACTCCGGCCTCGCGCGATAGGTTGCAGAAGTCTTGTAGGGCAACTCAGGGCAATGGCCACCAGGCATGCGGGAGACTACCCCATGCTCATTGACTATCTGGTACACTGGGAGAATCGGCTGGTCACACCGAGGAGAGTCTCGACGTCCAGCGAAGGAAAGACTCTCCAGAATGGTGCCAGCGGAGGAAAGCATGGCACATGAACCCAGTGTCATTGACCTCAATCAAGGGAGTCCTGGATGGTATCATCTTTAGATACTGTATGGATTACAGTAGGTTTATTGTATTCTTTTTACACGTATATTCTGATTCATAGATATATCTTTGTCCGATTATCAGGTAGCCTTCAATACCTTATATCACACTCTTCTAGCGCATAAACGATTATCCGCAACTGGCTTAATGCATGTACTGTGTATGTGCAGTACGTACACACTTGATAGCTTATGTAGTGAAGCCGACGATGTCACGCACGGACCACGTCCGTGTGGTACAATATGGTGACTAACAATTTCCCACTTCGATAAAAAAGGGCACTTCAGGCTTCTTCAGCTGGCCACACCCCCGCCTCCTCTTCTCGCAATTAAATCAAACCTCCTTCTCAGAGGCTTCTGTGACGTCTCACCATTTTCCGGTCGACAAACCCGACCTTTTCTTCATCACAATCTCAGCAGCACTGTCGCCATTTCATCGACAAAGAAACAGATCGAGATCCAGTAGTCTCAGTATTGCCTTCAGATTCTAATCACGGCTAAACTAAGCACACGACGGCCAAGAGAAACAGGTTGCTAGACTCCGGTGCTCTTGTCAACAGCGCCAACGTATTTTCACGCCCATCTCTTGCCATCCCACGTACCGCGTACACCGTAGCCTGGCTTTTTGGCTGGATCGCCGCGCGCTGATCGTTACACTGTAACTCGTTGGATGGTGTGCCATTAAGCGGCCTTTAGACAAGATAACAGTCTCCGAGTCAGACACGGGATTTTCAGGATCTGGTGCCCATCGTGACCTTGGCTGGGAAAGTGGCATGAAAACAGCTCGTCTCTGAATATCGCGTATTGTATTGAAAGAGTTTGGCCATCGCGCGCCGACCAGAGGCTATACAAACATCAACTCGAGTTCCGAGCCAGGCGATCATGTCGTCTCCCGTAGCCGAGTTGGAGACAGGGCTACAGGCCATGCTCGGCCTGAAGCCACCAGGCGTCTCCGGATCACGGATCACAGGCATCACTACCCTCTGTGTCAACAATGTCCAGGTAAGAAATAGCCCACAAAATACCCGCCGTGGTAGACCTGCGCCGTGCTGACATGGCACTTCAACGTGCATCTAGTCCGAATCAGTCCTCATCCAGAAGCTATACACACATTTCAAGAAGGCACCAGGAACTCACAAACTTGGAGTTCTCTACGTCGTAGACTCTGTAACACGAAAGTGGATGGAGCAGGCCAAGGCCCAAGGACAACCCATAAGCAGTGCCGCCCAAGATGGGACGTATGCAGCAGGAGTGCATAGAGTGACTGAACTGATGCCGGTTCTGATGAACGATATAATATCTTCTTGCCCAGAAGACCAAAAGGTACGCAAGCTGACCGTTGAAATAATGATGTGCACAGTATCCTTAGACCCTTATTCTGCAAATCTGAGGTTGATGGCCTCGAGACTCGCGGGTCCCCTGCTTGGGGCTCATCCTCCTAGATTCGCCCGACAATCCCTCCTACCTGTCGTATTCTGTGTGGATAGAAACTCACCAATTTTTTTCGCTACTTGTAGGAGAAGATCAAGAAACTCATCGACATATGGGAGAAGGGCCAGACCTTTCCCCAGAATCTGCTCACATCCTTTAGGGAGAAACTCAGTGCTCCGCCAAGTATGTCTACCATCGCTTCATCACTAACATTCGTATCCCCAGCCATCTTATCTAACATCCCGTCTTTTTCACCCGCAGCTTCAACAACCCCTCCTGGAAGCCCACCAGCAAACAAGATGGCCTTCCAACAAGGTGGCCAGCCAGCAGCTGGCGCCCCAGCTAATATGCCCTCGATAATGGAGGCTCTAGCGAACATTGCCCGACAGAATGCCACGACAGCTCAGGGTAATCCTAGCGTGCCGGCCCCCGTACCAGCTCCAGCACCGACGTACTCTCTTCCAGGTGCATTGAGTAACATTACTGCACCGGCACCTTCAGTGACGCCGCAGCAGCCAGGTTTGCCTTTCCTGCCAACCGCTCAGCCGGGAGCTACGCCTGTAAACATGCCGCAGATGCCGCAATTGCCCCAGATGCAGTACCAGTTTCCACCCCAGCAACCGCAGCAGCCTCAAGCCGCTGCTCTAGCCAACGCTCTGGGTATGGCAGGTGGCTTCCCGGCTAACCCGGCGGCCCCAGCGATGCCCAACACAAACCTGGACCCTAAAGTACAGCAGCAGCTAGTGCTGATCCAGACATTGGCCGCACAGGGCATCCCCTTTGATAAGATCACAAGTATCATTGCGCTGATGGGCAACCAGCCTGCCGCGCCGGCAGCACCGCCTCTTGCAGTTCCTCCTCCGCAGATGCCGCAGCCCATAAGTAGCTACCCTGCACCATGGGAACCTTCGAGACAGGATGAGTCACGTGACACTAGAAATGGGTATCAGTCCCCCAAACCTCGAGGCCGGTCACGCTCGAGGTCTCCTGGCCGTGGATGGGACGGTAGAGACGCCCCAGCGAACCGTGATCGTGGCTACAATAATTACGGACAGGATTCACCCCAGAATGGTCGGGGCGGACGGGTGGGGCATGACGACCGAGGCCGTGATAACTACCGCCAACGCTCGCCAGCCCGAGGCCGCGGCTTCACCCCTGAGGAAGAGCTCGAGCCCCAAGACAAGTGGGTGGAGTATGATAGCTCGTTGCCCAACGGTAACATCAAGGTCCTCAGTCGGACGCTGTTCGTAGGCGGCGTGACATGCTCCGAGGCCGAGCTCCGTCAGATCTTCAGCAGGTACGGCAAAGTCCAGACTTGCATCGTCAACAAGGATAAGCGGCATGCCTTCGTCAAGATGTACTGGCGTAAGGATGCTGTCCGTGCTAAGGAGGCCATGGAGCACAACAGAGATCATGATCTACCTCTTCGAGTAAGTTCATCTCCCCCTCATCCCACCTCGGCGACATGACTTGAAACTAACGGTGCAACAGACAAGATGGGGCGTCGGCTTCGGACCCCGTGACTGCAGCGACTACCAGACGGGAGTCAGCATAATCCCAATACACAAACTCACCGACGCGGACAGGAAATGGATGCTCACCGCGCCCTTCGGCGGCAGCGGCGGCCGCCCAATCGTGACGGGTCTCTGCGTCGAAGAGCCCGACATCGAGATCGGCGCGGGCGTGTCCTCGAAGGCCATTTCGCGCCGCATGCAGACGGACAAGAGCGGCAACCAGGGACCGCGCTCGACCAAGGAGCACGACGACCAGATAGCGGCTCAGCAACAATCACGGGGAGGTATGATGGGCGGCGGCGGCGATCGCGGCGGACGGGATCGCTGGCGTGGGAGGGGCGACGGACGGCGTGACACCGGACGCCGAGAGGAGAGGATGAACGAGGACAACCGCGACCGCCACCGAGGAGGAGCGGGTGGCAATAACGCCGGTGCGGATGAGCCGGTCATAATGCCTTTCCCTCCTGGTATTACCGTTGGGCCTAACGGTATCAACTTTCCACCCGGGTTCACCTTTGGCCAGGCTGGTGGCAACGGCATGTAAATTGGTCCTGAGCGTTTCACTAGGCATGAAGCGTCTTGCAGGTGTCGGGAGCATTTTTGGTATGATCTTTGCGGTTCAGAGATCAGACCATCAGAGCCACTGTTTGGATGCCTGATGGCCATCGGAAGCGATGCGAGGGCGCAAGGTTTCGTTCTCGTGAGGACCTTTGCTTCACATGCCGAGTCTAAAGATACCTGTTTTGACCAATGATGATGGACCTCGGAAAGAGGGTGGTTGGTACGCGGTGGTGAATGTCCCTCCGAGGAGGGCTAGCGGTGGCGTGTGGTTTGTTGTTGTTATTGGATTTGTGTCCATTGCGCAAGGAGTTGAACGGTCAGGTGAAAAATCAGGAAGGATGGGCAGGGTGTGCAGGAAGGGATCGTTATGCCTCGGAGGCATCTGTCCTGTAGGAGTCGCTTCTGAGCAACGCTTATTTCATGGCGGGTGCGCCTGTGGGAGGAGGTTGATAAGCTGAAATGGCTAGGGATACCTATACCGCTTTGATAACATTACACTTTCCACATATGCTCTGTGATACGTCGTATACCGTGATGGTAATCTTTTCCGTCCATCTCATGTGCATCCCAATTGAATGTCTTTAGCTGATCGTCGTGGCGGCCGACCTACTGGCCTCGACCCGCCTTAGGTGGCCCTATATTCTAGCCACTCTGCCCGGTGCACTGTAAAGATGAAAGCCCTCACTGACACAATGAGGTACAGTACATTGACCCTGGGCTAAAGTGGATGCAGTCCATTGGAATGCTGTGCACCACCAGTAGCGAGCCCTTCCAACCATGTCGTTATGTAGAGGACCCCTTTACGAGCTTAAGCCTCAGGCTAGATAACGCAGAGGCTATTACTTCAAACGCCTTATATGAATATGCGGACTTATCGTACCGTCTACTTTTATCTTCTACATATTTTACTCGAGAGGATCTCTCTTTACTTCTAAGTAGTATATAAAAGGTTGATCAAAGGCATAACCCTTACAATGGAAGACTTCATGAGGGTAAAGCACGTAGCCGATAGTCTAATTCTTAAAGACGAAGATTCGCAAAATAGACTTAAATTCTCCTGGTATCAACTGTAAATGCAACCAAACGCCTGCTTCATCTCTCTTCTCCCCCCTTGTAACAAGCCTCTACCTGAAACACACTCGACCCCTTTTAACTCTAGAATATCACTCCTCGTACTCGAAATCGTAATCTATTTCGATCTGCGCTCCAGCTATTCTCAACTCCTCCTTGAGGTCCTCGCTCAGCTGCGAGACGTCAAGGTCCTCCCCTGAGTTCCTGAGATGGTGCTCTCTAAGCCTAGGGTTCTCTCGCAAGGGTCTCAGCTGCTGCGCTCGGCGCCCAAAGGCTGGACGACCACGAGTATGCTGCTGCAAGATATCCTGGCTTGCAAGCAAAGGCTTGGCCGGATCATCGTCAGCATGTAGCTCCCTGCGGTAAAGCCCGGTCTCAGCGTAGTTAGGTCCTTGGACGGCTCCAATGACAGGGTTACCGGACAGGACAATTTGTTGATTCTGTAGGTAACGTCTGGCCCTTACGATACCATTCTCGTCGTCATCATTCCCCCCTTGACCGGCGGGTGGATCGGGTTCCGGATGTGGAGTTATCGGCTGTGGCCGCCTGATCCTTTTCTTGCCACTCGGCTGCGACAGGCCAAGCTGGACGAGGCTCAGAAGCTGAGCCGGGCTCTCCTCTTCTTCGTCAACAGATAAAAAAGATACGCGCCCAGTCGCATCACCGATAATCAGCTTAGACTGGTCAGGAGAAAACCGTCCAAAGGATATGGGACCAGGCACTTCGAGTAGATCTCGTGCTCGAGGCTTCCCCTTGGTTCGAATATTCCAGACTTTGACCACGCCGTCAGACGAGCCGGTATAGAGACGATCCGGTGTAGTGCCCCAAGCGCAGAACTTGACGCCGGTATCCTCGCTTTCCCGGTCGCCATGGAACTCTTCGATCGGTGTTCCGTGTTTGAGCACATGGATGGGCTTATCACCCAGAGCGGTATCCCACACGTACGTCTTACCGTCCGTACAGCCAGCGGTAATGTAGCAGAACGTCCAGCTATTTGGCCTATAAATAAGTTAGTTATGTTCTTAAACTGGGTGTTATGTCGAGCCTACATTATGGCGAGCTCATTGATGTCAATGGCGTTGCAGTCAAGTGTCTGCTGGACGTAGAATGCCTTCCCTCCAAATTCAGGGTTCTTCGAAAGAGCATAAATGCGGACTTGAGAGCGGATCCTGGCATCGAGCTCTACGCCTTGTGAGCCCTGCGGAGAGGTAGCTGCAATGAAGCAAGGTTGCGTAGGGTGCCAAATGATTTCAAACACGTTGAGCTTTGATCCAGAGACAATATTCCACCGCTCGCCCGTCAAGCCGTCCCACACGCAAATCTCGCCGGTGCCGCGTCTGTCCTCAGGGATATCGTTATCATCCTGGGTCCGGCTCCGAGGCGAGTATCCTACAGCCACAAGGTGCTGGACGTCTTCACTGCGGCCCCACTGGACAGTGGCGGGAAAATAAGCCCACTTATCCGTCGAAACGGTATTGCCATGAATATCCTCGACTCGAGAGCATGAGTAAGAGCTGAATGAGCTTCCTGGTATGTTGTGGTCGTCGACATGGTATATGCGCACGGCTTCTGCAGCGACATCAGCGGCTGTGGCAACCATTCCCGACTCATGTTTCGAAGCCACAACGAAGTTCACGTTGCCATCGTGATGCCATGTTCCCAGGACAGACATGGAAGAGCCGGACTTTTCTCCTTTCCAGACCTTGACAGTGCAATCGAAGCCACAGG
Source organism: Coniochaeta prunicola (assembly GCA_007388105.1). Lineage (NCBI taxonomy): Eukaryota > Fungi > Ascomycota > Sordariomycetes > Coniochaetales > Coniochaetaceae > Coniochaeta > Coniochaeta prunicola. Next base: position 140,431 of record SMOB01000317.1, read on the forward strand.
TGTACGCTCTGTCGTGCCTTTCGTCGTAGTCAGACGATACAACAGATGTGTAGAGCCACGGAGACTGACTCTGTCTCATAGCCTCGGTTGAGTTATCTCCTTTCTCAATGATAGGCCGTACAATACGATGGTCTGGGTAGGCTTTTAATGTTCCACGGCTGCAAGAACCAAGAACCAAGTTTCCGTCCTTATTGTACTGCTGGTTATGAGCGTCAGAGTGCTCGGTCGTGCCACAGATAAAACCATCGTTCGAAAGCCAAGTGATCGTAGCAATATCACCCGCACAGTTGGTCCACTGAGCCCGCAGTTCAAGGTCGTCCTCACGACATTTACGGAATTCGTTGTTGAAGTTCTCCAGACGCCGCATGGACCCGTAACCACGTTGGCCTGCAAACTCCCTAGCCAGGAAAAGCGAGCTCAGACGGCTTGAACGTGCCAGAGCACCTTGTCTGTCGTAGTCATCACGTTCCAGAGAAAGTACCACCGGATCCTTGCTAGCTCGAGCCTTTCTCTTCGTGAGGTCTCTGCGCAGGTCGTATAGGAAACCTTTGACATCCTCAACAGTCCGGCCCCGGAGAGGCTGATCAGGTAAGCGCAGGACAGCTTGAGAGACCTGATTATGGTGATCTTTCAGAAGATCCATCAGCTCTCTCCTAGCGCTCTTCACTATCCTTGCCTTCGTAAGACCCATTTTAGATCTGACCAGCTTCAAGAGTTCTTGGGTTTCCTCTTGTGTGAAGTCAACGTGGAGGATATAAGGTTCCTCGAGGTCGCATGGCTGGAGCCTGACGAATTTCCGAGAGCCGGACGTAATTTCTTGCCGATAGGGTGCCGATATGTAAGGGCGCGAGGCTAACGACACCCAGTCAGGCCGGTCCTGCCTGGAAGGAGAGAGTTGTCCATCCTTGCGCCATACCAGGGCATGAGCTCTGGTCCTGAAATTCTCAGGCGACGTGGCGTTCAGCTGGCTCTTCTTCCGTAGTGGAGTGTCCGGAGCATGCTGTTGTGTCCTCGCTTGATGATTGTTGACAGGCTCGACTTGTTGCTGAGCGTTGTAAGGACCTGCTGACAAGGCTGGCTCGTTAATGCGTAGGATATCATTGCGTGGTATCGAAGCCTGTTGGATAGAGGAAGGCAACGGAATGGGGGTGTTTGAGATTTGTCGCTCTCCTGGGGTAGAGGCCGTTGGTCCGGGAATCGGAGATCTTGAAGCCCGGTGTGTTCCCGTGGTGCCAGCTCCTTGCCTGTCGTGCTGTCCGTTTTGGATGACGGGATGGAACGGCGAGACCTGTATCGGAGATTCGGTTGCGGGAGAGGCCGCATCTTTGGGTGCTGTGGAAACGTGGCCATCGTTTGCCGTCCTCACAGTACGAGGGAGTGGAATGGGGCTTTGAGAATATAGACGAGGTAGGCCGACCGCACTAGTCACCGGTTTAGGTGTTGTGGTCTTCCTGGGAAGGTACGATGGAGTGCGAGGTACCGGGACTGGGGTTTCTAGCTTTTCGATAACCTGGACGACCGAGGCACACGGTTAGCATCGCCAATCAGTGAAACGAGACCTCGCTCTCACCTCTTCACGAAGCCAGCTATATCCGTTCTGGCTGTGCGCATCGCCGGCTGGCAACCTGCGAACCTCGGCGCTGACGACGGTATCAAGATAGCTGCACTGCCTGGCAGGCGCGAGTATCTCGTAGAAACTGTCGGAGACGCGTTGTTTCTTTTTCGGAGGTTCCCCAGAGGAACCTACGTAGCTAAACAAAGCCGTCAGCGGGAGGCCCATTGGCGTGGAGTAGCCAGATCGACGCGTTGGAGGTTAGCCCTCCAGACACGCGACGACGTATAAAACACGTTGTACCATGGAAAATAAATAACTAAAACATTCGAAACTAGTAGAGGACGTTTACTTACCCATCTAACATCATTTACATATGCTGATAGCATTAGAGCGTTTATTAAATAGGTTTGTACACGCCCACGGAGAGGTAGGCTTGTAGAAGCTCAAAAGGCTCCGAGATTAGCGGTGCTAAAGATAAGATAAAGTAATAGCTTACATACTTCAAAGCTAGTTTCAGTACTATATAAGAGTTTAAATAACTTATTTTTATTTTCTAAACTTTTATTATATTATAAAACTTATAAAGTACTTTATTATAATATAACTTTTTAAATATATAAAAGAGTTAAAATAGTTATTGTTTAAGGTAATAGTAGTAAGAAAAGTAGTAAAGTATGTAATATCGAGTTGCATCGTTATTAGAGGTAAGAACGACTCTTTAAGTGCAGGAAGAGCTTATGGAAAGGAAGAAAGAGAGCTATTGGCAAAGAAGGATTGCTCTCAGAGAGAAGAGAGAAGAAATTAGCTCGCATCGTTCGAGAAGGCGCGCTTGGAAGGAATTGTCAAGAGCGTTCGTTAGGTAGCATATATAAGGAGCCAACTGAGAGTCGCAGCAAGTAGCATTCATCAAGAGGCCACTTTGCGGAACAGGCTGCGTTGAACTAGCACAGGACAGCAAGCGCTGCAAAAAGAGCTTCCCGGACCACGTAAATAAGAGTAGACGCAAAAGGCCAGGTGCTTCGGTTTGCGTACAAAGGTTGTATCCTTCTCTGAGCGCATGAGTCAATGGTGGATATGGCAAGAGAATGCATGCCCGTCAGCCCTATATCGCCTGGAAGCCAATCCCGAGCTCACATGTGAACATCTGCCTGCTTGGGGCTGGGTCTCGAAGATCCAATACCCATTGAGTGTCTGGTGCGGCTCTTGCATGCATCAGCCGTCCAGTCCGGTTGTGTGGTAAAAATGCATCATTGGGGATGTGGGATGTTACCAGTTGGTAAAGAGACTGTAGTTGCATGCTAGACCTAGGAAGGATTAAGTCCTACGTATCATCTAGGACTCGGGATTCTGGATTCAGGTTGTGCAGCACGTGACCCTCTTCTTTACGCTTGGATCTTTGGTTACCGCTTTTTTGGCTTGTGCTTGATTGTCTCTCAAAAGTACCTTGGTAAAACCAGCAGGCGACTTACAGCTGCGCTTCTTGTTCCATGACGGAATAGTAGGATGCTAAGGTTTGCTGCACAGGGTTTAGAGATTACAAAGCATCTTAAGAAGGAGCGACTGAAAATCGGTCCGGCATGTCACCATTCGGATCTGAAGGTCAGTCAGATGTGGAACGACGTAAAGGCCGCCAGGTCTCAGGCAGGCTGTGTTAGTTTTCTCAGCTCATGCTTTCGACTGCCTGGAACAGGCTGCATGGCACGTTTGTTGCCGATGACAAGATATATCCTTTCTGGAGCGTGAGACACAACATACCTACGTAACAAATCACGGACTGAGACCTGCACGTTCTGGATGTAGTGTATTCCTACCTAAGATAGGCACCTCAACTTGGCTTTTCGGGAAGCTGTTTGATGACATCTTTGAAGCCCGCAGTGATTGATGCCGCTCCGTCCCTCCTTGTTCGGTGCAGCGCATCACCAACCAAATTTACCCCTGAACGCCTGAACCAGCACGAGTTCCAGTGGACAGGGTCCGCTAAAACCCGACCAGCCACGACAAGGACTACAGCGCCCCTCCGCGATTTTTCGCGGCTGCCTCAGGTCACTTTGTTCGGTTTCCGTCCGCCTGCAACGCAGCCTGCCAATCTTTGTCCACTCACATGCGCCCATCCCATCTCCTCTTCCTCCTCTTTCTTCTTCAACAACCTGAACTCCCTCTTCCCTGCCACCATATCACACCCACACACACCCTCCACCCACCCACACGCCCCCAAACCGAACGCACTGTTGCCCTGTCTGCTTCTCCAGTTGTCAATTGAGGCCGGGCATCTTTTCCTCCTAAACCCAAACCTTCCCCATCTCCTCTCCGCTAACTACCTTACTGCAACGTCAAACCCGTGCCTCGCCGCCTTTCCGTCAGACCTACCTGAGATCTTCCAATTTTCTCTGGTCCTTCCACTCTGACGTCTCTTTCCTCACGGCTGTGATAATCAGAGGAAGGCCATCTCCAGCCTTTCCGATCGATACCAACATCCACACTCCCTCCGCTTTTCAACCCCAGATACCCATCAGCAACCATGGCTGAGATCCGCCGAAAGCTGGTTATCGTTGGTGACGGTGCCTGCGGTAAGACCTGCTTGTTGATGTAGGTTCCCATCTTTTCATTTGCTTCATTCCCGGTTCGACAACAACGTCGACGACAAATCACCCAGGTTCAAGGCTCCAGAGCTCGTTTCGAACACTTGACAACCTCTGATCTCTGGCCTTGTCGCTCGTGCTAATTTATTTCGCAGCGTTTTCTCCAAGGGCACTTTCCCCGAGGTAAGATAACCATTCGTTAACCATTTCCGGCCGGCCCTGTGTTTTGTCGAATTCGTTGTGCTCGCTGGCTCGCATTGCCATACCCCCTTCGCCAAGACAGCATCCAACAAATCGTCACGTCTAGAACGGCCGACTCATGGATGACGAATTCCGTATCCGACACAACAATACTTCGAGCTACAACTTGCCGGCGCGGCGAGCCTTGACATACATTTCAGGCGTCTTTGTCGTCATGGCGATCGCTGCAGATAAGATGTACATTTGACGCGGTCTTCTCTAACACTTGTCTCTGCAGGTCTATGTCCCCACTGTCTTCGAGAACTATGTCGCCGACGTCGAGGTTGACGGCAAGCATGTCGAGCTGGCTCTTTGGGATACGGCTGGTCAGGAGGACTACGACCGTCTCCGCCCTCTGTCGTATCCCGATTCCCACGTGATCCTTATCTGCTTCGCGATTGACTCCCCCGACTCCCTGGATAACGTTCAAGAGAAGGTCAGTTGCTCTGCTGATGTCTTGCATACCGGTTGGGTTGCATAAGCCCGGTTGTCTGCCGCGGCTGAGCCTCTAGATAAGCTAACGTGTGTAACTCCAACAGTGGATCTCCGAGGTCCTGCACTTCTGCCAGGGTCTGCCCATCATCCTCGTCGGCTGCAAGAAGGATCTGCGTTACGACCAGAAGACCATCGAGGAGCTTCGCAAGACCAGCCAGAAGCCCGTTTCGCCTGAGGAGGTAGGTGATTTCCGAACGCGGTCCGCCCTAGGCATCTGACTCGGGTTATGCTAACTTTCTTTGTCTCAGGGTGAGGAGGTTCGCAAGAAGATCGGTGCTCTCAAGTACCTCGAGTGCTCTGCCAAGACCAACGAGGGCGTTCGTGAGGTCTTCGAGCACGCGACGCGAGCTGCGCTGCTCAACCGCCGCGGAGGACGGGGTCGTGGCGACAAGAAGAGCAAGTGCTTAGTTCTCTAAGCTACTTGTGATACCTGGAGCTGCCCGTCTGGACCCTTTGCGCGTGGGTCGCGAGGGGAACGAACCTAACCGAACCCACGATCCGACCCACGAAACCTTCTTCAAACTTGTAATCAAACCCTGATGGCCGTCGTTCGACGGTGAGCCGTCTTCTTCCTCGGTCTTCTTCCGAATGTCGTTTTTTTCCCGATGCGTGTGTGTGTGTCTGTGCGAGGAGAGGTGCAGGAGGAGTGCGAGACTAGGGGGATTTTAAGGGTCTGTGACAGGAAACTGGAAATCTCGACGGAGTGGAAACTCTCTGCACTATCACCTGCCAACCCCCCCAAGGGACGAGAGGTTTGGGGGAACAGAACTGAAAGTCTTTGTTAACTCGGCCTGCATGGTTTTTTAAGCTGGAGTTTGATACTATCGTCTCGTGGTCTCTTTTTTATGTGCCGGCCTCTCTCGTCCGTTGCTCTTCAATCCATACATGTTGACAAGCCTTTGCCGCCTTTGCCCACAAGACACTGTCCCCCGACCCCGTTCGCTCCTCAGCTTCGCTGGTTGCTTTCCACTTCTCTTGTCCAAGACGACTAACGGGTGATAAATGGAACCTACTCGCTTCATACAGCTCTGAGACTGCCTACAAACTTGTGTTCGCAGTTGGATATGACAAGCTGGTTTGTGACGATTATGGCCAGGTAGAGCAAGCAGAACGTGGTTTGGTTCTAGGTAATTGTCATGGTTGAAGGAACATCTCACCCGCTTTCGATCTCGTCAAACTTACGGTAACTGCTCCGACTCGGATTCACAGGCTTTCCATCTGCCCTGCTCACCCTGACTAGCCTTCTTGACTTTTATCCACAGTCTAGACCCAGGCTCTAGGCAGAACGCAGCAAAGAGTGTTTTCACTCGCTGAGCGATGGCATTCTTGGGCGTTGTCTTATCATGGTTCAAATATGTAGTGGCATTGCTCGACTACGGCCTCCTTGCCACACACCTCTCCCAGCTCACGAACTCCCAAATGAATGAATGGTACAGACGACGACATCCCATATCTGCTGCTGCATCGTGATGACCAGACCTAGTCTCCTGAACTCTCGCGGAAAAGCACATCTCATCTGCTGGCAGTCTCTTCGTTGCTCTAGGCACGGATGCTCTAGTTGGGGCAGCTCTATAGGAAGAAAGAGTCAGCTTCTCGTCCCTGATCAGACTCGAGGCAGGAGGAGGGGGAAGCCGTACAGCTCCGCAAGAACCGCAGCTCTTGGAGGCACCGTCCGAGGCGGCGCCACAGCTGGGGCAACTTGATCCGTGCATTTTCGTCAGAGGATAATCGCGAGAGAGATGTTCTTGTAATAAAATTCGGGCGTCTTTTATCTAGTGTTCGGCAAAGTTGAGCTTTGGAGGGATGGGAGATGATGTTTGTCTGAAGAGGAAGCGGGGTATCTTTCGATTTATCTATCTACGAAAGCTACCAAAACGGCAGCTGGAGCGGACACCACATGTCGCTCGTGACGGGCAGTAACATGCATTTTTATTTTCAGCATCCGCAATAAGCACTGCAACCGACGCGGGACCCCCGCTCTTGGGGGATCGCCGGACCAGGTCAGCTGCATGTGGCGAGGCAAGTCAACGACGCGGATGATTCGTTCCCTTGCTGAGTGTCGTCCTATGCCGATAAGCGAGACTGGGTCCCGTATGCAAGTGTCCAGAGATGCCTTACGCACGCCTTGACATATGAACGAAGACTGATCCCCGGGATGGGTAAATCTGTGCGCTACCGGAGCACGAGTCGTCTAACAACGGAGACGGTATGCTAGACATGAGTCGCGGGTACCAATATGCCTGGCAAGACAGACAAGACTTCTTGCTCTCTAATGCCGTTATGCAGGGATCTTGAACATCCCGACAAATGGTTTTCAGCAGCATAATCAGGAGCATCTGCTAAGATTCAGCAATGCGAAGCCATGCGTGATTAGCAGTCGTGTAAACCTTTCTCTATTTGTATGATTCTATAGGCTCTAACTTTGGCGGACAACAGCTTACATGCACTGTTGAGTGCCTCCTTCTCCTATAAACGTGGATCATGTCAGCCTCTACCTCAAAATCATTGGACGGGAAATGGCCAAACGTACCTCTAATGATCTTCCCAACGGCCTGAAATAGAGTGATGCCCATAACAGCACACCCGAACACCACAACGGCCATAGCAACATACGTCTTCCACGACCTCGTCGTGAGCTTGATATAGCACAGCGGCGGCAGGATATATGCCATGGCGCACGCGCTGGTCGAGCCAACCAGCTCAAAGACGCTGCCGAGGTCACACGTAAACAGGCTCAGCGTCATGGCGCTGACAATCAGGCTCGTGCTGAAGATGAGGTGCAGGTTCATGTTGAAGGGCTCGCCGGGGAAGTAGTAGTTTAGCATGACCTCGCGGCACACAAACGCCTCGAGCGGCAGCGTGGTGAGCATGTTGAGCCCGAAGCACAGCCGCGCCACGTTCACCATAGTGTTGTCGGCCGGGAAATTGTTGAGCACGTTGCCGAGCGTCTTGTCGCCGAACGTCAGGAAGCCAGAGAGGGCCATTAGGAGACAGGCAACCATGGAGATGCCAGTCGAGTAGTGCGTCACGCGGGTGAAGCGGTCTATGGTCGGCTTCTCGAGCGAGCCGTAAATTAGGAGGGAGTTGTGGTGGCATACGAATGCTGGAAGGCTCTTGGTTAGCATGACGATTCGTAAATAGCTGCACTTGGGTGACGGGACCACAAACCAAACGATATGACTCCTATGGCCTGAAAAATCCCGTCATTAATGATTAACTCGTTCTTGCCGAACGAGCCCCTGAGGTCGCTGGGCGTTAAAGCACCCTGAACCACAACCGTAACCACGATAACTCCCATGCTAATTAACGCCAGAGTACTCGCCTTCGCCAACTATACACACACATACAACCTCTGTCAGCGATTTCTGCCTTCTTCGTTCTTGAACGACACACTACTAAGAGAGGAAGATTCCATACCTTGGCAATATCTCTATACAATGTAAGCGGATAACTGACGCCCAACAAGAAGATGACAATAACCCCCTTCCTGCCCGCCAGGGCGCCTAGCACGGGCACGTCCCTTAGGCCGGGCCATATCGCCGAGAGCACATGCGGGATGGAATCACCCACAATGACGCCGAAGGCCACCATGCCGCCAAAGGCAAAAACCCATTGCGCCAGGCTGATGGCTATTAGGCCCGTCCTGCCAAAGCACTTCTCGACGGTACCCTGAAAGGAGCTCGCGCCGGATAGCTTGCTGTTGACGACGATCAGGCGGATGGTCCAGTCGACGACGACCGTCAGCCCCACCAGCAGCACGATGCCCGACACCAGGCCGGCCTGCCGGAAGGCGTACGGCTGCCCGATTATGCCCGCGCCGATGATGCTGTTGGCCATGTTCATGAAGGCCGACGACAGCCCCGAGCGCGGCCGCCGGAGGAGGTCCTGCGCCCGCGAGAGGTCGATCGAGTCATCTGAAGCGAGTGTCACCGAGGGGGCTTCGATACCCGTCAGTAGGGGGACTCTGTGCTGGCCGTGGGGGGAATCTGCGAGAGGGTCCTCTTCGTCGACGTCGAAGCTGTCGCGGGCATGGTGGTGGTCGGCGGGGCGGCCGTTGGCCGGTGGGTCGTTGGCCCCGCCTACTATCGTTGGGACGAGGTCGAAGCGGACGCGGTTCGGGGTCCGGGGCGTCCGGGGGGTTCTGGGCGGTTGGTGGTCGTCGAGGTGAGGTTGTGGGGTCGTTGGTGCCCCGGTCGAGACGGCGTTGGGGTTGGTGAAGTAGTCGCCTCCGCTCGCGAGCTCGTCCGGGTGTACTATGACGGCATCTTCTTCGTCGTCGTCGCTGCCGTTCGGCCCCGCGGCCAGGAGGCCGATGTCCTCTTCATTGGCGGTGCTGGCGGTTGTGGTGCTTTCGTTGTGGCGGGCTGTCGTAGCGCCATTGGATCTGGCCTTGGCCATGCTTGGCTTCTCAGCACATCTTGTGTACACCGCGCGCCAAGAGAGGGAGAGAGAGCAAGTCTCTATGTACTTGCAGCGGGGAGGGTTGTTAGAGGGAGGAAGCAATGAGTGATACCTTGGAAAGCTCACTTTGAAACATCTAAAAGGGTCTTGAATTGGAATGAATAAACGGGATACCAATTGCTTGGGAAAACGTCATGTGATTTTACAGGGGCTTTCAATGGCCGACGCGAGCCGCGATGAACCCCTGGAATTGTAAGTTACCCACTACAAAACGATATACTGCCTACTATGATAGATAGGTACCTTATTGTACGGTAGCTGGGTAGGTAGTTTAGGTGTTACCCGTTTCCCTGAGGGTCTCTCTGTTCCTCCCAGAGCCAACCACGATATTGATCGAGTCTGATATTCTCGGAGAGCCACAAATACGCCATCAGCGTGTCGTGATTGACTATGTGCGAAGTTGCTAGATTACATTTATTACTACAAATACAGGAGGAGCCTCTCTCCGGGCTCTTTTTCGTCCGTTTGATGACAGCCATGCCTGCTTGCCAGGATGGACTGTCCCCTTTGAATCCTGCCCGCTCGTGTGTTTTCGGCTCCCGCCTTCTCGGGTATCATGTGCGTCAGGCCGGGACTAGATCCCATCTGCCCGCTAGGTTGAAAATCGAAGATGAACAATAGTAACAATAAACGCTCCAAATGCTAAAAGGTCCAAGGCCGGCGGTATGCTCCGGTTCAGTACTCTATCATCAGGCTATACCAAACATCGCCGCCGTCTTGTGTCGTGTAAGTTGGGAATTTCAGGTGCGGGTCGTTAAGGGAGTGATGGTTCGGCTGCGCCTACGCCACCATTGCGATTACAGCAACAATGCATATGATGGAAGCATATCTGTTGCCTTCAAGTTGCTCTCCGGGAGAGCTTGTCGTAGGTTTGGCTGCCGATGACCCCTCCGTCTGCGCTACCGGCGTCCCTTGCGTCGCCGAGGTCTCGTGTCCACTGAGTCCGGGTAGCAACGACACGGAGGAGGCTGATGTGCCTGCCACCGAAGTCGTTGTGGCCGCGACTGTAGTAGGGCTGCTGCCACTAGATGTTCCAGAGGGCGTTCCCGCATCCGGGCTCGATGACGACGACGACGCCTGCGGATTGTTTGTTGTCGTTCCCGAAGCGGGCGGCGCCGGCTTGGCTGCCAGCCCAATACGGGTCTGGTCAACGTCAAAGACCGTGTACACGTTCTTCAAAAACGAATCTCCGAGAAGCCATGCGTCTTGTACGACCGCCTGGCCATAAAAATTGCTGGTACATGTATCACCCGCTGGCGGTGACATCCAGTCCTTGGCGGAGAGGGTGTATGAGACCCCCGAAAAGGTCACCGTGAGGACCTTATCGCTGTTGCACGGTACGGTGTACAGGAACCCATCATCGCTCTTGGCTCCAGGGATAAGCTTGTGGAGGAGAGCAACGTCTTCGGGCGGTCCGAACATGTACGATGTGCCCGTGTCGATGTATGCTAGTCGGCCGTTGATACCGGCTTTCTTCCCATCATAGGCCATGTCGTCCATGGCAATAGCCCAGTCGCCACCGGCACTCGCCGCAACTGGAGTGTACGAGATTTCGCCAGTATACTTGGACTCATCGATCCCGCCAAAGGTGACTTGGCCGGTGTTAGGCCCATCCGAGTTACGGCTCAGGGAAACACTGAAGATGTTTGATTTCAGCGTCTTGGAGGCGTTCGCCACACTAAGGAAGTTGTCCGTCGCTCCACGGCTCATCGAGACGCCTAGAATGCCGTCAAACGGAAAGTGAGTGAAGTCGCTAGACGCATCATTGGCGACGCCAAACGACATCGACAACGACATGCCTGCCACTGCAAGTGTATCCTTGGCAAGCGCACCGGCAACCTTCCCTGATCCATAAGAAATGGAAAAGGTCTGCTTTGTAGCCGCAAACGTCTTTGAATCCGAAGGTCCAAAAGTGCTGTGCATCGTACATGCGTCGGCCTTGCAGTCTGACCCCATTACCCATGTCGTCCCAGCACCCGTGTCGAGCAACATGTACAATGGTTTTGCTGACGATCCCAAGCCAACCTGTAGGAAGTAAGAAAAATCGGTCCCATCTTGATATATGCCGGCGCTGTTTGGCATCGACGGTGGTGTTGGCGAGACAATAGTGTACTTGTTCTCTCGACGCGTTAAGCCCGGTTCTTCCGACGTCGTCCGGGAGGGCTTGTACTTCCGAAGCAGTCTGCTCGCCTCTTGAGCGGCAGAGACGGGGGTATTCTGGTTGGCCTGAGAAGCGGCCTTAAGTCAGCAAGAGCAGGTCACAGAGCCACACGCATATAAAAGCACATACATTTCGGGCCCGCTGCGACAGCTCGAATGTGTTAACATCCCGTGTCTTTGGCTTTTGGGACGAGTTATCTCCGCAGACATTGTTCTCTTGGCATTGCCATGCCGGGAAGAACGGGAAGAAGGCGTGTATAGAAGCAACCCAGAGCGTCAGTTGGAGGAGAACGATGGTCCGCAGCATATTGCAGACTGCGAGAGAACAGACGCCGCCGCTCCTTCACGACACTCGGCGGAGATGATGTCCCGAGTTGGTCTCCCAGGGCAGCTGGCTAGTGATTCCGCTAGCAGAGTGCCTTTTGCACGAACGACTGCCAGCAAAGGCAGGCGGTGTGCCGTCGACGTGACCAAGAGTACCGGACTCTGGCACTTGGACGTATTAGTTGATTATGTATTAGGTTGGCTGCATTGGTGAACCGTATATCCAGATGAACGCTCGACGCAGATGCTATTTGAGAAGGAAACCGGACAGAAATCGCAGAGACGTGGTCTGGTCGGAGAGGCGAGACCTCATGCAATTTGCTGTTTATAGAAGCAGGAAACTTTTGGCAAGGAAAACTGTCGACTTTATGCACACAGAGAAGATGCGGGCGTAATCCAAGGAGAAACGGAAGAGAGACGGAGCGAGAGGTCGAATAATGACAAGACCAACAAGTTAATGAAGGCCCGAAGACGGTCTCTGTCCGTCTATGATGGTAAGGAGACAAGGAGACAACCTCGATAACCACCCCTATAAGCGATTGGAGAGGAGTGGAAGAGGAGAAGCCGAAGGCAAAGAGGTCAGGTGCAGGAGGAGGAGAAAGAGAAGAGATGCAAGATCGGGGAATTATGAAGAGGCTACCATAGTACGCTAGGGTAGGATCAGGACTACGACAGTTAGACCTAAGGTAGCCAAGGCCGTGTGGTTAACGGTGTGGGAGGTGGAGGTTGGTGGATGTCTGACCTCTGGAGCCTCTCTTGTTCTCTTGTTCTTGCCTTCCTTGAACTGCGAGAGACAGAGGAGATGGCTCTGTCTCGCGCTTGTCTTGCCCAGTGCTACGCTAATATCGACCATGTGTAGTGCTATCGCCAACTCGGTTTAAGCTGCATGACAGCGATGCCAGGACTGGACAGGGCCCTGACAAGCGCCTGCAAGCCAAAGCCCCGCAACAGGGAGCAAAAGCTACCTTACAATACTGTGTGATATTACGGAATTCCTTCCACTTTCAACTTCCTTGAATCCCAACCCTCGGGTTTCTTCGAACCCATTCAGATGCCAATTGGATTACCCTTTGCGTCATGCTCTGGGTGAGGCACTATCGGGTCATATTTGCATGACTTTGTCTTCATGACGCCGTCACTTGTACAATCCAAATGCTGGTGCGCTGGGAAAAGAACGATCTGCTTATTTTAAGGAACCCTGGCCCTTGCAGATTAACTCTCCCTGATCTCATTGGACAGAGGTTTCGATTTACCAGCCAGGGGGGCTGGCGTCTGTGTGCTGTGGATTCGTCCACCCTGACGATCTGTCTCTTCTGTTCTTTGCCATCGGACCAATCCATTGATACGGAGGTCAGACCGTCTCAAGGTCTTCAGCCAGCCTTCGGAAAGGATGCTGTGTCTGATGATGTTTGAGTCCTCTGCAATGCGGTTGATCTCTCCTTACCTCTGCATTTTTCTGGTGTGGGGGGGGTGAACTGCTGTAAAAGTCAATTGCTGTTCCCCCTAACTTCCCTTATTATGTGAGCTGTCAGAACCCTGGGTTCAGAGTGCCAATTCGACCAGGGTCTTGCCGGCATTGGCAGGGGGCTGCAGAGATAACAACCCGGTCACAGAGCAGAGGCCAAGAGCCGAAATGCTACATCAAACATATCAGCTAACCGGCCCCAGCTTTTTATGGTGAATACGCTCTCGATGTGTCCACTGTATCTGGCTAATCCTCACGGCAAATGAAGCAGCATATCATCCCTCACTTGATAGAACCCCACAAAGGAGCAGAGTTGAAACTTGATCAATAGAGCATCTCCATCTCGAGGAGTGGGTGTCGAGTGTCGTGCAGCTGCAGCTAATTCTACAACGGTAATAAGTTCGCGGCTACACGTTCTGGACTCCACCTCGACATAACGTTACCCTGCAGCGATGCTCTCGGCTGAATAACCATCTAGTTTCTCCGATAGTAAACCGAGGATGATATACCGCAGAATACATCAAGACACAGCCTCAGCCGAGCATCTCGAAGAGACGTATCGCGGATGATCCAATCCAACAACACCATGTACACTGGCTGTATAACCAGGCGTCCTGTACGACTCTGTGTTGTTGTCTGGGTCCAAGTCATCCTAAATTTAAAAGTGTCTGACATCTCAACGCCAGACCCGGAACTGATCGCCAGGGGGAAGCATTCCAGAGCGCCGCCGTACGGTTCCCGAAGCCATTATGATACATAGTATACTACGTACTATGCTACGTGCTGTCACATGGTCTGAGACCACACTTGCCAGTCCATATGCGCTGGACACTGGAGAGCGGTCGTTTCATCATCTTGGCGACCTTGATCTTCATGGTTCGCTTTCTGATACGGTCATCCTAGATTGTAAAGGCACGGTTGTAACAGATGGATAATTCCTGGTGATGCTGTGTGATCGAGTGGACATGTTGATGGTCTCTGGACACTTGATGGGAATAGAAATCGGCAATTGATGGCGACTGCGTGGCTGCGATGTTATCTTCATATGCCAGTTGTCTAGGCGTGCCTTGAGGAGAGTTTAAATCGTTCCCTTTTTTCGGGGGCAGAATCAGTTCAAGAGGTACAGAAGATGCCTGGTTAGGTTTCCCATCTAACGATATCATAACTTCACGCCACACTGGCGCAGTCCGGACTCCGGACACGCGTGGAGAGTCTGTTAGGTATCGGCTTCCTTCCCCACGTGATTGACGTTATTTGTCCCTGTGCTAGCTCATCGATGGATTTGTTTTCCCAAGTTCTTAGAAAGACATTTCGCACTTTCAGTCAAACGGAGCCAACGCGCAAGGCATTACTTTCAGCCGCCGCAGTCCAGGGTTCGTCACGTCGTCTAAGCGGCAGCAGTCCTGTGACAGAGGACGGGCCTCGGTCGCCAGTACGTATGTCGGTGCTGGAACCATGGTCTGTGTGACGTGGGAGACAAAGTGCACGTATAGAGGTCAGATTCCAGCCTCCTATGCACCTTGGCGGTAAGCAATACACCACGATGCCGCAGTTTGTAGAACTTTCTTCGCCGTCCCGTTTTCTGTCCCTGCTTCGAGTGTTGCGACTGTCTGCAAGAGCTCTTGATACTCCGGCTCCTGCGAGACCTTAGAGGCTGCAATGGTCCTCAGAAACACCCAGACCGATTCGTTAGTCCAGCGTAAACTTTGAGCCAGCCTCATAATGTCCTTCGTGATACTGGTCACAGACTCTTGCTGGTACCGGCCCTCAGCGGTGAGCAGACTTTGCAAGAATGACCATCCTGAGGTGTCGTCATGATGTCTCTTGCACCAACTGACTACCGCATGTAGGATGTTCCCCTCCTTATTTTCAATTATCCAGTCCACAAAAGTCATCAAGAACCGCGCGTGGTGCCAGGCGTAATAGTTTCGAGGGTGTTTCTCGCCCGCCACCATGACCACCTCGGTCACGTCTCGGAGTATATCCACCAAGCCGAATGGGAAAAGGCGAGTGACCAGCCATCGGCGATGTGACCACAAGGTCGACGATTTGTTGTGCTTGTTCAGGGGACTTGTAAGCAAGCTGTCGATGAACCTCTTCTCAAGTTGAAGAAGGTCCATGTATTTTGCCAGATCTGAAACGGCCTCCTTTGGGATGGACTCGAGGAGTTGTTTCCTCATATTAATGGCCGTAAGATACTCCGGTTGCAGTAGGACGAGAATTGCTAGCGACCTGAGCCTCTCAACAACAGTGGCATATTCGGCCAAACACTCTTCAGTACCGTGTGTAAATGTGAGGGATGTGAGATCATTTTGTGCCTCTAAGTAGGCGGCGCTGAGTCCAAGCTTGTTGACGGCAACGGCGGGACCATCTCTCAACACAAAGGCTCCTGGAGGAAAAAGTGATTGTCCCAGGACTTCAATTTCCACGAGTCCGTCATGTGTGCCAGGGTCGATTGCCTCTGATATTGCCTTTAACGCATCGCGCCTGAGCTGCCTACCTCCAAAGAAGGCATCCAAAGGGTCTGACATATCCCGATGTCATACTCGGGTGGTGTCGAAACACACCGTTCTTGCAGTCCCAAGATCTACTCCAACTCGAGGCTCAAGGAAGCGTATTCAGAAGCGGCGTCAAGCCTACTAGGTCTGCAGTAGGTTTGGGTACGGGAACAATGGCAGGTAGAAAGAAGAAGTATCTTAGTCACTCAATTAACCCTAACCCTCGGCTTGTTTTCCGTCGCTTGCTCCTAGGTTTGGTGGGGTGAACAGCTGGCAGTGCAGCTAACATCATGGCCAGCTTTCGCTCGTCAGACCTACCTCACAGAGCCTTAGCATATTTCCAACACCACGGGCAGACAAGATGCCCTCCCTACTCGTTGTTATTTTTGCTGTCGAGCTTGCTGCGCAGCTCATCAACAACTTTGGTGCGGCAGCCATCAACTCCCTGGTATGTAACAACAGAGGATAACTGGTGCGCAACCAAAGGCTAACTACGTCTCTGCAGCTCTGGCGAATCTACACATCCCTTCCGACCCAGCTGTCGAAGGACTACGCACAGCAACGGAAACTCCAGGCGGATTACCTCGCCTGTCGGAAGGAATTGAACGGGACAAGCAGCCAAGATCAGTTTGCCAAGTGGGCCAAGTTGCGTCGGAAGCACGATACGCTCTTGGAGGAGCTGGAGAAGAAAAGTACGATGAGCTCAGATCAAATGTACTCGACAGAGGATACTAACTGTGTTTATCGTTACAGAGAAATCCCTAGACTCAACAAAGAGCGGTTTCGATCAATATGTGACAGCGGTGCGATGGGTGTCTACAAAAGGGCTACAGTGGCTTCTGCCGTTCTGGTACGCGAAGGAGCCCATGTTCTGGCTGCCCTACGGGTGGTTCCCGTACTACGTCGAGTGGTTCCTCTCTTTCCCGAGGGCGCCGATGGGCAGCGTCAGTATCGTGGCATGGCAGTTGGCTTGCAAGGGTGTGCTGACGCTGCTGGCCGAGACGATTGGCGCTATTGTCGGTCTTGTGGTAGGGTCGAAGCAGAAGCAGAAACAGGGCGTTCCTGTCACAGCACGAGGAGATGGCATGGAT
Source organism: Coniochaeta prunicola (assembly GCA_007388105.1). Classification (NCBI taxonomy): domain Eukaryota; kingdom Fungi; phylum Ascomycota; class Sordariomycetes; order Coniochaetales; family Coniochaetaceae; genus Coniochaeta; species Coniochaeta prunicola. Next base: position 157,299 of record SMOB01000317.1, read on the forward strand.
AGCAAAGCCGGGCAGAAGAAAAACTCTTAGCTTAGGCTTGAAGGCAGAGCTTAGGTCTACAGCCCCAGGGGTAATAGGAGATTCCAAATGTGGAATCGAAAATTGAGTCTACGGAACGGGATGTCTCTCAACATTAAAGACGCAGAGTCGGTCATGGCCGGAGCTGGAGACTATGCAACACGAGTGAGATGACTCTTGGCAGAGTGCTTGGGCTTGTTCTAGGCATTCTTTTTGACTCTGACTACCACGGAAGAGTGATGGTTGCCAAAGCTTCGAAAGTGCCAACTCGGATTTGAAGACCGTCACAAATGTATCGTTATGGGACATCGAGGCGACTGTGCGATACACATCTTACCTGCTAGACAAATAATGTGTGATTTATAGAGCAATAGATGCTCGGTCACATTCTGGCCTCATGTGCAACGTTTGACGCTCATCAGGCAATGTTGGCGATAATTGGTAAAGCGGAGGAAATTCGAGATGCCAAAAATTCGAATTTATGTTTTAAATGCAAGGCTGAAGACTTGGTCGCGGTGGGGCTTCAGCGTGCCACACCCAAAAATGGAGCCAGTAAGATCTCATCTCACGTTTCCGATGGCAGGGGTATCAATGTCAGCCTTGTAGTGATTCCACTGCCTGCCTTTGTTAGCATTGCCAACTGGCCACTTCCAACGCAATCGCCAACAAGACTCTGAGGTGCAGCTTTTATGGATTTGTTTCCCCAAGCAAACCGCGGGAGTATAGAATGAGAAGCCAATAATGGTTTCCATATCTTGGGGCACGTACGTATCTGCATCCTCACCTCCATATCGGCAACATCGAGGCCTGCCAACTAACTCCGTCTAGCATCAAGTCCCTCCTCCTCTTCTTCGGACCGCTAGTCCTGCCCAAAGCAATCGCCTACTATCGCTCCGTCCGCGCGGCGCCTTCACAACATGGCCTCGCAGTCCGCCCCCTCTCCCCGACCGTCTTCCGCTCTCTCCTCGCCCTGCTCCTCGTCTCCCTAGCCTTCCTTGTCAAGACGCTCCCCATCCTGGCGCCGGAGAACATCTTTCGCACGACGCAGTCACGGCTCCAAATCCCAGTGGATGTCCTCTTCACCCGCCTCTCAGCCCTGCGGCCCCTATCGGCAGCCGACACCACCCTCCGCTCCCGCTTCGTCAACCTCGAGAGCCGCCTCTTATACCTCCAGTTCGGCCCGGACGCCCTGTCGACCTGTCCCTTCTGCACAGCAGACGAGCCGCGGTCCTACCTCTTCTACGCCCTCCCGGCCATACTAGCCCCCCACCTCTTCAATCTCGTCGTCCTCGCCCTCTCCACGTCCTCCACCCTCTCCGGCCGCGAAGCAGCCTCCTGGCGCCGCGCCGCTACCCTCGCCGCCGTAACCCTCGCCGCAGCGGACCTCTACCTCGTCTCGACCTACCCCTACCATGCCAACGCGCGGGCCCTGCGCCTCGACGAGATCGACTTCTTCTTCTGGTCGGCGCGCGCGCGGCGCTACGTGTGCCTCGCCCTGCTCGACGGCGCCCTGGCGTGCGCGCTGTACCTCTCGGCCACCAACCGCGCATTCGTGGTGCCGCCCACCCCGGCCGAGCGCGTCGAGGCCGCCATCAGGGTCCTGGGCACGGCCAAGAGCCGGCTCAACGCCGTCGGCATCGTCAAGAACACGGCCATCCGCGACGAGGAGCTGCGGTCGCGGACGCAGGCGTACTGGGCGCACGAGGGCGTCGTGATGCGGGACGTCATGGAGGAGAGGGAGGTGGTTGAGGGCGTCAACGATGCCCTGGCCAACAGGATTGATATCAGGGGTATCGAGAGGGATGCAGAGACTTATGCGGCTAATGTGTTACTGCCTAGGCAGGGATTGAGTTAGAAGCAGCATGTGGTGTCAGAACAATAACTCATGATTGCTTTTTAAGTATTTGTCCCTGACATAGAGGGTTTCGTGACCCCTATCGTGCTGGTTTGGACACGATTTGCAGTGATCCGCAGTTTTGTCATCCCAATTGCCGAGAAGATTGTCTGCTCCGACGCCCCTCAAACCTTGTAAATTCCTACGTCACCCCGTCAAAACAGTAGTGGCCTGGGAGGAAGGAAACGGGACTAAATCCCGCCAAATTAAATGGTATATCACACGGGCCACCCGGATAACCATACATCTAACTACAGACTACGGCCCGCCACTCGTATCCGGTCTCAGCGTCGTGGACGTCGAGAGGCTGGACACGCTGCCCTTGCGCGACCCGCTGCCCGTACTGGCCTCCTCGACGCTCCTCTCGAGGAAGCCGGCCCACAGGTCCGCCAGCGACTCGTGTTTCCCGGACGCCGACGTGGGGGTCGACTCGGAGAAGAACTCCGTGTTCAGCGCCGGCGAGCTCGGCGTGCGGTGGAAGGGCGAGGTGGGCAGGCGGAGGGTGTTGGTGTTGGCGCCTCCCGGCCGTGCGAGCCCGGCCTTTTCGCGCTGCTCCTCACTCCAGTCTAGCAGGCCGGCTATGACCTGCAGGATCTGGAACTTGCGCGGGTCCGAGCGGTCGAGCGAGAGGAAGTGGATGAAGTGGTTGGTTACGATTTGTCTGGTTCCAGGTTGTTAGCGGGACAGCTCTGCCGATATAGGGTTTATCTTCTGAAGAGGGAAAAGTGAAAAGCATACCTATCAATCGTCTCCTCCGGCTTCATCTTCTTGATGTACTTGAGCGCCTTGGTCAGATGATCGTTCAGCACGATAGCCTCATGCCTGAGCTTCCCAATCAATAGGTTCTTCTCCTTCACTTCCTTCTCGAACGGCACCGTCCTCTCCAGCTCCTTGGCGAGGGCCTCCATCTCCCTCTCCGCCTTGGCCGCCTTTTCTTCGGCCTCTTGCGCCCGCTTCTTCAGCTCGGCGACCTGACTCTCCGAGGTCTCGACCATCTCCCGCAGCTCCTTCTTCCGCGCCTCTTGTATCTCCTGCAGCGCACGCTGCAGCCCGTCGACGGCCTGGCCGTGCGTGTCCCTCTCGTTGACGACGCGCTCGTATGCCTCCCTCAGAGACCCGACCTGCTCTTCCAGATCGGCGACCTTGTCGCTCAGGCTCTCGCGCATGCTCCGCTCTTCCATGGCAATGACCTCCCACTCGCCCATGGCAGCAGCAGTGGCTTCCAGCTCCTGCTTCAGATGGGCCGTCTGCTGTGCCAGATCGTCCTTCTCCCTGGTCCAGTTCTGCTGGCTTAGATTACTCCTGCTCCTCAGCCCGGCAAGCTCGCGCGCTTGCTCGGCCATCTCGCTCTTCAACCTCTCGACCTCTTCTTCGAGATTCGTCCTGCCAGTCTTCAGCTCCTGGTTCGCCGTCTTCAGCTCTTCGTTGGCTGCTTCCAGCTCCTCGACCCGCTGGTTAGCATCGTCGAGCTCGGCCTTGTCCCGCTTCAGCCTGTCACCCAGCGTCTGTTTTATCTTCTCGACCCGGCCTAGAAGGTTCTGATACTGCGTCTCGGCATGGTCTTTCGCCGCCTCGCTCTCCTCCAGGTCGGTACGTAGTTGTGACACTTCTTCCGTGTGCGAGGCGCTGAGAGATTCTAATTGTCGGCGCAGCTGTTCTACCTCCTGGCGGAGGGCTTCGCGCTCGGCCGACATGGCTTCTAATTTGGCTGTTGTGGGGGAAGAGGTGGACGGTTCGTCGTCATCGTCGGCCGGTTGGGAAGGAGCATGGTTGTGGCCGTTTAGTGCTGCTGTTGTTGCATGGCCGTTTGTGCTAGGGGTTGGGTCGGTTTGCCTTGGTGGCTCGAGTTGAGTCGCGGGCTGTTCCACGCTCGGTGTGTCCGGCTCGTCTGCGGACAGCTCATCTTGCTGGGGTTGTTCGCCGGCGTGTTTTTGTTCTTCCACGGCATCCTCCTTCTCTATATCCGGGACTGGTTTTTGCTTGTTTGCATTATTACTCTTCTTCTTTTTGTTGTTCTTCTTCTTGCCGGCGCCCGCTATCCAATTGTCAGTCTAGTCCTAAGAACAAGAAAGTCAAAAGGGAGATAGTTGTTCGCTCTTCAAGAGCATGTATGTACCTTGCTGGGCTGATTGGGCGGCTTCTGGAGACATGCTTCAGCTGGTGGACTGTGCAAACGAATGGCATCGACGCGGGTCCCAAGATCAACTGTAGATGAACACCGTCGTCGTCGTGGTTATAATGTCCAGACTTGTTTACACGCAGTGGATGCGCCAACCGTTGGAGTTGCAGATGAGCATCGAAACAACGGACCAACAGCTTCCACGTAATCTTCTTAGGGCGCTTTAGCGAGCTGTCTTTGAGCGGCAATGCCCACTCCAGTCCACTCAGTCCACTGTAACACGAGCAAAGATTCGATTGAATAAACTAAGGTACGTACTAATGCGGAAGTGTAGAGTGGCAGCTGGCAGAGCTGGTCAAATCCCATGTCAGCTGTCCCGCCATGTCAAAGGCTTAAAACGCAATATTCAAGCTACAGGCATTTTTCCCTTTTCCTCTTTTTCTTTCTTTACCATATTTGACATCTTCCGCCAGCAGGCAACCGATTCAAGGCCTTACAATGGCCCTAATCTGCGTTCGTGTGGAAGTAGAGAATTCAAAGCGCGCTTTATAATTCTGGAGGCGTCCGAGCTGTCGCTCAATGGATCCTTCGGTTTCGCTATGTGCGTACATCCCGCCTCGTACTGTACGTAGCCCTGATTGTATGTATACTGCAGATGTCTGTGATCGGATGAAGGTAAGGCAAGGCAGTTTACACCAGATTGAAGCTGAAGGCACATGGTGACGTTGCTGTTTGAGGTCTCTGACCACCTGGATGTGGTAGGACGTAGAGAAACTTAGCATTGTCCTGTCCGCGATATTACTCGGTGCTGGAATCAACACGGATCAAAGCCAGTGAGAAATGACACTCGCTGAGCTTCTCAAGATGCTAGCCCTTACTCTTGCCCTCAGCTGAGTTTTTACAGTTAGTCTAGGCTCTGATGGGGCCGAGCTAATCTTCAAACCCGTTCCATTCCTCTAGGCAAGGGCTGGCCTTCTTCCATCCCTTCCTCTTCAGTCGCTGGGCCTTTTCGACCTTCCTAGCCGGTACCTCCTCGGCCGACTCAGTGCCATTTCCTGGCAAGTGTGCCTCGGCCTTCTAAGCCTTGGCCTTTTTGCCCTTCTTCTTGCTCGCACCCTTGGCCTTCTTTGTCTCCTTCGCTGGTGCATCGTCCTCGGTTGAGCCAAGCGGTTGCGGCTGCTCCTCAGTCACAGGCGCTACTGCCTTCTCAGCCTCCTTACTGTCACCCTCAGCAGCCGGAGCCTCGATAGCCTTGGTCTCTTCTGCAGCCTCGACAGCCTTGGGCTTAGCCTCTGCAGCCTTCAGAGCAGGCGCCTCAAACTCGTAACCCATATCCTTCAATTTCTCTGCGCGAGCCGATCTCCTCTTTTCCTCCTTGCCAATCTTAGCCTCCCACTTGGACTCGCTCAGAGGGCGCTCCAGCTGCTTGCCCGCCATCTTATTCCAGGGCACCTTCTTGAACCGCCTGTTGGCGCCCTTCCACAGATCCTTGTGGATCTGCGAGTCGGGAACGAGCTTGCACCGCAGGATGTGTCCGAAGAGGAGGTAACCGTCCATGGTCTTGGCTACTACCTCAGCCGTAGCTGCTTCGGCAAACTCGACAAAGGCAAAATGCTTGCTTGCGCCAGTCTTCTTGTTGCGAGACAGTCGAAGACGGGTTATGGGCCCGAACTGGGAGAAGTACTGCCGCATCTCGTGCTCGTAGAAACCGTGGGGTATCCTTCCGACGTAGACTGTGCCAGTGCCCGTTTGTCTGCCTTCTGTGCCGGCTTTTATGTCGGCTTTCTTGGCCTTTGGTATCTTGCCGACGTCCTGGCCTTCTTTAAAGGTGCTCTTGGTTGCGATCTGGGCGTCGTCTTCATCATCGCTGTCGAAGCGTGCCATAAGGTCCTTGGTCATGTCGTCTGCCACTTCCACTTCATCCTCATTATCCACAACTTCTGTGTCTTCAGCAGCCTTGTCCTTCTGAGGCTTGGTAGACTTTGCCGGTGTCTTTGATTTCTTGCTTGGCTTCTCAGCGGCTTCCATGGTTGCAGAAGGCTTCGCCTTGGTCTCGACAACTTCCTTCACGGGCTTCTGCTTCTTTGCGGCAATGGGAGAAGCAACTGATGCATCCTCGGCAGCTAGACGCGCGACAAAGTCAGCTTCAATTGCAACTTCACAATAGACAGTCAGGAGGCCAACTCACCCTTTCTCTTGGGTGCGGGAGCAGCCTTTGCAGCCTTCTTGGCCGGGGGCATATCCTCAGGCTTGGCTGGAGGAGCCTTCTCCTTTCTTTCGCGGAGTTCTGCGGGCATTTTGGGCGGTTGGGGGGAGATAAATGGTTATGATGGCGCAGAGATCGAGAGTGTATGCGAACCAGTCCAGCTTGGGCCGAGACGTCGCTTTGGACGGTGAGAAATGCTCAGAAAATTTATGGATTCTGCCAGAGGCGGTGACGGAGCTGCTAGCCTAGAATACAGGGATCTCCCCACCCACTCCACCACGACTCGATACCTCGAAGTCGTCTACTGTGGACTCAGACTCAAATACTGCATACCGAATCGAATCTCTGTCCTTTCAAGAATATCTTCGCATATTAATTGGCCAAGGTTCTTGGCTACTCCATGTCCGGACCCTCTACCTACTGCACACCAGGTAGCACCACAGCGGACCCTTCGCTGGCAGGTCCCCATTTCCAGTGACACACACTTTCCCCGAGGTGCCAAAAGGTACCTACTGGACAGTGGGTTTGTATCTATTGTGTACCGCTTAGGCACGAACTCCGGCAGTCATTCTGGCAAGTCCAATGCAACCTGACGCTGGCCGCTCTGCTGTGGAAAGGTTGACGATTGGACCAGGAACAGGACTGGCTTGTAGCACAGTTGGCAGTCTTATGCATAAGGTAAGGTAGCTGCGCCGTAAGAGAAGAATTTATTCGCTTTCAATCAATGGGAATCGAGCTGTTTCATCGTCCTGCGAGTCCCTTCATCCCTTACCCTATTTCGAGGGAAAGTCACTTGATTTTCAGTTCATCTCTTCTGCTTCACTTGTGTGCCCGTCTATCAGCAACCCGTTTCTCTTCTTGCCTCTTGACATGACTTCCTGTGTGCATCGTCTCTCCTCCACGTCAAACCTGGTCTGAATCTATCTTTAAGACTGCGCTGCTCATGAGACATTGAGGGAGCCCGCACGTGTCAACTCTGGCATTCACACCGTTGCGCAGCCACACCCTCCAGCACCGGACCTGCCCACACCTGATGACGCGCTACGCCTGTCTCCCTCTATTAGCGCTTCACACCCTTCAACCGGTGTCCACGAGATATGTAGATTGCGCGAATGTCTGCCAACGCTCCAAAAGGACCATTCTTCCCGACGGAAAGTGAGAGTTTCTTGACTTGTGTCCCCGTCACTACGTAGGGAATATGAGTGATGAGAAGGAAAAGAAGGGATTTTGGGGCCTTTTCCGCTCTAGAAGCTCGGCCGTCAGGAATGGGAAGCTTGTAAGTGATATGCATGATCAATCCTACACCCGAATGCCTGGTTGACTAACCCATCTTAGGGAAAAGAACCACCTCGTAGATTTAGTGAAGGAGGACGAAGAAGATCAGAGCCTCAAGCGCCTCCGCGGGATCGTGAACGGGACCGAGACAGAGATGCTGTCATTAGCTCGCGGCGGAGAACCCGTCGTCAGGAATATGGTACTGTCAAAGGCAAAGGCCCCGAGCTACCTAGCGGTGCGCGCTATGAGTCCGGCCCGCTCACGGAATGGCCACCCTCCGGCATGTCTAGCAGAGAGGAGCTGTCGCTCGGCCAGGCCATGGAGCTCATATCGCGAGGCGTACCGGCTTTCAGGGGTCACAAGCGGCCCATCCCTCACGTCTCCGACCAGTACTACGCTCTTTTTGCTTCGGCAGCTGGGAACAAAGGCGACGATAGCGACGTCGCGAATCAGCACGACGCCATGACCCAGCTGATGACCCTGAGGCTTCTCGGTCCCGGCGCCGCTGTCTACCCCTGGGAGACGCTAGAGCAACCGAGCTACTCCTTCTACTTCGGCTACCGACCAGGCACTATCACAATCAACCAGTGGGCTGCTCTATCGAGCGTCATACCTCCATCAATAGCGTTGCGCGATCCAGGCGTTGCCCCAAGAGAAGTTGAACTGGAGCAAATCCTAGAGCGAATCAAGGAGCTCGAGCGCGGCCTCGAAGACGACGACGAAGAACTCCTCTACAAGAACCTCTACCGCCGCTTCCTCCGCGACCCGGATAAGCTATTCAACCCGCACAAGACCCTCGACAAGCAAATCACCGATCTGATCATGGTCCTTTCGGCACCGACCTGGATCGACTTCACCGTTCCCCGCCATCAAATCGTAACGCGCTTCATCTTTGACACGGACGCCGAGAACCACCCAACCCATCTGAAGTTCTTCCACCAGCTACTGCTAAGCATGGAACTCGACCTCCGCATCAACTCGCAGCACCACCTTCCCGAAGCCAAAGAGAAGCTCCTGTCCCAGATCCCGCCCACCATCCAATGGTCCCTCGCCCTCGCCCGCCGCTGGCGCGACTACGTCCGCGTCGAGGCCTACGGCAAGACGGCTGAGGCCCTGCGGCTGCGCTTCAAGCTCAAGCGACGGCAGGTCAAGATGCTCAAGCGCTTCGCGCAGATGATGAAGTGGCCCAACCTCTCCGACACGCTCGACGTGCTCAAGCGCCGCGACCAGGACTCGACCCTGGACCTCGTCAGCTCGCACGCCATGGCCTTCTTCTCCGGCCTCGCGCTCCCGGGCCCTACCTTCCCCTTCCTGATCATGAACTCTCTCATCGACATGGACCCAGACCGCGCGACCGACGACCTGGCCCTCCTCACCCACCTCCACCCGGCCTGCGGCTTCCAGTACCGCAACAGCTACACCTACTGGTCCGCCAGCTCCATCGTCGGTAAAGTTCTCGCCCCGACGTGCCACTCCGTGGCCGGGTGGGTTGGCCCGGCCCGGCCCACGCAGGACCTGAACCGCAGCCAGATAGCGCGGATCCGCTCCCGCCGGCCCCGGCAGCGGATGACGCCCGAGGACGTGACCTCGATGGCGGAGCGGAGCGACCCCCTCGGCCCGCCGGCCGAGGTCTTCCCCGTCAAGGAGTACGAGCTCGTGACGCCCGAGAGCGACGGCGGATACGGCTCGGCGGGGAGCGACGGCGGCGGCGGCGGCGGCTACCCCGTCGTCGACACGGTGCGCATAGAGCTGCTCGGCCTCAAGCCATGCGCCGACAGGGCCGCCGAGCCGGGACCGGCCTGGTTCGACGCCAGCGTGCAGTTCGCCATCGACGGCGCCTCGTGGCCGCTGCGGCTGGCCTTCGACGTCAGCTTCGTCGCCGCCTGGCCGTGCAGCGACGGGCCCCACCCGCTCTTCTTCGACTACGCCTGGACCTCGGTGCGGGCCGACGAGGTCGTCGCAGTGCGCCACTGGAACGGCAGTTTCGGGTCCTCCGCCGCCGGGAAGAGCAGCGCCACGCTCGGGGCGTACGGCGCGAGCGCGAGGTCGTCGCCCGCGGTTGCTGTTGGGGGGTCGTCGTCGAAGCAGCGCAACGGGCATGGGGATGGGAAATTGCCGCAGGCGAAGAACGGGGCGGGCTACGACGACGAGGAGACGGTGCTTGTCGTTGAGGCTTTTGGAGTGCCGGATAACGAGGTCCTGGCCAGGGCCTGGTGTGCTCATTGGGGATTGAGTGCGATTGTGGCTGTTGCTGGGAAGACTTGGTGAGTAAACACACCCTCCCCACTTGTTCCTCGCTGGGAAGACGGGTTTGTGGAAGGACTGGCTAACTTTCTGATGATCAGCATGGCGTGCGCTATTCGCGAGGCATATGCGGCTACGCTTACGGTGGTTATACTGGTCGACGATGAGCGGGACTCTAACGCTGATGACTGAAACGAAGCATAACGAATGACAGGACGATGGACGACAGCATATGGAACATACATGTACGACTAGACGGATTATGCACTTGATGCGATTCCCTTTCCGGTGGGCTTGTCCACTTTATACCAATTCAACTGATGCGTGACACGGGCTGCTTCTGGCGTGATGGATATCGGGTGGCTAGGGACTGCCAAAGGATCTTTATCTCTCGGGTTCCTGGCCCGTTCAATTGTAGAGAGCGAGATGTGTGCATCTTCACAGGTCACATCTTGCATGGTCACTGTCCTCTTGGCTCGTATCTCGATACGGGGTATATTCGCACTCAGCTATCTAACAGAAAGACAATACCTCCCAAAACGCCGTGCAATGCAACCGACTCCGTGAAACGACGTATCCACCATTTCTATATTCCCCAAGTGACGCCAGCCATCCTCCTTCAGAGGGAACTTTTGCATCGGGCTCGAACCCCATCCTCCAATAAGCCTCCTTATTTCTCCCTCGCGAGAATCATCTTCTCCCTCTCGCTCTTCCTCTTCTCGAACTGCTTCTTGGAGTGCTTCCGCTCGTTCTCCTCCCTCCTCCTGATGGCAGCCAGCTCCTCGTTCTTGATAGACTGGGCCTTCTTCACGACGGCGGGGATGTGCCTGTGGCGCTTGATCCTCCTGATCTCGGGCATGTGGCCGTACCGCGACACGAGAGCCTCGTTGTACTCGAGGGCCTGGCGCTGGCGGGCCGACTTGATGCCGGCGCGCTCGGAGGCGTTGGCACGCCACAGGCGCACGTTGCCGTCGCCGGAGCCGGAGAGGATGTACTTGGAGTCCGGTGTCCAGCGCGCGCAGAAGACGCGCTGCATGCGCTTGGTGTGGTAGATGTCGCGCGAGTGGCCGCCGTCGCGGCTCCACAGGCGGATGGTCCGGTCGTACGAGGCCGACACGAGCTCCTCGCCCGTGGGCGAGAACTCGACGTCCATGACTGCGGCGACGTGGTCCTTGAGTACGTTCAGGGCGCGGTCGAACTTGCGCATGTCGAATATGTAGATGTTGTGGTCTTCGTTGGCGACTGCCAGGTTCATGGCCTCCATAGGGTTCCAGACGAGCTTGTTGGAGGCGAAGTTTAGCGTGGTCTTGGTCAGGGGCATCGAGGTGCGGAGGTCATAGAGGATGATGGATCTGTCCGAGGCTACCGAGCCTAGGATGGAGGTCTCGACCGGGTTGAAGGAGACGTCGGTGATGGTGTCGGTCTGGGTAGGCCATTTTAGCACTTCTGGGGCGGCTGTGTGGCGCTCAAGATCGTAGATGGATATGACGCCCGAGGAAGCAGCGAAGGCATTCCGTTGGCGATGGTGGGATAATGATGTAAATGCGCTTCCGCCGAGCCATGTCGAGATGGGTGCCGAATCCGGCTGTGTGTTGTATGGGTCAAAGAGCTTGATAGACTTGTCGGCGGCGCAAGTGAGGAGTTTGCTGTCCTTGGTCCAGGTCATGCCCTTGACCAGGTTCTCATGGGCAGTGGCGTTCCATATTTGCTCCTTTGTGCTCAGATCCCAGACTTTGACGACGCCGTCGGCAGAGCCGCTTGCGAACCGCTGGAGAGAGCTGGGGTCCTTGGCCATGGAGACGACACCCTCGACATGGCCACGACCAAGCTGGGCCAAGAAGGGCGCAGCGAACATGCGCTCCAGCTTTACAGCATTCATGGCCCTCTGATACTCGCGAGCCCTCTCGAATGGATGATGAGCTGGGTCGAGATTTCGGGGCAGTTTGGCCGAGTCGGAGCCCGGAGGCTGCTGGGCCACCGTCGACCGGGAAAGAGCCTTGATTTTCTGGAACCAATGTTAGACCACATGTCAGATCGCACCAGCGGCAGAATTACACAAAGGATCGAGCATTACCATCTTGTCTCTGTATGCTGAAGAGCGGTGGAGGGTCCTTGAAGTCGTCAGTCCTTTTCGTTTTGGCGGGGAGATCTAGGTAGCATGTAACTTTTAGGCGGTGAGAATTTCCTGCCATTAGCGGGAGCGGCACTCGCCACACCTTGAGCAAAGTTACAGTGGATACAGCCCCCACCAGCCACACCTCGACTCTTAGGGAGCGTTTACGTCGTGCTCACGGCTACCTGGAGCTCCAGTCCGGCCCATTGAATTCGGGACCTGCATCCATCCAGGAAAGAAGAGGCTGAAGCTTTGGGCAACGATAACCACTACACCATCTGCACCATCTACCGACAATTGTACAATCTTGAATTCTCTTGCAAGCACACAATAAACCTTTACAATTTGCCGACCTACTCGATCGTGCTCTTTTCCCGGACATAACTAAGTTATAACTTGTTGTTCGAGATATCCAACAAACAAAGTGACGATGGCCCAAGGCGATGCGTCGGAGAGGTTGAAGGAGGCACAGAAGGTCGTGAAGTCGGATCCACGGCAAGCAGAACAGATATACAAGGACATCGTCTCCAAGCCCCCCTCAATCAACTCGGATGCCGCCACCAGAGAGTACGAGACAGCCCTGATCAGCTTAGGAGAGCTGTACCGCGACGACAAAAAGATTCAGGAGCTTGTCGACCTCATTACCAGCAGTCGGACCGTCCTCTCGTCATTTGCTAAAGCAAAGACGGCAAAACTCAGTGTGTACTCTCCTCTCCCTTGATTCTACTTTTCGGACCAGATCTGACATGATACCTTTTCCCCTTGTGCCCAGTCCGAAGCCTGCTCGACCTCTGCGAAGAGATTCCCGACACCACCGACGCCCAAATCGCCGTCACAAAATCGTGCATAGAATGGGCCGTGTCCGAGCGGCGCGGCATCCTGCGCCAGAACCTTGAGACGCGGCTGGTGCGGCTCTACATGGCCAAGCGGTCGTACTACGACGCCCTCACGCTGATCAACAACCTCCTCCGCGAACTCAAGCGGCTCGACGACAAGCTCGTGCTCGTCGAGGTCCAGCTGCTCGAGTCGCGCGTCTACCACGCCCTCGGCAACATCGCCAAGGCCCGGGCCGCCCTCACGTCGGCCCGCACCAGCGCCGCCTCCGTCTACACGCCGCCCCTGCTGCAGGCCAACCTCGACATGCAGAGCGGCATGCTGCACGCCGAAGACCGCGACTTCAACACAGCCTACAGCTACTTCATCGAGGCCCTCGACGGCTACCACGTGCAGGACGAGCCCGCCCGCGCCCAGGCCGCGCTGCAGTACATGCTCCTGTGCAAGATCATGCTCAACGCCGCCGACGACGTCAACACCCTCATGGCCTCCAAGCAGGCGCTCAAGTACGCCGGCACCTCGCTCGAGGCCATGAAGGCCATCGCGCGCGCCCACAGCAACCGCTCGCTCGAGGAGTACGAGCGCGCCCTGGCCGCCTACAAGTTCGAGCTGAGCAACGACGGCTTCATCCGCAACCACCTGATCCGGCTGTACGACACCATGCTGGAGCAGAACCTGATCAAGGTCATCGAGCCCTTTAGCCGCGTCGAGATCGACCACATCGCCAACATGGTCGGTCTGGATACGCAGCAGGTGGAGCGGAAGCTGTCGCAGATGATCCTGGACAAGGTCATCATCGGCGTGCTGGACCAGGGCGCCGGGTGTCTGATCATCTTTGACGAGACGGAGCGGGACGAGTCGTACGACGCGGCGCTGGCTACGATTGATAAGCTGAGCAATGTCGTCGACGTGCTCTACACCAACCAGGCATCTCAGCTGGAGTAGATTGGGAGGGGGCAGTGGGCTAGACGAAGGATCGGTCGTCTTTAACTGGGAATCTGTATGTAATATTACATTTGGAGCCATGTGAGCTTCTTACGAATCGAACGGCAAAGGCACCTTTTTTTCATGCTATGTAGGGCGAACATCATATTCGTGACAGATGCTGCAAGTATCAGTTTGTTGGAGGTTGGACTCCTTTTGCGTCTTTGCAAATTAGCCCGCCTCCCGTGCATCCTTGGAGGAACCAAGTTGCAGTGTGAATGGTCAAGCTACCGCTCATATCAGGTGTAGCTTGTACCTGACCGAGCCAAACCACAGTAGATAGATCACCGATGCTTCAATTGGTGCCTCACCCAGGGCACCAATGTACCTTAGATCCCGAGGTTTGCTCCTTTCCGTTGGTCGCTGGCAAGACTTTTAAAATATGCATCCCTCGTAAGAGCCGTCATCACGTCTGTATGGCCACTCCACCTTGCGTTTCTCTCTGATCGGGCGTGTCGTCCTCGACTGGCGGGAACTCTGGGTCTAGACAGTCTTGGGGCAGAGACGGCGGCAGCTTTTCCTCTCGGTCCGCTGTGTCTGTCGTACTACTCTCTGTCGGTTTCTCCCAAGGTTTGCGCGGAGCCTGCATCTTGCCAACCGGTGATATGCCCTTTTACACGTTGTCAACTTCTTGTTCAGTTCTCTTTCCGTCTTTCAAGTGTCCCAAAACTAATAGAGAAAAAAACAATTGAAGGATATTACACGTACCGGCAATCTCACAACCGTGTTCGGAATCTCTTTGATACCAGGCACCGGCTTTCCCTGCGTAACGGCCTCGATGACAGCCTTGAAGTGCTCCGGGTACGGAGCGTCATCTTTACTGCCGCCGTCCTCTCTCGCGGCACCGTCGGAAGCCTTGACGGCTAGGTCGGCCTTGGGGGCGTGGACCTGCCACGACGGCACGTTTGAGGGCCCCGTGACGCCCATGCGGCGCTGGACGTCCTCTATGCGGGCCAGGATGGCGGGCTCGGGCGTGGGCGTGTGGGGGTGGGAGGCGAGATAGGCCTCGTAAGAGTCCGGTGTGATGGTGACGCCTTGCTTGGTGCTAAACCACCATATGCGCGCTTGGAGGCTGGTGGAAGCTGCGCGGGTCATGTCTGTGCTGGGGAGAAGGGTGCCGAGCATCGCTGCCAGGCCTTGCTATGTAAGGGTGGAAGTCAGTGAGCTGAGCTGAGATGTGATCCGTGGCAAAGGTGTGTAATGACTTACAAGGAATTGGCGGTCTTTGACCCAGGGGTAGTCATTGAAAGACTTGATGAGGGCTGGAGTCACTGGTATGGGCTGTGACGGCAATGGTGGTTGTTGTTCTTGGGCTGGTGTGCTGGCTTCCATTGTGAAAGATCGTGAAGTACCTTACAACCTAGGGTAGCTCAAGATCAAGAATATCGGCCACTTAGTACGTGAGACTCAAAGTAACGAGGCTGCCGGAATACACCCGACTGTTGTTGTGGTACAGTCCGAGGGGTGTGATCGATAACCGATAAGACCTCCGAAGCTCTCTAATGTGTAGACCTAGTTGAGCATGTGATTACCTACTGGGTACCTAAGTTAGTTGTCACATATATCGGGCAACTGCGCAAGATATAAAAGAGACACTAACAGTACTATTTGCTGGATTTCAAGTCTCGTCCTTCTCCGATTCTCTGAATTGTCAGGGTTTGAGGCTTACCGTGCCCAGTGAAGGTTGAGTTGAGTTACGCCCTGTGAGTGTGACCTTTCATACTTCATAGGCCTGATTAATACGTATACCTACTCTTGGCTGCATGTCTCGCACCTCTGGCCAAGCACAGTGCATAAAGCCAAGTTTCCCACCGAACCACACTGTCTCGCTCAACCTCATCTCTTTAAACTGCCACCACGCCTTCTGTTCAACCGACCCAACGTCTCATTTCGAGACGCAAGCTCGTCAGCGACCTTCGCCATGCGCCGTGCAGCTGCCCGAGCCCTCCGCACATCCCTCCAGTGCACCGTCCGCGGCCTCTCACGCACCAGTCGTCGAGGCTCCATCGTCTCTCCCGCCGCTGCAGCCCGCTACTTCTCATCCACCTCCTCATCTCACTCCCGCATACGGCCCCGCCCCGAACATGCTCTAGGCGACCCTCTTAAGTCCTCAATGTACTACCGGCGGGCCTCTGTTGCCCTAGTGTCTGCGCTGGTGGGCTACGGAGCGTACAACCTGTACAGCGGCAACGGCACCGAATCGCCACAGGCTTCCATCTCTCGCGCCTACAGCTCCGGCAAACCCACCGGAGACGATGTGCCCCTGCGACCTGTCTTGATCATTGGTGCGGACGAGATTGCTACGGGCACCTTTGCCGGTGAAGGCCCGATATCCAAGACGACGGACGAAGACGGCCGCAGGGTGCTGGAGATGTTGACCCCCGAACAGGCTACGCAGAAGTTGAGGAAGAGTGAACAGAGTTTCTTCGTCAATCGTGGCAAGGGTGTCGTTCGCTATGACTTGGATCAGCTGCCGAGTAACGATCCGATTGAAGATGATCATGCAGAGAAGATAGTCGAGGTGCCGAGTAAGGCGGGCAAGGGCAATGACGACTGGATGTTTTGGGGTGTGTTTGACGGTCACTCGTACGTATAATGACAGTTAACTGCAATATTGTACAGCTCGCTAATATGCACCGATCATCAGCGGTTGGACAACCTCGGCCAAGCTTCGCCAGACCCTCATCAACTACGTGGCTAGGGAGCTAAACGACACATACATGGCATCACAGGGTCTGATGCCCTCCTCAAGCGCCATCGATTCGGCCATCAAGAACGGCTTCACCAAGCTAGACGACGAGATCTGCCACCAGAGCGTGCAAAAGGTCTTACAAGCCAACAACAAGCTCGTGGCCGCCGAGTTACTCGCCCCTGCACTGTCCGGCTCCTGCGCCCTCCTCTCCTTCTACGACACCCGGTCACAGATGCTCCGCGTCGCCTGCACAGGTGATTCACGCGCCGTCCTCGGCCGCCGGTCCGAGTCGGGCAAGTGGACCGCCACCCGGCTCTCCAATGACCAGACGGGAAGCAACCCCGAGGAGGCCGCGCGACTACGGAAGCAGCATCCCGGCGAAGAGTACGTGGTGAGGAACGGACGCGTGCTAGGCGGTCTCGAGCCAACGCGCGCCTTTGGCGATGCCACCTACAAGTGGTCGCGCGAGGTCTCCGACCGGCTGAGGGCCAAGTTCTTCGGCCGCACCCAGTCGGCGCTCGTCAAGACGCCGCCGTACGTCACCGCCGAACCCGTCGTCACGACGACCAAGATAGAGCCCGACAAGGGCGACTTCGTGGTCATGGCGACGGACGGCCTGTGGGAGATGCTGACGGACGAGGAAGTGGTCGGCCTAGTGGGCAAGTGGATCGAGACTCAGAAGGGCGGCGTATCGTCGTCCAACTCGCAGTTCGACGCCGCCTGGTCCAAGGTCTTCGGCTCTAAGAAGGCCGCCGGCGGTCTTCCCGTCGAGGCCGCCAAGAGCCACGGACCCGACGGCCAGAAGACGCCCATCCGCGTCGAGCAGTGGGGCAGCGGCAAGGACGAGGACCGCTTCGTCGTCGAGGACAAGAACGCCGCCACCCATCTCATCCGCAACGCGCTGGGTGGGAAGAACCAGGAGCAGGTGCAGGCTCTGCTGACGCTGCCTGCGCCGTCTTCGAGGAGATGGCGGTATGTACCCCTCACTTTCTTCTCTTCTCTTTTACACGTGGCCCAGATTGCTAACAATTGAGCCTTTGCAGCGACGATCTTACCGTGCAGGTCATCTTCTTCGGGTACGGCGAGAAGACGGGCGAGGTGGTGGTCAACAAGGAGGCGAGTGCGTCGGTCAAACCGGCCCTGCAGGCGAAGCTTTGATCTTTGTATTAGAATACCCTCCCGGCGGCACGGCGTACGGTTTTTGTTTCTTTCTAGGGGCAAACGGATTAGGTTTCTGGCATTATAGGGACAACGCATTCTGCTAGGCTATACATCGAGTGTGCAAGCTGTTGCTCCCATTGGTAAATACTCCAGTAAAATGCTAGACAGTTTTTGCTACACGAGGCTCTACACGCTTTCACCTTCCCCTGGATTTTCACGCTATCGACAGCAGTGACACCTGGGGGGGAAAAGTGCGGACATGGGTCACAGCTCCCGTTATTCTGAAGCTGCTCGACTATAGATAGTCGAGGTTCGGGCATCGGTCGGTCAAAGCCTCCCAATCCTAGAAGTGGCTGGTGGCATTTCACAATATTCTGCCTTCCAGCCAGTACCCTGCGTCCCATAGCGAGACTCTATAAGTCTTGGAAGCAATGCTGGCCTAAAATCAGACTGTTATAATAGTGTCTCTCCCAGGTTCTCCCCCTCGAATCCCAGTGTCGACAGCTTCTTGACCTTGGCCTTCTCCTTCGTCTTCTCGTCCTGGTGCTTCCGCTTGGCTAGTGACTTGACCAGTGCCGGATCGGCCTGGTCATAGCCTGCCGGGGGATCGTCGTCCTTGTCGAGATCGATTTCGCCGAGCAACATGACGTTCTCGCCGCGAACTAGGAAAATACCTTGCGGCACATCTGCGTATAAGCCGCGCGGGTTGTTTGGTCCAGGCGGCACGAATATCCTCTCCACTGTCGACTGTAGTACGAGGTTGGCTATGTCGGTTAACACCCCGTAATCTACGGCCCCTAGGCAAGCCAAGACATACCAAATTGATCCCAACTTCGTAGTATGCCGATAAGTTTTCGGCCATCACGGAGAACAAGCATCAGCTTCTCTGATTAGGGTTAGCAATTTTTGTACAGTTGGAGCAGAGCTACTCCATGCCAAACAAGAGGCCGGACGCACTGTCGGTCAAATCGAGAAGCTGCGCAGCAGTTGTGAACATCTGCGCGGGCAACTGCTGCTGCTGTGGAGGGGGTCTTGCCCCGGGCCCAAGAGGCAGCATCTGAACGGGCGGAACAGCACCACCACCTCCCTGTTGAGGCGGCGCATCGGAGATTGTCAAGTTCTCCATTGTATGATCATGAGGGCGAGGGCTGGAATTGTTGCAGATTAGAGTCGAGAGCGTCCATCGATCGACCGACAGACGATAATTGAAAGGGTGTCGAAGAGATGAGATGGTCTGTTCACGCCGCGTGAAGCTTCGGAAACACCAAGCAATCGACCCTAGATCACAGATGCAAGTTGTGATTCTGATGGCTTTTGCTGCTTTGACTTGCAGACGTCAAGGTGGGTCCATCGTGCAAGGGAGCATGCGGTCCGTGCACCGCTGCTTTGGGTTCAAGCCACGCACGGCATCCAGAGGATGTGGGGGCCAAGGCTGAGAGCAAGGCCGCTGGCGGCTGTCCGTCCAGCCCTGATGCCGATTGCCAATTCTTTCCCTTTAATGCCCTTGCTACCTTACTGTTTGCGACTTGCACAACGTCACCTCTCTTGTCTCCAAAATTCGACAATATCGCGATTGGCATAGCTCAAATGTGACACGCCGTCGCTTAAATACAACGAATCCTACTTCATAATTCACTGAATAACACCCGTCAAAGCTTGTCTCCCTCTCTAAACCTTGACGCTTCGTCTCCGCATTCTACAGCTCTTGATCTTCCCAGTCTTCTTGTCTCGTGTGTTCTCTGCTTCTTGCGACTTGCACACAATCCTCAGGAAACCATTTACAGAACCCTCGCCCACCATACCAATCACACATAATCACGTACACAGCCGGACATGG
Source organism: Coniochaeta prunicola (assembly GCA_007388105.1). Taxonomy (NCBI): domain Eukaryota; kingdom Fungi; phylum Ascomycota; class Sordariomycetes; order Coniochaetales; family Coniochaetaceae; genus Coniochaeta; species Coniochaeta prunicola. The sequence goes on from SMOB01000317.1 coordinate 176,676, forward strand.
CTACAAATGACGCTTCCATGGCGGACGGGCCAGCCGCTGGTCGACCCGATCGCAGAGCCAACAACTCCCCAACCCTCCTCTCAAAACGAGACAAGAAACGGCAGATGTTGATCGACCGTCTCGCTGCCCTTGGCGATAAGTTTGGCTTGGATAGAGACCGCATCTACCGCGAGCAGCTTCAGAAGATCCAGGTCGACACAAACCTGGTTATGCGAGTAGATGCCCACGCCGAACGACCTCTCGACGCTCTCGATGACGAGCACCTACAACTATCCCGCGCCAACAGCGAGGCGAATAACCACCCAGGCCCGCGCACTCTGCTCGAGATGGCCGGCCCGCGGTTCCAAGACTGGATTGTCAATGTCCAGGACCTGGTTGAGGAGAGAGATTACTACCTCACAAAGTATACGGTTGGTTGCCCAGACACCCTTCTATGGCCAAATCGCCCTCTTATGTACTAATCCATCGTGCTTCGCAGAACGACTTTGAGAAGAAGGTCCAACAATACCATAATGTCCATATCCACAAGGTCGAAACAGCGAAACGGGAGCACAAAGCTCTTGCGCAGACGCTCCGGGACCGTCTCATGAACACCATCACGTCCAAGAAATTCCGGCTCAATAAGGAGAAGGAGGCATTGGAGATTAGTGATGCCTCTGCCCTTCTTCTACATCCCAACCAATTCAGTCTTACCAACCCCGCCAGCCCAGGCGGCACCCACTCGAAGAGAACAACCCGCCTCAGGAGAGAGATGGACGACATGTCTGGGCTCGACAGCAAGAAGCGGAAACGTAACGCTGCCGATGACGACGGCTCCCCGGCTCCGCAGCGTCGGGCGCTCGACCCCTCGAGCACAACGGCGCTGTGGCAGGGTGATCGGCTGGCCAACAGAAAGACGACCGGTCCCGTGTACAGCATCGACAAGCTGTTCACAGACAAGGAGCTCTCTATGACCTACAACGCCGCAGCCGTAGCAGCACATAAGTACATCCTCACTCACAAACCCAAGCTGGACGAAAATGGCCTGGTCGTGGCGTCGCCGGACGGAAGCGACTCGGGCAATGGGGAGAACGAAGACTCGGAGTCGGTACCTTCCGCGCCAGCAATGGAGCGCAACGTTTCGCACGCCACGCGTAGTGCTCGTGGCGCGCCTAGCTTCACGGACGACAAACTGATGGGTTTAGAGGCTCTCTCGAATCTCGACTTCCCCAACAACTTTGAGAAGGTACTGGGCAACGACCCCAAACTACCGCCAATCTTCCCATCGACGTATGTCAGGGGCCCGCCAAAGATATCGGACTATAGTCAGCCGACGCCTCTTCCTCCAGACGAGCAGAATGCGGATTGGATGGTGATCAACGTCCTAAAGCAGTACGACGAGCAGCACGGCCTCGGTGCCAATCTAGATAACGAGAACGGCAGCCGGAAGATCCTCGAGGCGGTGGCACATCCGGCGAAGCAGAACAGGTATGCGGCCTACTTACAGGGAGAGCGGCCAGCGGAGAACGACATACGCCAGCGGCTGGGGATGCCCGCGATCGCGGAGCCCGATAAAGCCGGGGCCATCGGTTCTGCTATTGACAGGATAGGGACCCCGTCCAAGGGCGTCAGATCGGTAAGGTCCGCCACGCCGAACCAGTCGCCTGCCAAGGCTGGCGGCGGCCAGGGACCGACCAGTGCACCTATGTCTGGCGTTGGTGGCGTATCGATGAGCCGGCAGAGTAGCGCCAGTGGTGCGCCGATGAGCAGGAGCAGCAGTCGAAAGGGTCGGGTACGGGGTGTTTAAGCTTGGCTAAGCAGGGAGATGGGGAAATCAGGATCTCGTGCTTGATGGCCATCGGGGCTACGACCGAAATGATAAAATTTTCTTGGCGCAAGACCTCCCAGGCAGGAGTCTTCCTTCTTTACTTCTTTCTTTGAGTAGGGCGGCATTTGCTCACACATCATACACTGTAACAGAGGCATCGGCGTTTCATTTGCTATCGGAATATCACCTTTATTATTCAAACCAGACCCAAATCAGCATGCTTAACTCCCTTTCCTCCAATGCAAGTCCGCTATACACGTTATCAAAACTCATTTTCTGACTTCAGGTCCGAACACAAGCGCCCGAACCTCGATGCTCTCCCGTCCCGGAGCATCAGGCCTCGTCCTCGGATCCTCGAAAGCAGTGTGCGCGACCCTACCGCCCTTGACGTTCGACGCGTCGTTCAACGAGTCGGAATCGAAACACTCGAGCAAGATCCTCTCATCGCCCGTCATTCCGCTCAGATACCACCACTGCTGGGCCGGATTGTACTTGATACCGGCCGTCTGGCCGATATAGCCGCTGCGGTACCTGTGCTCGACGGGGACCACGTCCTCGTCGGCCAGGGTCGCGCTGGACGCGAAGGCTAGCGGGAACGACTCGACAGGCTCCTTGTTCAGCGGGCGCCAGACGTTGATGATCCTGTACCGGCCCTGCAGCAGCTTCTGGGCGTCGGGGCCGAGGTGGCGCTCGACGCGCAGGGCGGCCGAGGCGGGCGTCTGGTCGATGTGCACCCTCGTCACGGGGGTCCTGTCTGCGCCGGGCTGGGCGCGGCGGATGGTGTGGTCGAAGAAGACGACGCGGGTCGATCCGGGAACGTGCTCGAGCAGGAGGCGCTCGAGCTCCGGGTAGTAGTTCTTGCGGATGGAGTCGTCGTCGACGAAGTCGGTCTCGGAGGAGGGCGGGACGCCGCGGATGATGGCGAAGGCGTCGTTGTCGAGATTGAAGCCCGACTCGCGGCCGCGGGCGTCATGGATGGTGACGTCGTGGGGTTCGGCGTCGAAGTTGCGCTGGGGCTGGCCCTCAGGCGGATCCTCGACGTAGTTGAAGGGCGCGGATCCGTCGGCGGGCGGGGAGTAGAAGTTTAGGGTTGCGGTCACGTCGCCGCGGGGGACGTGGGACGAGATTGCCATCTTTGGTTGGAGGTGAGTGTAGGACCTTGTGGTAGTATCTAGGGTAGGTATATGTGTGGATAGATGTGATAATCTCCAAGTTGACTTGCTATGCGACTGGATTTCAGAGGTGCGTAGCATCTCTTATACAAATGACTCCTTTGCAATGAATGCTTCAAGCTAGCGATTTCAAAGCATCGAAATAGTAAGACGGCTTTCGACGGCAATCACTTTTTTCCCGGATGGAAAGAAAGATCTCTGGAGTCTGATTGATCGATGCTCTTGCTAGGCTCGATCACGTCATGACTGGAGGGCGTCGGGAATGCATCTCCTGTACCACAATAGTAATCTAGGTAGGTAAGCTAAGGAAGGTGTGTGCTTCCCCCGCGATATCTCCATCCTTACAAATGAGAAGTGCAATATGTGTCCACGGATTGGATTACGCGACACACAAATGCCGACTTTGAAAAGACGATGAGAGTCGGTTGACCATTGGGCGTTTGGACAGTGACGTCGCATGGCGCAATCGGCTGAGCCTCGGCATCTTAATAATCATGTCCGCTTACTAACAAGTTAACCCTAACCCTCCCTGAAAAATCGCGGGTTATGTTGTCTCCGCACAGGAGCCCCACATAATGGCTGTGATTGGACAGTCTTAGCTCCCAAGTCTATGTGTAGGGAGCTACCCTGGAACATTTGAATGTAAACAAAGTGGAGGAGGGTAGCAAAACAGCAACGCACCGTTGAGCTTCACCCGTGCATATTCCAGAATCTCGAAAAGAACCGTGCTCGTAATCGCGGTTTCAGCTTCGCCACTGTCTCAGTTGGCGATGGATACTAGTTCCAGATAATCGATACTCGTCGCGTTATTATCACCATTCTCCCGCCATGGACGTCATGTCTTCGCCCGACCCCCTGAATGCCTCGCTGCAAGACTCGGCCCTCATGTCGTCTCGCCGCGTGACCCGGAGCCAGTCTCAAGCGTCATCGCGACTTTCGTCCGTCAATCCCTCGCCTCGAAAGCAGACATTTGCGCTTGACGTCGGCGACGAGCGCTCGCCACAGAAGATCCTCGTTACAGTTGAAGCGGACGACAGAGAGTCACACAGCAGTAATGTCAAGCGAAAATTGTTCCAGTCGCCCACGCCTAGGAGGGTCGTTCGACGGAGAGAAAAAGCAACGACTACAGTGGTTCCGCTGAAGGGTCTTACGGATGATGAAGGCGGTGAAGTATCCAGCTCAGTCGCGCCGACGCCAAAGCGACGAGGTAGACCACCCAAGACAGCAGGTACTCCGGCGACGACCGGAAAGAAAAAGGCAACACCAATTCGCAAGACTCCTGCACGGCCTCGGCGGACAAAAGCTAGTCAAGTTGAAGACCTTACTTCCGATGCCAGCGTCCCAGACCCCGATGCGACACCAAAGCCCGTCAAGTCGAGAACGTCAACCAAGCGGAAGGTCGCAACAAAAGCGAACGATGCAGGGGAGACACCAAAGCCTAAGAGACGAGGTCGCCCACGGCGCATGTCCATGACGGCAGACGAGATTGTGGTTCTGGCTGCTGAGGCAGAGGCTGCAGATGCCCAGGTCGAAGATAACGCGTCGATTGCCACGGCTGGGGACAATAACTCGCTTGCGGAGAGCTATGCATCTGCTCCTCCTTCAAGTCACGGAGGCGATGATGACGATATCTGGATGGCTACGCTGTCAGATCCCCCGGACCAACAAATGATTAGGCGAGAGTCGACGGTTGAATCAGAGCGGACAAGTGCAGCCGAGCAACAATCAGAGACCGACGGTGCAAGCGAGTCACACGCGGATTACGGCGGTGGAGGCGACAGCGAAATCGAGTCCGTTGCCAGCGTCTCACGCGACAACAGCGTGGACAAGGACACCATCATGGTGCAGGAGGAGTTCACCATGATCTCCCTCCACTCACTGCCATCCATGCAGGGAAATCTGAGCGTCGCCGCTAGCCAGCATGAGATTGGCGAGGAGACTAGCCTGATCATCAACCAGACTTTGGAGTCCCTGCGGAACGGCCACTCTGAGTCTCGGCCGAAGACGCCTTACGAGGACCAGGTGTCGTTTGTCGGTCCCTCACCGGAAAAGGACAACCCGCCACTACCGACAAACAATTCACTGTTCGCTCAGCCTGCCTCTTCACCGGTAACCAGGCCCAGCCCTCGGCGAGCCAAGGGGCAGGATCTGGCGAGGCAGCTGGCTTTGAAGTCGTTACAAAAGCAGCAAGATGCCGACTCGCCGCAACGCGTTCCTGTCGAGACCGACTCAAACACAAATGCTGTTGAGGAACAAAGTGTGTATGACGACTCATTTTCAGAGATACCAGAGGCCGTCCTCGAGGCTGCTACTCCAAAGCCGCTGCGCCGCGCTATGGTCGAGGTCCATGACAGCTCCTTCTCGAGTTCCTCGGATGGAGTACTCGATGCCGCTACCCCTAGACAACAGGCCATTATTCCGGGTCAGGTAGACTCGGAACCTGTCATCCAACCGTCCATTGAGCGCCGCTCGAGTGTAAATCCTCCTAATCCCCAGTCAGATTCAAACAGACTGTTGACTCCTGATGAGACGCCCTCGCCAGTGCCGTCAGACAACGACGGAGACAAAGTTCTAGAGAGTGCAATGAAACAACAGAACGAATGGCACATGCAGTCTTCGCCACCAGCCCTCCGCCTACCACAGCAAGAGCAGTCGTCTGTCTCCGGCCATTCAAGACGAGCATCTTCCGAAACCCCGGCGCTGAAGATGCCTTCTTCGCGATCGCCTCCTCGCATAGAAGTCGATCGAGCGGATAATCAGACCCTGGCTCCTCCAGACACCGCCGCCCGTCCGACACTATCACCCATCGTGAGAGCTGGCCGTGCTCTTCAAATGGTCACTTCAGACCCGCCGTCCCCTCCAGCACGTTCACCTTCTCTTGGCAGCCCCTTCCGGGCCTCCGTCAGCAAATCCCCGGCACCACCACCTATCACCGCGCAACCCGTCTCCGTACCTCAAGTCTCTCCCGCAAGCCAACCCACTCCTGCGGATGCTGCAACTCAGGAACCTTCACAAGCCGAGGAGCAACAGAACAGTCCGTGGTCGAGCGCCTTTGCACCATTCAAGCAGATCAAGAACCTTGTTGTTCAGGGAGCACAGGTGTTCTCCCCTCGTGCCGCGCCCGCACCGGCCGTGGAAAATGTCTCCGCCATGTCTACCGCTAACGTCGCGGTGCAGGAACGACAGGATACTCTGAGCCTACACAATTCTATGTTTAGTTTGGGGGGCGGATCGGTGGGTCAGCATAGCCGGACTAGCTCAGTCCAGGCCGAAGCAGCTTATGAAGACGAGATGAGCTGGCAGGCGGATGAGACACCTGCTCCTCAATTACAAGACCGTGCACACTCGGCTAGCTCAACTATGCGGACACGTAGAGGGTCTGATGTGGGCGAGATGTCAGACATTGACATGGAGTCGCTTGTAGAGGAGTCTTTCGTCGAGCAAGACGGCGACGAAGAGGAGCAAGGCCAAGCAAGTGAATTGGACGACGATATCTGGGCTGTCGAAGCCCAGCGTCCGACACCGGGCCGGCCCCAAGCCAAGGTCGCTGAACGCGAACCTGTGCTTAATCCTCCACGGAGGAGCAAGCTGCCCAGCCCTTGGAGGCAGAACAGCAAGCGTCTTGTATACAATGACGAGCTGCACAAGTTGGCTGGTCATGCCGCGGACAAGGAAGAGGAATTCAGTCTGCTCTCGCAGTTCAGTGGCAAAGAGTCGGAAGAGGTCGCACAACCAGCCCAACCACCCAAAAAGGTCGATCTGTCAGCTTTCTTCTCGTCACCTGCTCTTCTGCCTGAAGTCCTTCCACCTGGAATGATCCATAACCAGCCGACTCACCGTTCTTTCGCGAGAGAGTCTCAAGGAAGGCCGTCAGTGATGGGTGCAGGAGGCAGATCCGCCGAGCGTAATGCTCCGACGGAAACTGAGAGCCAGCCTCGTGAAACGCCGTCTGTGGCACGTAGGATATTCTCCTTTGGCCGGAGAGGCGAAGAGCCCAAGTCTGACCTTACTGTAGCCCCATCGTTGCCTTCCATTCCCCAGAAGGAGCTACAAATTGGTAGCCCGCGTCGGCTGAATCTCTTCTCGCCTGTCAAGTCTGCAGCTAGAGAAGAGCAAGAAGCTGCAGAGCATTCGTCCTCACCGAGCACGCCACGACAGGTCTTCGCACATGTCCCGCAGAAGAGAAACTTCACTCCTCTGACCGGTCAAGCCAGACACTCGCTGTTCGCTCCGAGTTCTGCAAGTCAAGAATCTGCGTTTCTCGAGGAGCCTACTGGGATGAGCTCCGACGAAGAGGAAGAAAATGCTGGAGAGGCCGTCTCTCATGGGCATTACAGCTCATCTCCAAGTCAAGACTCGAGCTTCATCGCGCCTGTCCTCAAGCCTCTACCGAGCCGAGCACAGTCGCCGACCAAGTCCTGCATCCGGTCGCCGCTCAAACCCAAGACGCCAGGCCGCGTCGTGGAATTTACTAGCAGCACTCTGTCTCCCCTAGCCCAAGCGCAGGCTCGGGCCGAACAACGAGCATCATCACATGCCAGCCAGGCTTCTCCCAACACGGCCATCGCCGACGAAGCCGACAAGGAGAACCAGTCTGCAGCATTACCTCAGCAGGAAACGGGTCTCGACAAGCCAGCAGCGCCCTCAAAGCCGACCTTCCTCCTATCCAACAACATCCCCCGCCTTCCCCCACCGGCCTCCGCGCCTCTATCCAACCCGACCGCGCGTCTCAGCCCGACGACCTGGACCCGCGCGCACTGGGAGCGGCTCGACGCCCTCCTGCAGCAGCGCCGCCGCTCGGGCGCCCTGGCCTTCCAGCTCGCGCACCCGGTCGCCAAGGCCAACTCGACGCGCCCGAAGCTGCTCGGCAAGCAGGTCGTCGCGCAGGGCGAGACCATGACGCTCGAGCAGTGGCACCTGGACGTCGTCGACGCCTTCGCCGCCGAGGAACTCGGGCACGGGCACGGCGGTGGCACCGCGTGGGACGAGCGCGTGCTGGCCAAGAGGGTGTTTGCGCTGCTCGTGGGCGAGGAGAGGAGGCGCAAGGGGCTGGTTGATCGGCGGAGGAGGGGGGAGCAGGAGGCGATTATGTGATGTTGTGGGATTGGGAAGAAAGTGTGCGCATGCGCTTTTGGTGTTTTTTTCTTTAGGTTTCGATCCACGGATCGAGGACCGTTATGGTGTTTTGGACTGTCGGGATTACCATACCCATGGGATAGGTGCTTTTGACACGATTAGTTGGGAGCTTATAGGTCCCAGTAATACTAAGTAAAGCATTGTTACTGACCGTTCTGAACTTCTTCCAATCCGACACTCTCAGAGGGTGAAGACAGACAGTGTTGTACAATATACAGGGACTCGTAGCAGCTTTCCAACTACGGACTGATCATCCCTCACAGCACAGCTTACGAGACGAAGATGAGAAACACAGCCTTGTTCAGACCATATGTACCTTAGAAAGTCTAACTCAGTTACTCCCGTAAATTATATACAGATGCCGGCTAGCACCACAAAGGAAACAACTGGGAGCCCCCGATACAACAACCTTTTGGCACACCTTGTCAACTACAGACCCGCCCTACGCACCGTACGCTACCTGTCCCATCGGCTTGTCATCCTCAATACCGGGAGCCATAAAGTTAGTCCGCGGGTCTCCTGTTGCCTTGGCTGCCGAGCAGCGAGCCATTGTCGGTGAGCTACGGAGAAAGGTTAGCAAGTCAAGTAAAACAACAAACGTGTGGTCGGAGGGTGAAGTGGGCAGTGGTACTAACCTCCTCGAAATGACATCGGTAAAGTAGAAGTTCTCAATCGGCTTCTTGAGCGGTGCGTTTGTGGGCTTCGACCCCTTGTTCTGGTCGACGAGCTGCACCTTGCTCAGCTGCTGGAGCGCGGCAGACTCGACAACGTCGTACGCCGCCAGCGCGGGGCTGATCTCGACCATCCGGTCGCGGAGCTGTGCGACATCGTCGTAAGCCAGAGGAGCACCGAGGAACTCGCTCGCGGCGCGGATTATTTTCCAGTCCGTCCGCGAAGCGCCGGGCAGACCGGTGGCGGCACGCGTCATCTGCGTGCGTCCCTCGGTGTTGACGTATGTGCCCGCCTTCTCCGTGTATGCGGCGCCGGGGAGGACGATGTCCGCCATCTGGGCGCCGGCGTCGCCGTGGTGGCCCTGGTAGACGATGAAGGCGTCCTTGGGGATGTCGGCCGGGTTGACCTCGTCGGCGCCGAGGAGCCAGACGAACTTGGGCTTGGTCTCGGCCACCTCAGTTGAAGGGGTGACGAAACCAACCTCGAAGGCGCCAGCTCGTGATGCCTCGCGTTGGAGGACGTTGTAACCGTTCCACTCCTCAGTCAAGAACTTGGAAGCGTTCTTGTCGACAAAGCCACCAATGAGCTCATAGAAAGCCTTAGCGTCGGGGTGGTCTGTAACGCCAGAGCCGACAATGATCATGGGGTTCTTGGCAGCCAGAAGCTTCTTGCCGAACGGTCCAGCGAGGGCCTTCTTGAGAGCAGCGTAGTCAGTACCAAGGTGCTCGACATCGAAGGTAGAGTCGAATGTCTCGCCAACAAGGCCAACCTCGAGTTCAGACCGCAGCCAGTTCTTCCTGATGCGGGCATTCAGCACGGCAGCTTCATGCCTGGGGTTTGTTCCAACCAGGAGAATGCAGTCAGTGTGCTCGAGGCCCCAGATCTTGGAGTTGAAGACGTAGTTCGACCGCACGTCTATGCCGTGGGCGATGGGCTGGCTCCCTGTAGGCGTATCGAGCGCGAGGTTCTCCGATCCAAGCTTGTTTGCCAAATCCTTCATGGCCACCAGTGACTCGACCTCGGTCAGAGCACCGGCAATCGCCTTGAACTCGTTGCCCTTGGGGGCTAGGACTTGGTAGGCCTGAGCAACCTCGGTCAGAGCCTGCTCCCATGTAGCGGGCTCAAACTTTCCTTCCCGGCGGACCAAGGGAAGAGTAAGTCGCTGCGTCTTCAGACCATCACAAGCGAATCGGGTCTTGTCGTTGATCCACTCCTCGTTGACGTCGTCGTTGAGCCTGGGTAAGACCCGCATGACCTCGAGGCCGCGCGAATCGACGCGAATATTGGAGCCCAGACCGTCCAGAACATCAATGGACTCTGTCCTCTTCAACTCCCAGGGCCGAGACTTGAATGCCCAAGGCTTTGCTGTAAGAGCTCCGACGGGGCAGAGGTCGATGACGTTTCCAGACAGCTCAGAGTCCAGGTTCTGCTCCAGGTAAGTACCGATTTGGAGGTCATTGCCACGTCCGGTCGAACCCATCTCAGGAGCACCGGCAATGTCGTTGGAGAAACGAATACACCTAGTGCAGTGGATGCAGCGGTTCATCGACGTCTTGATCAAAGGTCCGATGTTCTTGTCTTCCACAGCACGCTTCCCACCGATCTCGTGGAACCGGCCACGGTCCCCTCCATACCTCATAGACTGATCCTGAAGATCGCACTCGCCACCTTGGTCGCAGATAGGGCAATCTAGGGGGTGATTTGCGAGCAGAAATTCCATCACGCCTTCCCGTGCCTTGTGTGTGAGGGGCGAGTTCGTTTTCACCACCATTCCAGGTTGTACTGGCCACGCGCACGACGCGACCGGCTTTGGTGCTCTTTCGACTTCGACGAGGCACATGCGGCAGTTGCCTGCAATCATGAGCTTCCTGTTATAGCAAAGTCAGTTTCGAATCGCTTCTCGCGGGGTAATATTTCGGTATTCCGGACGTACTCGTGGTAACAGTATCTGGCAGAAGTCAGTAAGAGCCACACAGGTAAGATAGTGTTTCAATTGGACGTACCTTGGGATGACAACACCGGCCTTCTCGCATGCTTGGATGAGCGCGGACCCAGCTAAACGCGCGAGTTAGTCAAGCTCTAGCAAGCCGCCTGTAACTCTCATACCTTCTATAGACACCTTCTTCCCGTCTTATCAATTAGTTAGCAAGCGACATAATGACCTTGTATTGACTCCGTGCTCACCAATGGTAAGCTCAACCTCGGCATTCCTGCTCGACGTGGTCGAGAAACACCGGGTGGCCACCGCGGCCTGCCGGCTGGAGCGCCATGCTGTGCGCCCTAGAGCCTGCCGTAACATTGTGTCGTTATCCTCACTTGCGACGGAGAGGGAGTCTGGCAAGTTCGTTTGGGGCGTGTGGCGGCGGTGAAGGCCCTTTTCGAAGGGAGTTGACGTCGTCCTGTTGGATTTCAATTGCCAGAGCTTGGGGGAGGTTCGGCATCAAAAGTGGCGCTAGCGCGCTATTATAAAGGCACAGTCCTGATTGGTCAACGGGTCTAGCCTTGTTTAGTCAGCATTTTCTCAACCTCAAAACTGCACAGATTTCGGGGCTTTCTCTGTCTTCTCTTCTTCTTTTTCTCGATATTTAAATTGTACTGGGCACATTTTATTGTAGGTGAGCTTGGGTTGCTTCGGCAGCCTCTATCGAGTCCTCCTCTATCTTGTGCTCTAGATCACGCAAAAAGGCTCCGTTATGGATACGTGCAAGAGATGTTTTACAGCTCGATGAGCAATGTTTCTTACCGCCGGTAGCCACATTCCAGCCTCACGGGCTTGGACCTTGAGGGTATTTTGGTACAATGGGGCTGTGATTGATTCGTGCCAAGTGTGTCTTGTGGTAGAACTGCTTCATTCTGGGACCAAGATGTCAGATACCGCTCCGCCCGTTGTGTCTGACACTGTGTTCAATCCGACAACTCGCCAGACCGTAAGGATACACGTGGACGGCCGGCCGTCTTATTATTGCCGTAGGTACTTGAACTAGCAGACTGAAGCAGACTCAGCCCCGTAAGGCCATAGCTTCCTATCGTGAAGGCCCGGCATCAGCCTGTATTCTGTCGTTCTTCGGGCCGCTTGCCAGCATCGTCCAGTCGTCTCCTCTCCTTCTCCAGCAGCTCTGCAAAACCCCTGGTTCTCTTGTCGACTTCATCACAGTAGCCCCTTGCAGTCTGAGCGGCCCTGTCTACAGTGAGCACGAGGTCTCTGGCGACTTGCTCTCGGATTGTCAACTCGGCCTCTGGCGGCATAGCCCCAACAGTGCGCTGTAGAAGCTGCTGTAGGTCCGCTTCGTCTTTAATATTCAAGTCCCTGTCCTTCGGAGCCGGAGCCGCTATGTTGCCCATAATCCAATCAACCTCGTCTGGTGGCACACTCGGACCAGGGCCACTCGGGACTCCCGTCATCGCTTCGCTCTGCCGTCCAAACTGCAAAATTGACAGCCTCTCTTGCTCAGCCATGTAGACTATGTTCTCTAGCACAGCTGGTCGAAGGCCTTCCACGGATGCGGCGAGGCGCTCTAGCTTCTCGACGCGGTTACGGGGAGTGTCTCTCGGTTTGGTGATGTCCGTCTCCAAAGGCACAAAGATGCAGGGAGCTATACTCTTCATACGAGGTATGGGCTCTTCATCAAGCACGCTTGGCCGAGGTCGGACGTCAGCAGCTGGCGATATTGGTGGTAATTCGAAAGAGTTTCTGCGATCGAAAGAAGCCCTGCGGTCCATGGAAGGTCGGCGATGGTTTGATTGAGCCATTCTGATTATATGCAGACGGCCTCGAGGCGCCAGGCCTTCCTCGAGTGAGATTGACGGTAGTCTCGGAGTAACTCGAGAACTTAATAACTAGCGGTCCCAGCTAGCGACGAGAGCCTAGCAAAGTGCTTTGAAATAATCTGTGAAATGCCGGTCATCCAAGGTAGATAGATCTGTCGGGCAGACTGATGGATATTAGCGGTTGGTTTAATGCGCATCTCACAGCGATTTAGTACCTGGGCTCAGTGAGTGTTTCGTGTCTGAAGACACAGAGATCTATCCATGGCACCAGAAATGTGACTTATGCCACGAGATGTGGAAACTGGCAGAACATGAGTTGCAGATGTGGTGGTTGCAGCAGTGATTGTGGAGTCTGAAGTCGATGGTGAAGAAGTTGAGTTGGGCTGATTTATGCACGGGTTGCAGGGTCGTGCATGGCGCTTCTACCACTTTAATTCTCTATGCCAGGAAAGGATGATCAATATACGAGGTGCTAACATCAGAATCTATATGGGGCAGAATTCATGTAGCGGCGTTCAAACATTGTGATTCTATGTAAGATCACATATCAGACTGTGATATCTACCTTGCAAAACCTTGCATGTAGTACACCACGGCCTTGGGTGAGTCTGCTAATCCTCCATCCTCAACCCAAGAGCGAAAGCCGCGCAAACTCAGTCATGACAGGCGGGACCTGTTTCACATTCTTCGCCTCGAGACTCTCCTGGAACACTCCGGCACCACCGGTAGCGCGATACCCGTTCTGTTCTTCGCCTTCCTCTCCGGAGACAACCTCCTGAGTAGCCGGCGGCCACACTTGCTCAACAGCAACCCTACAACCCTCCACAACCTCCGCTACCAACGCCTCAACCGCCCTAGCACGTTCCGCCATCCCGCGTCTCACAAGCCCAAACACAAGCCGTCCAATGTCCTCCCTCGTACTCTGCACCCGATCGACCAGCCTCCTCACGCTGTTGACCAGATACTCCTCCTCATACACCGTGCCCTTCCTGCCCCTCGCACGCTTCTTCTCCTCCCTCTTCCGATTCTTGCTCGTCGCGCGCGAGACATTACTGCCCACCGTGCCAACACTCCCCGCCTTGCCCGTATACCGTGTGAACAGACTAGCGCTCGTACTGACCCTCGAAGTCGCCACGGAGACATCATCCGGTATGTCGCCCCCGCCGCCCCGGGAGTCCCCCTCATAGAACCCCAGCGGATCCTCGACCGCCTTCCGCCGCAGCTCGATGATCCGCGGCACCTGTGCCTTGAGCTGTGCTTTGCAATCGGCCAGGAACTCGGTCGTGCTGGACAAAGCGTCGGCTAGCCCACCATCGACGGCCGTCTCGAGCAGCTCTACCCGGCCATGCAGCACGGCGATCCTCATTGCGTCGGCGAAGAGCGAGCCCTTGCAGAGACACCTGATGGCTTCTGGCACGTCGCCGAGGTGCTCGACATGGATGGCCGCCGCGCCGGCGTAGTCCTTCGCCTCGTATAACGCCTCAGCTAGGTCGGTAGCTAACGCCGCGGTCGCTTCGGTTGAGAGAGCTGGCTTCTGCTGAGAGGCGGCGAATAGACACTCACGCCACGAGGTCGCGCCGGCCGAGGAGTAGCAGCTCGTCGCCTTGGCGAAGTTTTGCACGGATTCGTATGCCAGCCCGGCTTCACGGAAGCTGGAGACAGATTCGAGATGTGATGCGTAGAGTTCCGTCAGGACCTTGTGCGAGGCCTCGTCGTATCGGTAGAGGTTTAAGGCGGACTTATAGAGGTTGTATTTGACAGCGTACTTTTGAACTTCGTCGAAGACGTTAAGGGATTTGAGGTGGGCCAATGCTTTCTCGCGTCGGCCAAGATAATCATCAATGGCGAATTCTCGACTGAGGGGCGGCAGCTGGTGGAGATTTTGGATAAAGGGAAGGTACTCCCGGGGATCTCGTTGTGACTGTTGGGCCACTAGCAGGGCAAGATCGAGGTTGTACAATCCCAGAGCATGATCATAGAGCTTATTCACGTCTGCCAGGAAGCAGATGTGCTCCACCGCTCTCTCTAGCAATGCTTCGTCTTCGCTCATCAGATTGGCCACCACGATCAGTGCGTCATCGAGTGCCGGCGGGCTCTTACAGACGTGAGCTGTAATGATGTTTTGAAGATTGGCGTTCTTCCGAGTCTGCAGTGTCTGGAGAACGGCATCGCAAATGGCGTTGACCTTGGAGGATGTGCCGGTCGTTGAGGATGCAGCCATTGACATATGTTGATTCGGTAGCGATGGTCGGTGACTCTTCAATGGCCTTGTGTCCTTATACATCGTTTGTGTGACATCTTCCTCCCTTAATGACGAAAGAAACAGGTCGATATACGTGGCGTCTTGTAGCTGTTCAAGAAAAAGACCGACGTTGTCTAGAAATAGGTTTGGTTGGTGGTCGTATAGGATGTTCATATCCACTCGTTGCGTCCGACATGTGGCGAAGGCTTTGTCGTATCTCTTCTCGTCGATTAGCTCTCTGACACCAGCAACTACCATGGCTCGCGGGAAGATGGTCTCCAAGTTTCCTCTCGGCATCTGAAGTACTAAACTCATGTTCGTCGGCATAGCCGTGACGAGTTTTGCCCCGCGCTCGATGCTCCTACAGCGTTCATCGACCTCAGGGTCATCAGCCGGCACCTCCATATCTGGATTTCGTTAGCAAGTCCCACTTGAAATGGAAATAGCTAATCTGGTGAGCATACCTTCAGGCCTGTCTAAGTGAGAAAACTTCAGCAGATGATTGCTCGTCGTGAATATCAGGTGGCTAGATGTGACCAAGAAAGAGGTACAATTCTTGACGAGTTGACGAGAGTTGACGTATAAGTGGCCACCCTTCGAAAGTCCAAAAGCCAATAACTCTCCGTCGTGCTCGATAATCTCGGTCCAGGGTAGAAATGTTGGGAAGCTCATAGGCAGCGGCATGGCGACGTCCGGCGATACTTGCTGTAGCCTGCCAGAGTGCTCTTGGGCGAATATCCTCGGGCTGCCATTGACAGTATACAGTCCAATACTGGATATGGAGTCCGCTTCAACCTTGTTCACGCTTCCCTTATCCGATTCGAAAGACGAAATATCCGAGATGACAGTCGAGCCTTCGTCAACAGAGAGGATGCGGACCTCACGATCCTCCGAAACCGATATTTGGAGGGGTGATTTCCCATGCAGTTCCTCGAATGTATTCTGGACAGTGAGTTTGGGTGCCGAACATCGACCGTCTTTCGTTCCAAGCGAGTAGGTACTTATTCCACCGTGATGTAGTACCCATAGCTGGGAGTTATCTGGGGCAACCACAACATCGACAATACTAGATCCGACCTCTACCTCAAACAGAGCCATGGGCGGTGGTATATTGGCAGTTCTGAAAGGTGTAATCTTCAAGGTCTGACCGTTGATGACTACGACGACTCCAAGGTCGAAAGGAGGAGTTATCGAGCCTCGTTGGGTAAGAAATATGTACTCTCGAGCAATTATCTTGCCTGGTTTGGTCAGCAGAGCTTGCACGACAAGGTGATATACGGAAACCTACTGGATGTAGCAGCGGCAAACCGAAGAGCCTTCTCTGGATGCCACGAGAATGATGATCGCTTTGATCCTGTCATAATCTCCTGTTTCAGATACCAGTGATAGTTGCCTGTGGTCCACAGCTGTATCCTGTCTTTCAGGATGACAGCAAGAACCGTAGAGTCGGAATTCCATTCGAGGGCAATGTCATCGGCGGCACCTTCCGTATATGCCAGAATCCGGAGCTCAAACTGGCCGTGTCTCAACCCGTTCCTCTCAAAGAAGACGACCTCGACCTTGGTATCAGAAATCCGCCGAACGCCAGCTATGAGATTCCCGGAGGGCCGCCAGCTGAGACTACCATCCAAGTAATCGACCGGCTCGCTCACACTGTCAAGTACTCCTTCACGTGTGTAAACTCGAACCACTCTCCTGGTCCCCGGCTGGATAGAGTTAACGGCAACATATGCGCCATCTCCTCGCCAGCTGATGGTCGCCCGATTGTCGTCCTTACTGGATAAAAGCCCCTCATCGACCCTCTCTGGTATCGTAGGGTCGCGGAGAGCCTTGGCCTTGGCGCCCTTTCCCTGGAATTGGGTTTCCTTCTTTCCCCACCCGACAGACACATGCTTGGATGCCTTCAGGTCGTCAGCGGTCAAGTTGGCCTCAGTTATACCGTCAAAAGTCCTGCTCATGAACAGCACCGTGTTTGCTTTGGTAGTGATGAGGAGCAGCTCCTCGTCTGGTGACCACCGGGCAGCAGTGACACCGGCATCGATAGATCCGACAATCTCGATGTGTGCATCTCTGGAAGCATCAGTCTCCTGGATGATGATGATGTCCCCTCCTTCGAGCACCAGACATGTCGTGAGGTTGTCGCCGAAGTGGTGGAGGCTCACTATCTTGTCAACGGTGAGGTCTGGGTTTGGGCTTGGCGCATCCCATGAGGCTACCGTCTTGCTGTGACTGTAAGAATTTGGTCAACATCACCGAGGACCAGGTTTACGTGCGGTGGGACTCACAGCTTAGAGGATGAATTGCTGCTAGACAGGCGAACTAGTTCTATTCTTGCATCGTGTTCGGTAGGGCCAAAGGTGGCGAGAACTTCGTCGTTAGTAGCATCCCAGCATGTCGCTGTGAAATCCGACTGTCCCCTCCACGAACTATGCCGAATATTGCGTAAATTCCTCATCTTTCCGACGGATGCTGAAAACAGGAATATGGACGGCGGATGCCGGGATGTTCAACTTGCTCAGCGTGAGATCTGACTGTTCCGGTAAGTGTACATAGTATGATGTGAGATGGTCGTATCATCTCGTGAAGTTTAGTCACTGTATTGATTCGAAATTTTTGAAGTTTTGGAGCTGGTTTACATGTGGATGTTCACTTGGATGTACCGTGTACCTCCGGTACGTGGTACTGGTGCCACTGAATAAAGCTCCTGCAAGTCTTCGGTACTTGAGCTTAAGCTGCACAAGCTGCACAAGCCATATGTGGAGTGACGTTCTGGAACTTGCACAGCGCATCGACGTGAGCAAATCACAAGCAAGCCCGGTCCTCGGTACGGCTATTGCCAGGCAGGGATGAGATGCGGGTGCCCCAGAGCTTTTCCCGTTCCACTCCATCGTCCCCAACACGCGATTCTCTCTTCGCCATTCAAAAGCTCGTCCGATTCCCAGCTCCTCGCTCCGGTTTATCCTGACTGATTGATTAACCGTTACTCTCTTTCTCGGGGATTGACACTACTGAGTAGCGTTGTGTCTCTCACATCAAGTCTACCGCAGTACTGTGTGTCCTTCTACAGTAACTGAGGTGGTCGGGTCATACGGAGCTGGGAAACATGGATGTGGCATACAATCAACACGCAAGCCATGTCAGGCGCAAGAATAGGTCCACCACAAATCTCAACCGGCTGAGCCTGGTGCCACTCACCTCTAAGCTACCGCTGGACGATGGCACCGGTATCGATGATTATCACCCGGATCCTCTCTCAGCGCCTCCATCATACCTGCAGGGCAAGTCGGCGCCCACAACGCCGCGTCTACTGTCCAGGTCTCCTGGTCCTTACCCGCGATCAGCCCGGTCTCAGTCACACAATCGCGGGAGCACCTCTACTCCCACGACTCTCCCCAAGGCGAAGTCAACCACCCACCTGCATCAACCGCCTGCATCATCTCATGCTTCTCAAAGACCAGGCCAAAGGCGGAAAAAGACGAGCGGCGCCGGCCATGACGACGTCATCGCGTCCGCAAATGACGCGGATTGGTTGTTGCGGGCAGGAGCCCTGATTTCTACCGAGACACGCGAGTCTAAGGGTCAGTCTTGGCTTGTCTCGAGGGCTAGTTCAGTCAGCTTGGCTGGTAGCGATCCCGAGCGTGCGGAGGAGGAGGCTCAATTGGCGCGCGAGCGCGAGTATTTCGCCAGCCGTCACGCCAGCCGTAGGGGCAGCCTGAACGGGGACGAACTGGTACACGCATCTTCCCCGTCGGCGAGCAGGTTGGGGAGCAGGTCGCAGAGCCGCGTCGGCGGTCGAGGCGGCCTAATGACCCCTTCCGAGCAGCGGCGCTCTGTTGACGGCTATTTTGGGCACCACACCCTTCACCATCAGTATGGTCAGTCGGAGCAGGAGGAGGACGAGGATAGCGCGAGCTACGTGGCCGGTCCGGACTTTGTCAGCTTGGACACGAAGCTCGAGGCGGTCGAGGCGGATACGAGCCACGATGATGAAGCACACGTTCGGCGACTAGTCAAGAACGGCGGAGCCGGTGCTGGCACTTGGTTCGGCAACGTTCTCGGATGGGGATTGTTCTCAGTCGAAGAGAACGAGGAGGAGTCGGACGAAGAGGGCGATCGTGAGGCAGGGGACGATGATGGCGAAGGAGAGGGCGAGACGTATTCTCAGGGAAGACGCAGGTCGACGGTTCGGGAGTTCGGAGGGGCCGCCGTCCCTGTGCAGGAACGAATTCCCCCGCCCAAGGCGGACGAAGGCGGCTGGCAGGATGCTGCATGGCTTCTCAGCGTGGCTTCCAAGGTCTTGCTCTGAGTCAAGATTTGTCCACGCCGTGCCCCGTCCGTCTCCTGGCTACCTGTGCTGGTCTCGGTGGCACGCATTTTCCGCTGAAGATCGGCCTAGGCCTCTGATTCGCATCCTTGTGTAGGTAGGCCGGCGGCTAATGCAACGAGATACTGCTCGCCCCCTCCCGCCGCGGAGATAGGAATCGTCGAAAACCAGTGAAAGAAGGCCTTTTCTGCTCGTCACTTGCGGGTCTGAATGCAAGAGCTTCTGCCACGATGTTCCCCTTCCGCCGTGGCAATACCACATATCTGCCACAAGTAGTCGATCTACAAGAGGCCTCTGTTCTGAGTGTCGTGGCGCCAGCGCTGGGATGGCTGTCGTCCCCAGGAACCCGCAAGGGGATCAGTTTCACGTGATGGCATCGGGGTGGCTTCACCTTGTCATGGGAGGTCCTCACCATGCGGTTCCCGGGAGTGTCAGCGCGCATAGCTGCCCTGTTCCTCATCATCAGCAAGCCGTTACTGTAGCATGCAATGGAATCTTCTAGCAGAAATGGGACGCTATCTCTTTTACTTTGGCCTGATTTAGCCAAAGCGCCTTCGGCATGCACCCATAGACTATTTCTTGATAGGCCCGGGAGGGCCGGTGGGGAGAAAATGAGTGGTGGTGAGCAGCACAAAAACCGGTTTTGAGAGTGTAACTATGCGCTTTCCATGCAGGTTCAGACGGGAATTCATTCTATCTGTGCTCAAAGCTTGTCCCAGGGGGCCTTTGTGGTTCAGCGAGGCGGCAACTTGGCGTATGTGGTTGTACGAGCTCTGGTAGCCATGGCACCCGCCACTAACGGGCCTCAGAAGTAGATAAAATCTAACAAGGTCAACGGGCCTGGTTTTCAGAGACGAGCTCCCTGCAAGCGAACTGGCTTGTTCGAATGCGGTCGAAGTGCACGTGCCGGGGAAGGTCTTTGTAGACTTCAAGGAGCGTCAAATTCCGAAAGTGTGACGTTCCAAGGCTGGAAACGGCCTTCGTTTTTTTTCTGTCGGTGTGGATGTTGGACACGGGCTCTTGAATTGATATTACATTGCGGCACTTACCACTGAGACCACCAAGAGACCCTGGGTGCATAAGTGAGATGCGAACCTGCCACCGCAGAACCCAAGCAGTATCAGGTTGCAAGGATTAGATACAAGGATGCGTGGAGTGTGAGCAACGGCAAGTAAGCTGCCTGCCTACTGTAGTACACAGTATCCTTCATACGTACCAGGGTCTTCAAGTACCTCGCTGTGGAGCATGGGGCGCTGGGATAGATATAACGCAAGAAGCAGCAGATGAAGCATATCTAAACTTATCAATGCTCGGTGATCCTTGCGAGTGTGCATGTGTTTTCGATGAGCAGCACGGGCTCAAGATCCCGGGACCCATGGAGGACCGGCCGGATCAGAAGATCGGCAACGTACTGCACAATCAAGTTTCCGGGGGTGGGATGTCCAGGGACTTTAGATTTGTCTAACAATGCAGACAAAAGGGGACGTCTTGAAACTAACAGCGCGAATGCAGGGACCTTTACTCGGCGTTGTGTGTCTGGATAGAGGATCAAGGTACTTCATGATGCTCACGCTCCCTGTGCAGGTTGAGTGTCTGGGCGTCCCGCTGCTGCACCCTGCGTTTCTAACCCCCAAAACGGTGACATGCGTGTGTTCCATGATTCATGATCAAGATGGGTCGTAGTGAAATAGCCCGTTACGACGCCAACACCGGTGCCGATATCCGATCAGCTCTATGTAGTACTGAGGCAAGTGGTTATCAACACCGACAGTGAATCCGTACCAGGCGTGCCTATAAAGCGGTCCGCTTTGGCCAAGCGCAAGTGCACTGATATAGGATACAGCAATATACCTATCAGTGGTTTTGCAATGATACAAAATAGCCTGTGGAGCAGGAACTTTAGTGTACAGTTGGCAATTCAAAGTGCTGACTTTTCAGGGCGACGAATTCGCCTGGACCGTTGCGAAGGATGACCGGACTGCCCTAAGGGAGCAGGCACTGTATAGACTATAGGATATCCGAGACCTGTCGAGGACGTCGTACTGTGGTAGAGCCGAGCGTCAAAGTCCCCGAGGGATTCCAAGGATCCCAGGGGTTGCATGTCCATTACCAAAGCACGTACTATGTTGAAGGGATCTGGGAGATGACAGAGCGACGTGGAAGTGTCGTCCATCTGGGCACGCTAAAATTGTACAGTAGCCAGCCAATAAGCAGGTACGGAGTCATCCCTGTCGAATGCAGGCCTTGTGCAGCCTATGACGCTAGCCAGGCGCGGACACAGCGGTATGACGTCGGAAAAACCAAGTTTGTTCAGCGTTTCCACCCCACCTTGCGCCTTTCCCAATTGGTCTGACTGAAGTGGGTCCGTAGGCAGGGTGCCTAGGACAGGGCTTCAAAGCGGAATGCTGCGGGGCTTGCCCGTGGTGCGCTTGAATGGTGATATGGTGGGGTCTGGTCACGCTGGACCCTTCAAATCTGAACCCTGCCCGGGCCTTGTGCTTCTATAGGTGCGTTTGTCTGCCAAGCCGCGGTGTACTACTATGCTGCGTCTTATCGACAGGTGAACTTGAAAGTCTTTTCAGCGAAACTCCATTAACCCACACTGACAGGCCACCTTCACTCGGCTCAAATGAACGGCGCCGTCTCCATAAAGGATCTAAAGTGTACAGGTGCACATTATAATGCCCACAGAAAATGAAAGGTGCCCGCGGAAACTACTATAATAGTAGCTTCTGGCGTACGTACCTTCGGCCACCAGAGCGTCGTCAGTGCAAACTGTCTAGGATATGCTGTCGGAAATAGCCGTCCTTCAAGGACATTGACCCATTTCTTAGGTTCTTTCACCGGATCTTGTTTGCCGTAGGATCCGTCGCATTTATGGGAAAGGGTTATACATAGTGAGGTAGTTTTGTCTCCCTGACAAGAGAGCTAGCCGTAGGGGTTTTTTACTGGAGAGCGGTATGCCGTGTACAAAGTATGGAGGCACGCCTTTTTTGACCGCCGAAGAGCCCCGGGCAAGCGACATCCAGGATCTTGAGGACCCTGCATTCCCGACAGACAGGTCCCAAGCACACACCACTCTGCATTTAGCGCGTGAGTTATGGATTGTGAGTTGCACATCCTTCAGCCGTTGAGCAACTCTGATTCCTTAAATTTTTCTGTTTGAGGTTTGGAGACAACTATCTCGAGATCCCGGATGACTCGTTCGGGACTCCCGGTGCAGATACAGAGTACACATGTAGTCGAATGTTCTTTAATCGCCCTGTTAGGCGCTGATGACGAAGTGTGTACGGTCGATCTTTTGCGGCTGAAAATGTCTCTCCAACACGGCCCGTTATGTCATTTGAGGATAGCCTCCGTTGATCGACATGGTTGAGCTCCCTTGGTTACACAGCTGGAGCTTTGAATGATCGGCACACCTTGTAGACCGAGCGATTGCAGACATGCTTCTCGATCGCAAGGTCGTGCTTCATACCGGGTCCATCTGGCCGGTTGACACGTTCCATGGCTTTTGCTGATGTCGCCGTTCGGGTTGCGTCACTTGAGCGGAGTCGAGATATTGCGTCGCAATCTGCGCAACTCATAGCTGGCGTCGATCACCTCCGGAAGGGCACCTGCTTCGTGGAGCCACAGAACGTGAAGAAGAGAGTGGAAGGGGTCCGAAGCGGCGATCATTGCTTCAAGTGTACACAATCTGCCTAACCCACGAGCTCTCGGAAGCGCACCAAGCATAACGAACTGTGTGCGGAGCTTAAACGGCTCATTCCTTTGTCTAAATCTAATCGATAGTCTCCATGGATTGTGGAATGGTTACAGCAACGGGAAGAGAGCTGCGGGAGGTAACGTAGGGATCGGTCCTAGCTTGTGGCAGGTTTCCAGGGGGGAGTGTTCCGCAGAAAAGCGCTGAGAGGAGCAGAGCTGCAAGGCTGCCATTATCACATTCCCCTCATGTCGCGACCCTGTGCAGTCGATTCTGCGTGTCCTACTAGGTACGGTACAGTCGACGTATGTTGATACCTGTTGCCGCTCTTATAGCCGCACATTAGACCTAATGGTGTAAGTTAAAAAGATTGCGAGCAATGGAGATTTTGGTCTGGCATGTGGTCGAAAGATCGAAAAGGGCTGCTACTCGGCAGCATCTAGACATAATAAGCTAGACCGAGGCCGTTGCAGAAGAGTTGTACTATGTATCTTTAGCGTTTGCCGGCAAACCTCATATCAGAGTCGCCGAACCGGAACAGAGCTGATTAATGTCAAGTATACTGTGTACTCCCGCCAGACCTTAAAGTTCCGTTCAGCGGAGGGGGCGGGGTGGAGAGAAACGGACACTCCTGGCAGGGCATTGTCTTGCTTTGCTCCGTTTGAGACGGCCGGACCCGGCTCTTACGGAAACTGCTTACGCCTTGAGAAGCCCGTCTGTGCTAAGAATTGACTTTCATTTCGCAGTTGTGGTGTAATCGTGCATCTTCCAGCACTAAAATTTCTGTCAAACCATAAGCAAAACGGATCGTGCTTAAAGATCTGGAATTCAATGACGAATGTGAAGTCAAAGTCTCAAAGAGCGTGTTCAAAGTTCTGGCCCCATTGCTGTCAGCTGGGGCAGCGAGACTGGTACTGAGGAAGGATTGCGCGTTGTTATTGAGGAATCCACGCGCAGAGCTGTTGAAGACGGCATTGCTCTGGTCTCGAGATGGGTCCCGTTCGGCGATGACAGCCGAAGATGAGGCATCGTGACGTTTTGAACAAAGGTGTTGACCCTGTCGCTGAGGTATTAACACACATGCACGGTGTCAGTCTATAGATACACTGTATGAGAAGAAGAAGGCTCGAACCGAAGAAGGGGTCATGGCGTACCCCGCCGGTGTCTAATCAGAGATTTTGGTGGGGTAGCTCCGGGAATATACTTTCGCTCCTTTTTAAGTCTTTTGCCTTCTACAGTGTCCATTTCCGGATTTGACATAAACCCTGCTAGCACCACTCGGTCTCGTCAGCCCACGCCTCCACTCTTTCACAGCTCGCTACTAGTATCGAGGAACTTGTTCTCCAATCTACAATCTCCCTGGTGCCCTGCAAGCTTCTGGCAGTACTATCAGCCTTCCCCATCGTCACCGTCACGCCTCTTGGCGATTCGCCCAACGACCATCGAGCCTCTAAACGTCAAACTTCAGGTCCGTCCTCCCCGTCTTTGACACGCTCCGTCAAATCCGTACTGGGATCGGCGCTATCTCAGGCTCCTCATCTTCACGCACTCACCACTACTGTGGTAGTGTTCTTCGGCTGCCCGTCGGACCCCACCCTTGGGTTCCACGCTTGCTCTCCAAGGACTGACTCTTTTGGACAGTTTGCCAACCAGTTATCCTGCTTTTGCGCACAGAAAGTCATCCTTCTGTGGATAAAGCAGAAAAAATCTCTTAACGCAAGCCGCCTACTGCTCTCAGCCAAACCCCTTACGGCGTGTACTGACCTATCAGCCAGGGCTTCTAGAAGGACAGCTCGTTGGAAATCAGACGAAACCAAGCCAAAGGTACACTACATACTTGTGGGTTGGTGGTGGACTGGTGGTGCAGTGCGCCCGTTTTGCAACCGCTCCGCATCGTCCCTTTGCTGTCTGTGCTGCTCTGAACGGGCTGCTGTAAGCCCTTGTCTACCAGTTCCCCCATACCGCTGCACTTTCTCCTGTCTCCGTACACTACGTACCTCTCCCGCGTACCCTAGCAAGCCTTGAACCCAAAGAACCCAATCGGCGTGGAGACCTACCTCGCTTTTCTTCCTCTCCGTCGCTTTGCATAACCAAGAATACATAACCGCACCAACGGCTCCTCCCCGGGTTTGTGGTAGCCACAGCCGCTGGGCAGCTGATCTACACCCATCGGCATCGACCAAAACCAAGCCTCTTTCTTACCCCCGTCCTGCCTCTTCCCCTCAAGCTTGCTCGGGATCTCCCCCTTGATAAGCTACCCCTATCCCCACGATGCCTGATTCAGACAACAGAGTTCGTGCTCCCATGCATGCCTCCTCTCCTCGAGTCTTTTTGACAGCCTTGAACACCAACGATGGGTTGACTCGCTAACCATCGCGACAGACCGACGAAGGCTCTGTAGAAATGCCTGACTTCGGGGACAATGTCGACATTGCGACATTTTCTCAGATCCTCGAAATGGATGACGACGAAGCCGATCGCGACTTCAGCAAGCCGTTAGTCTTCAACTTCTTCGAGCAGGCCGAGGAGACCTTTGGCAAGATGGACACGGCCTTGTAAGTACAGCACCGATACAGGACTAGTTTCTCGTGATGTGCAGTTCTGTATTCCTCTCAATCTTCTGAAGGCGCCGTCTATTCGTCCTGGTTTAGGTCTCGAAAGCCCTGTCTTGAAGTGAGATGCCTAGACGACGTCGAGCACTAACGCGGTTTCCGTGTCTACACAGGGCCAACAAAGACCTTGCCGAGCTATCCAGCCTTGGTCATTTCCTGAAAGGCTCTTCAGCAACACTTGGGTTCATCAAGGTCAAGGACAGCTGCCAAGTCATTCAGCAGTACGGCCACAAGTTGAATCTTGACGGGTCTCCGGAACCAGACGAGCAGGTTTGCCTTAACAAGATTACCGAGGCCCTCCAGGCGGCCAAGAACGACATGGCCAAGCTCGAGACAATGCTGAAGAAGTTCTTTGGAGAAGGGACGGACTAACGTGCAAGGGCCACCAACGACCTGTCACCTCGCACTCCTGTTTCCACCCAGCAAATGCCCCTATCTGGCTGACAGCACTAGCAACAATGGCTGTTGTCTATGGGACATCGAGAATTCTCTGGGGGAACGCAGCGGCGTCGACGTGAGAGGAACAGGGCCAAGCCAGAGGGCGCGGACAACTAGCTAGGGGCGTGAAGCTGTAACATTGGCCTAGCTTGGCTTTGCCCCTTTTCGGGATGGGAGAGCACGGCATCGGAATGGGACCCATGACGAGACGAGATTCATTACGCGAAGATTCATTACGGGATTGGATTTGATCGATCACGGCTATTCTTGTTGGTATTTTGCGAAGGAGACAAGGCGCAACGCGCATTTTGCAACGACAGTCAAGACCCCCTGGGAGACCCAGCTTACAGGATGGGAGAAGCTATGTCCAGGACACATGACCTCCTTCAACCCAGGGATTCACGGGGTATTGTTAGCCTTGGTGGGTGCTGTTACCTTTCATAATACAATCTTCGAGTCGCCGAGGCGAGCTCAATCCATTCTTTGCACTGCATCCTGGGCACAGTACTCGTTGGGCGCATGAGATCCTCCCTTGGTTCGTTTAGTTTTTGTGTGTGCGACGT
Organism: Coniochaeta prunicola; assembly: GCA_007388105.1. Taxonomy (NCBI): domain Eukaryota; kingdom Fungi; phylum Ascomycota; class Sordariomycetes; order Coniochaetales; family Coniochaetaceae; genus Coniochaeta; species Coniochaeta prunicola. The sequence goes on from SMOB01000317.1 coordinate 203,110, forward strand.
CCTTTCGTTGTTCTGTTCCTCGCCTGTGACGTACCGGTGATGTCACATTAACCTCCTATCCACAAATTGGTACCTCCAGTTTAAGGTCGGAGTAAGGGACCTTAGCGGTGCCTGAGAGGTTTGGACGGTGTCGATGAATGGATTGTTCGGATGGACGGCTTGGGCTACCGCAAGCTTAGGTAAGATGACGCCCTTTCTGTGCAAGTACCTCTGGGATCTCATCCGGTAATCGGCGATGGCAGTATGTCGATCCTCGCTCGGCAGTGTGTTTGGTCGCACCGACTGTCGAATTTGTCACACTAGGATAGGGTCTTTTGGTGGAGACCAACCTGGTAGGATCTCAGGGTCTTAAGTCTATCAAGTGCTAGCTCATGGTCTGTACCATAGGAGGTGGAGCTGAGAGAGCTTGAGGCTGACACTGAGACTGCATGCCATATCGAGTTTGAACTTCACAGATATGAAGCTCTTCATCTCGAATGCAAGCTTAATGGTGATATATCCTCCACGCATGACGTTAGCTAACCAGTGCCACGGCAGATGTCCTTTTAAAACCGTCATATGCCAGGACTTAGAAGTCCACCTCCGCTACAGCCTCGTATGCCTCGTCGCTGATGCCGTCGACCACGACTTTCTTCGCACCCATTCGACATAGCGCGATCTTGGTAACCACGAAGTTGCTCATCCATATCTGATCCTCATATCTGTCTATGAGGGGGCGCGCGTCAAAGACCAGCTTCTCTCCACGTCTGCCCCTCTTCCTCTTGTTAGCTCCTCCCTCCCCAGGCGCAGTCTTGACGTAAATGGTGTTCAACACCGTAGCATGTAGCAATAACGGCCGGCTCTCCTCCTGGATAAAGCCGGCGTCCAGAAAGATTCCTCGGAGCTTCTCGCAGAAGGCCTGTAGTACGCCGTGGTCGTCCACCGGATGGGCATAGAGGACCGACGTTTTCGACGCCGCCTGCATGGAAGCCAGTCCACGTAGGGTGATTAGCAGAGGTTGTGATATTGCTTCCGTATCTCCTGTTCCCTGACTGACAACTGCCCCTGGCGGAGTCTTCGCTGCGACTTGCTGCCTGACACTGGCCAGTATCTCGTGCGGCCGAAGCGACTTCAGGAGATCCTTGGCTCGGTCTAGGCCCTCGTCCTTAGGGAAACTGCACACGCCTAGAGTTAGGTGCATCGTGCCCACCGGTCGTATTGCGTCTGGTGGTAAGCCGGGGCTATCTGCGGCGGTGACATCTGCTGAGAATGCTGAGAGGCTTTGAGCCAGTTGGACCCTGGATGATGCATTGACCAGCGGTATGCAGAGGAAGTGCGTCGGAAATGGTCTTGGTGGCATCTTGTCCGCTGTTATGACAGAGTGGATGTCCTACAGAACCTCGGACTAAGAGGTAAGAAAAGGGGCAGGTCTGGTGAATCTAGCGAGCTTCATCCAAGAAGCTTGCAGGGATGAGGATGTTCGATTGCTGAGACGAATATACCTGGGTACCTTAGAGAAGGAGGTCTCGGCTTAGCTTGGTATTTGTGGTCCTAGTGATGGAAGGAAGTTGGCCCTTGAATAAGGAATTCGAACACCTGACGATTCTTTCGTGGTCCCTTCAGGAAAGCGTTGTAGAACTCTTTCAAGTGATGATCATTACGCGCCAGCACCGGAGACCTACGGTGTCATTCCGCACCACACGCTCGCTGTATTCGAGATGAGATTTGAAGATCCTGGTTTCTCTCTCCTTCGTAGACTCTGAGTTGGGAAATACGGCTATCACTTGGTGATTCTTTTTCGGCGCTTCAGCAGTTGACGTGAGAGCGGAATCGAGCCAACTGATAGCTTCCAACTATCGGGCCGCTACCGAAGTACCAAAAGGTTAGAAGTTAGTTGGACCGTGCTCCCGTAGCTCGCCGTTACAGGGCGTGCTAGGCGAAGGAACTACGCTGTCAGCCCCACCACAGCCGCAGCTTGAGCCCCTCTGCCGCCCAAAAATAGTGCGAGTGACGACAAGCCAATCGCCCGAGGATGCTCTTACTACTGTGACCTCGTCCATTCAAACTACACCTCCGCCAGGCAACCGTCAACCGAGTTTGGCCACCAGATTCTTGCATTCTGCTGGCAGATGCAAAAGTTCCTCGACAGGCTGACATTATCGTGACGAATATCATACCAATATGCCTTTCGCCCGCTACAAGTATCGTCCGCTGGAGGCATTGTCTACTCACACTCTCTCCATCCCACCGGTCTGAGGCCGTCTTCCTGTTAATAACTTCGGCATCGCCCCTGAGCTTTTTCCTGCGTTCTCTCGAGGCTTGGCGATATAGCATGAGCTCTTCCGACAAGCGTCGAGCGCCTGCACCGGGCAGCGGCTCCCCCTCCCGCCTCATCCGGGGTACAGCATCAAACGGGTCTCCACCACCGCATTCGAGTCCCTCAAGAAATATCGGCTCTCGTACTTCGAACCTAATAGCACCGCCCCCTCGAGTTGCCCTGAGTGGGAGCTCATCTCCCGCCCCAGACGACCGTCGTAACAGGGACAGTGGTGGCGGGCAGCAGCAAAATGCTGACACGAACGCGGATGCAGGAGGGCAAAACGGAATCAACAACAGTAGTGCAGGTGTTGGCGGGGCGGCAGCGCGCGTGGCCACGGCGACAACGGCGATGGTGCAGGCTATGAAAGAGAAGGACGGCCGCATTGCATACCTTGAGCGCGAGCTCGGCATTATGGAGACTGAGTTCCAGCGAGAGCTAGATAAGCTGAGCGCCAACGAGAGCGAGACAGCCTCATTCTGGCAGGCGAAGCACAGCGCGCTGAACCAGCAGTTCCTGCGGACAGACACGGAGCTGCGTTTGCTCCGCGCCGAGGTGGATGTCCGCGAGGCTGAGCGCGAGGAGCTGCGTGCCGGCTGGGAGACGCTACGGCGCACTCTACGGGATCGAGATGACGAAATACGCGATCTGCGGGCTCAGGTCCGGGGACTCAAGGACTGGGTTAGCAATAGCACGCGCTCAGACGGTCAAACCCAGACTAGTGATGAGGTCTTCGGCGATGGGATGGCAAGGCTAGGCAACAGCCTGCAGAACTGGGTTATTGTTAACTTTCGGAGGGCTAAACTTGGTACGTAGTGCTTCGTTGCATATTGAGAGATCGTGACTGTTGACAAGCTTGCGTATGCTAGATTTGTCGAGGACTTCCGATTCTGCCATGGCAGAACTAAATCGGCTGGTTCCGTCGTATGAGCAGTTGATATTGAGTGCCAAGGTGCACCTCATCCAGTCCATAATATCGAGAATCCTAGTGGAGTTGGTCTTTGACGCCTACTTTGTCGGTCTGTCAGCAGAGCAATCACGGGAGTTCGCCCAGATGGAACATTTTCTGGCGTCGTTTTCGTCCTCGGCGGAGCCTATCAACCAGTGGCGGTCGTCTACCCTAACTATTCTCAAAAAGGAGGCAGCTACCAAGTTGCAAAACGAGACGTCGCGCATTACTGAGACCATCCTTTCCCGGGCGAACGCCGTGCTCGACTCGATAACCGATGCCAAGAGCAGCGAAGCTCGTGATCAGGGGCTTCGGACAATCATTGCCAGCTCGATAGAGTTATCTCGCCTCCTCGTGGTACAGAAGGCCGTACTCAAGGTGCGCATGCCTGAGATCCTGCCGTATCAGAAGACACTGTTCGATCCGGTTACTATGGAGGATATAGGGGGTGAAGATGAGGAAGCTTTAACCGACAGAGAAGTATGCTGCGTCACGTTTCCCGGCATCATTAAGAGAGGCGACGAGAATGGTGGGCAGCTTCAGTATCTGAATGTCATTTCCAAGGCGCGGGTGCTGTGCGGCCCGGAGGAGGGTCACACCTGACGGCTCGACGACATGTGGCGGCTGACGGATGTGTGCACCTCCTAGGAGTGGCAGGCCAAGCACCGTTCTGGTGCAAGTCATACTTGCACCGCTTACGACTGGTGTCGTAACCGCCCAAGAAGCCCAAAAGAGCTGCTTGAACTACATATTTTACGGCCAAGTGCGTAATCTCTCGGCGCGGACATTTTCACAGCATGAGGTTGTCATAGTATGATACACGCTTAAACGGCCAGAAGCGAGTCGCGGATTGTAGCACGAGAAGGGCGTCTTGCCAAGTGCCCAATTGCGGAATTTGCCTGACTTCGTGAGGCCTGCCACACAATGTCACGACAGACGACAAATTAAATCTCCTCAACTTATCCCGAAGACGATCCTCAACAGCATAGACGTGAACGTTCAGTATATCATTGCCCTCGTTTGACGCTTATCCTACCCGGAACGGCAGCATTGGCCATGCTGGCTCCAGGTCCGAGCTGCCTATTAAGTCTAGTGGGTGATTCCATGCAGTACGAGACATGCATGAGATATGGCAAAGCAAAGCAACCAACACGACGTACACGATGCTCCAGGATAGCTGCCACGATCCAACCTATTGGCTCTGCAGAGCCTCAAAGGCTCCACCTGCTCTTAGAGACGGAGAAGGACTGGATGAAGGATGGAGGGTCTGTTGTCAGCTCCCCGAGTTTTGCTTGTTGCTTTTTCCGACCCGATCATCAACACCGTCCTGCAGGGAACTTGTGGCACCCTCTTGCAGACTTCCCTGCTGCATGGCATTGCTGATCTTCTTTGACGGCACCAAAAATTTCCGGCAGCTTGTGTCAAGAGCTCTAGAAGACATGTTGCGCTGGACATGTTTATTGCTCGCATGTTGGCAATGGCTTACGCGAGGCTCGAGCACGACACCGATGCTACTCGACACGTTCCTTTCCGTATCAACCCATCTATTTGCCCCCTTCCAATAACCCCTTTGAGAGCCAGAATGGAGCAGCACTATAAGGGGCACAGGCAGAATAGTTAATAGTTTGCGGGTCGTATAATCTTGCTTGTGTGAGGATATTAGATTGCTCCTGAGCCATGGCACATCGACTTGAACATAGACAACCCAACGCCGGACGAGAAGGCGGCGAGAGGATATACACGGGCTCGTGGGAGAGAAATTGACCACCAATATGCAACAGTCTCAGCAAGCAAGGCCTATGTTGCGGTGGGGGGAAGGGGCATCGTGACTGGCTAGAGCCACGGAGCAGCTGAGCCAGCGCATCTCGACCGGTGAACGGCGGTTATGGAGACACAGCCTTTCTTGTTCTTTAGGAAGGGAGGCCCGGTGGAGGAATTACAAATCCCCGTCGCCGGACTAGAGTATGCTGCTGCTTCCTCCCTTAGTACATGGTGATGATGACAGATGGGTATGGCCACGCTTCGCGAACAGTTGGAATAGGATATGATAATCGTGCCCTCTTACAACGGATAACAATGCTGTGGAATGCTGCGTCCGAAGCGGAAGGCCAAGAGTCGTTGGTTGCGTTCACGGTTTCCTGCATGAAACTCAATGTATGCTATGGGCCTTCGGGATGGTGTGCTGTATAGCTGGAGACTTCGGTTAGGTATCTTCTGCGGAGAACATGCAAGCCCCCGTACATACTCTGGCGGTCAAAACTAGAACAGACGCAGCCAGCCGCGTCCGCCTGCGGATTCCCGCTCCCTGTTCGAACTGCTGGGAGACTCGAGAGCCGATCGCATAGTCCTGCCGGAAGATAGAGAGAGGGTGGGAACGCTTATTAAAGAACCATTCCTACCCCGCCATTCGAGATCGCTGCGACGCTCTGTGCTGTCTTGTGAAGCAACCATTTCCTCCTATTTTACTTGAAGCAGCGACATATTAATTCCGGATTTCGTAGCTTGGAATTTTAACCTCGAACGTCCTTTCCCTTCTTGTTATCAGCTGCTTAGCTGCACCTGAGCCTCACTCAGTCTTTCACGTCGCCTCCGACACTGTTCCGCACTCGGGCAATCGAGGGATCTGGAAGCTTGCCGCTTGGCTATAGCTCTCGACCTTCACACGTCTTTAATGTGAAGGTGCAATCCCTGAGAGATGTCCCATTATTCGTCCATCAACGTCAAAATGGCCTCACAGGATGAAAATCACCCATTTCAGCGTTACTTTTATGGCGATCATAAAGAGACGACTTATGCTCGCGTACACGGCGGATTGGCGAGCACCCCTCGCAGCCACCAATCCATGGCTCTGGCTGACCTTGGGCTTGATCTCTTGGGTACGGCTAATCCATCGAGACATATTCCGTACGACGATTCTGAGTACGCCATGTCATCGGCAGGTGGTCGCACTTCAAGCGTCCTTGCTGAGGATGAGGAGTTTTACCGCACGCCGGCCGACTTCATACCCAGAGCGGTCTCATCTCCACGCGCCAGGGACACAGCATCTTCGTCGTCCGGTATCTCATCGTCCGCACCGAGCATTTTCACCCGCCGCTCAGCCGTAACGTCAGCTGGAGTGTCATCGCGGCCTCCAGCACAACGGGACATCCCGAACTTCGCTCTGGCCCTCGCACAAATGACGCCAGCCAACTATGCGTATACACCATCGACATCTCCGGGCCCACTTTGGTGCGAGCTGTGTTTAACCCTGAACTGCTCCGCCACGTTCGGTCTGGAACAGACAGACGACTGGATTGAGCACCACTCCCAGCATCTGAGGGATCGATATCCTAGGCAGCTGACATGCTGGTTCTGCGACCACGTACCCTTCAAGGCTACCGGAAGTAAGAATGCTGAACGATATGCCAACTTTCGGGATCGGATGGAGCATATCCGGGAACACATCGCGGGAGACGAGGAGACTAGGGACAAAATGAGGGTCGACTTGTGGATGGTCGATCATCTTGCGGACAACGGCATAATCGATGATTCTGTGCGTCATACTTTCCTAGGGTATTCCGAACTACCCGACGCATTGCGCTTGCCTGGCACTGGTGCAGCTGGGGATGCACAGTGGAACCAGCCGCAATCACGGACGCCTGTCCCTGGTCTTGCCTATGATCTTGACCGCGAGCGAAGGCTTGAGCGACGGCGTGGGCCACATCGACGTCACCACGCTCCCACGCATCGTCACTGATACATTGGTGGACTTGCTTCGGCATTGTGCGACGGGCAGACGTTGTGAGGATCGGGGGTTGGGTGGGTCATTCCGGAGCCCCGAGCGGCTGCTCACCTCGGCAGGACCCGAGCGCCACGACTGTCGATCACGCCGATCCGGTCACCTACTGCCGCATTCGGCGGGCCCGGAAGATGGGACGGAAGGGGGAACGGGCGGGGGCTTTTGACCGCGGATGTGTTCCGTTACACTATTTTTGTGATCGCCAATCCACATGCTCGATGTGACGTCCGGGCCAGTTCGTCCAGGTGCATCGTAGCCATGCGTGTAAATGCAGGAACCCGCGTTGGGTCCGGCATTGGGCACAGTGCATCTATTATGCACTTTCCAACTTTGGCGGCACATTAGGATCCCCGACTTCGGGTTCGAATGCCGATTTGCTTAGGCAGACTGGCAGAGCGTGACCGAAGGGCGTGTCTGCCTGGCACTTCTCCACGCACACGCCCCTCTGCCCGCTCCCTCCATAATGTATCGACGCTTATGGTTGGACACTGGACCGAGACTGGCCGCAAGGTTTCTGACGAAATGAAAAGGACTGCAGGAAAAGGGTTTCCTTACTGGTGTGTTAACTCGCTTTCTGAGGAGGTGCCTCGCTCTGCTTTTGAACTTTATTTCTTCTTGCAGTGACTATGACTCTTCCTCCTTCATAAGTTTCCCACTGCCGGCTGGAACCGGTATATCGAGGATCAACCAATGCTCCGGGAGGCACTTGCTTGCCTCAGGCAGACAGAGCGGAAGAGGTACTGGGATTTCCGCCTTTCCTCTTTACGGGAATGCACGTCTACTGGTAGACGGATCTCTTCTTTTTAAGCACCTCAGTTATCAGGCAGAATATGTAAGGAAAGACCGGCTGTCGAAAGAGCAAGACTGTTTCTGGCAAATAGGCAAGGAGGACAGCTGCCTCCATTTATGTAACGAGCCTAGTGTGTGCGAAGAATATGACCACAGAGATACCCCCATATTGGAGCGCGACGACGGTCTATATACAGAAAGCGTACAACTGACCGCCAGATTCGCTCACCGAATCCACGGTGGCAAACACGGACCTCTCCATACACAGAAGAGTGGGAATTGAGCGAGCGGTGAGGTGACAATCTACAGCAGCCAAAGACTAAAATGACCGGTCAAGATCCTCTTTCTCTGCCTTTGACTCGAGCGTATAAACCAGAATTTCTCAGCTTTGAACAAATGGCCACTGATTCGGCTACGCCGTCCCGTGTCTACCTAGGTGGCAATAAGCTCGCGTTTTTCTTCTTTGAGTGGAAATCAAGTAATGGTGATGGGTGTTCGCCCCACGATTGAGTCAGCCTTGATAACTCGAGTGGTTGCCGCTGCTTCATTCGCTCTTTGAGCGCGACCCGGAAGCACAGCCTCCTTGTCCCACGTCGCGCGCAAGGGACGTTTGGCAGGTCCGCCTTGAAAACCGCCTTACGAGTCCTCTCGGCAACGGCGATAACGGATCGAGCCAACGGAGCTGGCCTCACTAAATCGGAAAGTATTGCGTCGGTTTCCCCTTTCATTTACCAGACATCTATTAGTTCGCCAAGCGTTCCAATCGCCGACGGCGTGGAGATTGACGCTGGCTCTACGTGTACCCTCCAAACCACATACTGTGTACGTCTTAGAATTCATGAAGCTGTTCATACCTTCGTCTCTGGACGGTAAGATATGACCAAACCGCAAAACCCTCCCCGGACCATCTGATCATATCTTATTATGTTTGTCATTGCCCCTTGGTGATCGAATCAGCCATCACCATCGCCTCGTGAACACCACCACCACGGTGATTACCCCAAGACAGGCCTATGCAGTCATATATGTCACTGTCACATCTAAACCTTCTCGTTTTCACTCCCCCTTCCCACCCCTCAATGGAACTCAGCTTCCACCCTCCCATACCTGACACCATCAACCTTTAACTCGAAGCCTAGCCCAGCGCTATCGACAATCATCTCGAGAGTGAAGTCGAGGTTATCAAACTCCACCCCTCTCGTCGTTGTAAGCCGCGTAAACAGACTCCTCGGCACAGCGTTTAGGTCCGTCGTCAGTGTACACACGTGCACCAGGTCCCTCGTGTACGCGGCCGGGGGCTCGTCCGCCTCGCAGGCGATCAGGTCGTCCGTCACGACGAGCGACTGTCCCGGCCGGAAGTTGCGTGTGTAATGGAACGCGATCGGACTTAGCGGTGATATCGCGTCGCCCTGTCCTCACGTCTCGTCAGTACTGAATGCCGTAGCCCGCCTCTTGGGATAACTGCTCGTCTTGGGGATAATCTCACCTTTGCGATGTGCCACTGCATCCTGTCCGAGACCATCCACCTCTCCCACAGCGGGCTCCAGTACCGCTCGCTGACGCTGTGCTTCTCCTCGTCGTACACCGTCGCGTAGGACGTGCCGTAGTGCATCCGCGACTTACGTGATATCACCATATTGCCCTCTAGCCCCCTCAGCACCGCACCCCTGACGACCGCCGTCCAAGCATACACGGGCTGCATGACTTCTATAGACCCGTACTCCTGCAGCGCGGACGAGCTCGAGTGCGTCGGGCGCTCGCTGTACGGCGGCGGGGCGGCGCTTGTGAAGTGCGATTTCAGCCTGCGGTAGAGGTAGTCGCTCTGCCCGAAGCCGCCGACGAGGATGATGCCCGACACTATGCCCCCTTTTGATCGTAGGGTGTCCACCTGGCCCTGGACGAGGTCGCAGACCTCCTTTACCACGGGCTCGAAGATTTCCTTCACTTGAGCTGCCGTCATCACTAGAAAGCCGGAGTCGAGGCCGACTTCTTCGTCGTCTGGGAGGCCGGGGAAGCTGTTGACTATTAAAACCCAATACCATCATGGCTAGCAGGGTAAGGGTGACTCACGGGATATTGATCTCCACGTCCTCGTCCTCGTTGAAATTCCGCTTCACAAACTCGTCAAAGTACCGGAGACCCATCTGCCACGTCTTGCCTTTCTTGACCTTCATCTCGTCGAACCGGCTCTGCCCTATCCGGTTCCTGACATGCTCCTCGAATCTATAGTTAAGGAACGCGCTGCCGCAGAGCCCGCCGGTTCCCACTGCCGACTCCTCCACCCGCAACGGTTTGAGCGAAATTATCTTGTAAGCAATCAAACTAGCAGCCGTCGTCAGTAATCACCGCCACACTGATCATAGTGACGCGGAAAGAACGTACTCGACAGTACCACCGCCACCATCGCACACAATGAAATTGTCCCCCACATTCAGATGATTCGGCTGTATGGCCTTGAGCGTGTACACGGCGGCCGCCTCGGGCTCGCTGATCATCTGGATGGCGCTCTTGGCTCCCATGCCGGCCCTCTCGGCGGCCTGCAGCGTCGTGTTCTTGGCGGCGTCGGACCACACGGCCGGGCAGGTCAGCACAAAGTCCACCTTTGTGCTCGCCATGAACGACTCGCCGTACCGACGCGTCAGCGTGTCCATGGTGTGCCCGTAGATCTGCGTCAGGTAGTCGGCGACGGCGTCGACGACCGTCTTGTTGAACCGCCTCAGCTGCGCCGCCGTCTCGAGCGGGCTGACGTAGAAGGGCAGCTTCTGCGCGCGGTCCAGGAACAGCTTGATGCACCGGAGGCGCGACTCCTCGGGTCGGAACTGGAAGCCCCATTTCACGGTGGGCGCTGTGCCGGGGGGCGCGTCGGGCGGCAGGTCGTAGGATATCTCCGTGGGCACCTTGTCTGACGTGATGCCGTTGCCGCCCGGCCATGTCTTTATGATTTCAACGTCGTCTGGCGTAGACGTGTACACGGCCGCGACTCTGTGGGGGTGCGTTAGCTTGGAGTGCGTAGGACAAGCAGATCACTTGCGCCCAACGAGCCTAGTAGCAACACAACGCCCTCCATCCCAAGCATGCGTGTATTGGCTGACATGCTGTCTTTCCTTACACGCTCAATGCCTCCTCTTAAACATTATACGTAGTCTCTTTCCCCCCCGCTCACACAAGCACGGGGTATATGTAAGGGCACCCTCACCCCGTGGGAGAAACTGAACAGAGACGGCGAACAATATCACAGACCGCCATCTACCGCGAAAGCCATAAAACTTACCCAGAGAACGTCGTCCCGAAATCAACCCCTACGATAAGCCGATCACTGACGGGCGCCGGCTCCCTGGCCGGCTCCCTAACGGGGCCATTGATAGCCTCGGTCGACGACGGTGGGGTATAATTGGTGAAATAATTCCTGCTCTCCTGATTCCTCCTACTGGTGGGGGACGACCGGATCGGGAGATTGAGATTCATGATTGTGGCGATGGGGTGGCGTGAAGTCAGGTGTGTGTCGTCGTCGTTGTTGGCCCTCTCTCCCCGAGGCGCGACTCACGCCCCTTCAGCTAGCTGTTGAAGAGTGCTGCTGTGCGAGCGTGAGAATTACAGAAACCCCGCAAACGAATTGGAATACGTTAACGATAAAACGAGTGAGGATAAGGATATGTCCGCTGCGACAGTGATCTCATAACAGGTGTCCCCAGAACCGATAACCCAGGGGCAGTGAGTGAGCAAGGCGAGGCTCGATCAACTGTCAGGAGCAGCCGAGGAAAGTATATTCCAATGTGAGAGGGATCCGAAGAGTAATCCCAAATCGCAGCTCCAACAGGACTGCGTGTCCAATGTTCGGGATGACGTACCAAAGTAAGCGGCCAGACTCGAAAGGCTCAATTGAGAGAACAGACACAAGCCCAGGGGAAGGGCTGGGGCTGTCGAATCCTGAGATCTCGAATGTTGCTGCCTGTCCTGCACCGTCCGCGGTGGTGTCTCTCATAGCGTCCCTTTACCTGCGTGGCCTTACCCCAGCTACCTTAGCAGGCTTAGGTACCGCTCCATAACTGAGGTGCTTGCTGCGGATGGCGGGGCTGAGGTACTTTCTTTTACGAGTTCAGCTGCGTTCACGTGATCCCGTTTGGCCAGCGCTCTCGACTTCAAAAGAGACAGACCAGCCGTGGAGAGCAGAGAATCTTAGGTCAGGATGGTACACTTCACTAAGGTGGCGGGACATGATAGTAACGACGATTTAAAGACATCGCAAGTTATAATATCTTTCAACTCTTTCTAATAGAAGTGAGGGCAGGGAACGTAACTGCATAAAAGTGGGACAATCGTCGATGGTCTCCATACACAATTCCAGGCACCCTCTTTCTAGATATTCCGGCTCTCAGCCGTTCCTGCCGTTGTGCCTTAGCAAGCGTGTGGAATTGTTAGGCAGAAGAGTTTCACATCACATCCTAGTATCATCCTGGGCTTCCCCATGATGTGCAGCAAGTAGTTACCATGGTATATGGCGTTATTACTTGATACGAACCGCGCGTCCGGTCCTTCCCAGGAACTTGGATCGTGACATGACTTGCTGGGACGAACAAACAAAAACCGTCTTCTTGCCCATGTCAAATCCTTCAGTCACCGTATTCTCGCCGGCGGGAGCTCAAGCAAAGAGACAGGAGTGTCAAGTTCAAAACTTGGTATTGAGAGGTTGATGTACAATCTGTGTACAAAATGCCACGAGCATCGCCTCCTATATGGGCAAACTATGGCTCCAAGCGACACCATCGCTCGCCTTTGCAAAGTATCCCAATATCCCACATCCCCATTTTCTTGTTTCTGTCCCACGCGGCTCCGGCACGCGTCAGACCCTCACCCTCACTATATACACAGGTGTCTGGAGGGATAGGCCCAACCCACTGCCTCAGGTTGCCGTCGAGGAACATCTAGAGAACTAACCACACCCCTTTGAGAAAATGATATATGGAGAAAAGTTTGACAAACGAGATTTCCGCCGACATCTAACAAAGGAAAGTATTTCTCTTGCTGCGGCTGCACCGGAGCGTACCGGTGACCGGGCCGGCCGAAAAACAGAAAAAGGCAACTTCCAATCTATAAAGGGGGGTATTCAGGTAGAGACGACAGGAAGACAAGAGCTTGTGGAATGATTATATGCCCCGCCGGTATTCAGAAACGCAGTGCGTTTGGGTATTCGAATCGAGAACAAGTGCAAAACGGGAAGATGTCGAAGGCTGACAAGAATGATTGTGCGTAAAAAGATGGTTTGATGAACGGCTGCTCCCGATAGTCGACCGTCCGTAGAACCGGAGATCCCGGACTAAGAGATAGGGAGAGAGGCGTCAACTGTGTATGAGGGACGCAGAATCCGTAACACCAGAAACGCCGTACAAACGATGGAATGAATGTGTAAAGATGATGTCTTTCTTCTCGCCAAGTGCCGTTCGAGGGAGATGACACAGAGGACTAAAACCTGCTGCCGGCAGCCCAGATGCTCGCCGAAGCAGAAGCCGCCCAGTCGCTCTCGTCATAAGGCGGAGTAGGCCATTTGTATTCCGTGGTCTCGTTCAGGTTCAGAGGCTTGGGAGTCACGGCCTCGTGAGTGTCGCTGAAGAGGATTGCGTGGCCGCTTGCGGAGGGTGAAGGCGTGGGGTATGGATTAGAGAGACCGATGTTGCTAGCCGTCTGCCTCAGGGGCTTGCTGTTGCTCTCCATCCTATTCATGGCTCGGTGAGTCGACGTGAGCACCTCATCCAGCAGCTCGTCTTCCTCGTCTGGGGCATCGTATTGATGGACTCCCTGCGTAGCCTGGGCCCTCCGGGTGCGGCTCGAGATCGGGCCAGTCCCGCGTGCCGCGACGATGAGATTGTCGACTGACCGCGGTTGATTGTGCGGTAAAGAGTGATGGCGCTTCAGACTTGGAGAACTTGTGGATGCTTGATGGGCAGGAGGTGCGGGTGGCGCATCCAAGTTCTGATGCACGTCTCGAAGTGCCCTATCTAAAGACTCATAGGTGTCTTTGGGGACTGGTGCTGGGATTTGCTGGTCGAGGACCATGGAGGACCTGTTGCTAGCCCATGGTCCACAGCCCGCCTGCGCTTCGATGTCGTCGTATGTGGGCGAGATTGGTGTTTGGTGTCGCCCGGAGAACCTCCTCGCCCTCTTGCGGAGATGCGAAAAGAAACTCTCCTTCTGGCTGCTCGGTGGCGACGAGAGGCCGCTGTTTCCGTTGAGAGCCCGCTCCGCTTGCTGTCGGTGGATCTCGGCATAGTGGTTGGTACTCGACGTCACGGAAAGCTGTCGGCCGATCTTCTTCGAAGACTTCTCGTCCCCTGGTTGTAGCCTCTGAGCAGCGTTGGCGTATGCATCATTGTACGAGGGGTTGCGATTGCTTGCTTGTGCGGTGACCGCATCAGACAACGGCGAGATTGGGCGGATGGTGGGTAGAATTGGCATCGGCGCGACATTTGAAGGGCCATTAGTCCATGTCGTCCGCTTGTTGGCTGCTGCCCGTGGTTTAGGAGGTGCCGTTTCAGTAACTGCATGGATCGGCGACGGTCGTGGTGCTGGCGCTTCCTTTACTGTCGGAGGTTGAAGAACAGCGGCTTCCGCGTTATCGGAGCGACCGATCAGAGACTTCCTGAACCAGGACTGCTTGGTTGACGTGGGTGTTGATACTGCAGAGTCCTTTCCCCGGCTGATGTCTGATTGTTTCCGACCCAGCATTCTTGATGCTGACGATTTCGGCCGCAGGGGATCAACGGCGTCTGTGAAATATTCATGTGCCAGCGCCTGGGTTGAAGTAGGCCGGTTTTTAGGGTCCCACATCAAACACCAAGTGACAAACTGGCTCAGTGACGCTGGCCACTGTGGATTCTGAAGGATCGTGTCCATGGAGTGAGGTGCCATTTTTGGGAACGAAAATCCCAGCTTTCCGGCAAGGCGGGTTCCTTCCCTCCATTCTCCGCCGCCGACGCGTATCCCGCTCTTGCTGTACCAGTTGCCTGGACTGCCCATGATCTCGCATACCCTCCAGACTTGGTCGACCTCGTTTCCTCCCGGGAAAAGCGGCTTCAATGTTGCGACTTCAACAGCCATTGCGCCCACCGCCCAGATGTCGACCGGTGCCGAATACTCTCCGGCCCTCAATAACACTTCGGGTGCACGATACCATCTTGTCGATACGTATGTCGTGTATGGTAGTTTCGATTGCGTCTCTCGCGCCAGGCCGAAGTCTGCAATCTTAACCGTGTAAGATGGCGGCGTTGATGGTGGAGTCATCAATGCAGAGTAACGCCTAAAAGAATTTGAGTCGTGGTGAGACGACGTGGAGACGAGGATGTTCTCCGGTTTGATATCGCGGTGGAAGAAGTTGTGGGCGTGGATGTGCTCGAGACCTTGCATGATCTGGAATAGGATGCTCTTGACGCTGGCATTATCAAGACATTTGTGATCTCTCGCCTTCATCAGCTGGTACAAATTGCCCTCCATATACTCCATGGCTATATGAAGCTTCTTGGTGAAGGGGTCGAGAAAGATGTCGAGTGCGGGAACCAGATGCGCGTGGGTCGGCAATGTTCGCAGGAAGACGACTTCCCTCAGTTCGAGACAAGGTGTGAATGAGTCGAATGATTTTTTCATTGTTTTGATCGCAATCTAATCGACTGGTCAGCCAGAGAGCTGTTGTCCCATATGTGAGGCTACTTACCACTGTGCCACGCCGCGCGACGGCGGCTCCAGCTGTCCGAACTCGGGCAAGGACGACACTGCCGAAACTGCCATCTCCTATCTCTTTCAACACCTCAAAGCGGTCTTCGAGAGCCATGTTGTTGGTTGGGTGGGCGGAGGTACGGTGCGCCATGTCGTGTGCGACTGTCATATTGATAGAAGGGTGGAAGACCAGTTCGCTCAGTCTTTGGAATACCAAAGCTGTTGTGCATCAGTGTTTGGCCACCCACGCTCTCCAACACCCAAAGCTAACCTAAAACCTAAAGCTCTTTTGAAAGAGCTCACCTCTATTGCCTGCACATTCAGATTTGGTTGGATCGGTAGGTCGTCGGAGGTCGCAAACGAGGTGAATCGCAACGTTGGTAGAATCAAGCCGCGCCAGGTAGATGGGAGGCTTTTGGTAGGCGACGGAATGCCTCGTAGTGAAATAAAACGAGAGAGCTACGGTATGAAAGTGATTGCAGACTGACGGCAAAGTGGAGGGAGTGGACGACTTTTTGCTTGGAGCCGGGCCCTGAAATGACAGTATGATTAAACGGTTGGGATGCGCAGGGGAGGTGAAAGACCCAGGTCTCGAGATGCGGGTCCTTCAACGCCTGCTCGGGCAAGCTGGTAACAGCCTAGTACAATTGGCGTAAGATTAAGAATAGAAAGACTCGGTCCACAGGCGTCGGGAAGAACTGCAGTTGCCAAAGACGAGTCCAGAGCCGCAGCGCAGCCAAAGGGTTACGCCAGGAGTTGTCTTGGGGAGGAAAGGAGTGATGAGAGCGTGAGAACAGAACTGCCCCTGGACTGGGTTGAAGAAAGGGACGAAAGGTCGAACGGGAGTTGGCTGGGGTTTGCGCCGTAGCACCTTTGGACCGTTAATGTCGGGGACAATGCGCAGGGCTGGCCCGCAAGTGGTCAGTCTCCGTTCCAATCTCCCGTCAAGGTTTTGTCGACTCGAGGCGACTCCACGCCACTGTTTCAATTATTCCCAGCGTTTCGCGCCTTTGGAGACGGTATTGTCTTATCCTTTGCCACAGATAATGATGTTCTTGACCCCGCGGATTGAAGGGAACAGGCACGACTCGAGCTGGGTTGCAGCGAGCCAAGATGGTCGAGCTTATCCACCATCAGCCGGCGGGAACTGCTGCGCGTTACGCAAACGGGGCGCCTCAGTAAGGTCCAGTGCCCCGTAAACCGTAAACGAGTGGGTTTCTTTTTTGGCTGAGGTGAGGTGAGAGCACCTCAGGCAGGGAGGGGCGGGGGGTTACAAGTTGTCAAGGGGTGGGAAAAGAGACAGACGGGGCCGTCGTTAGCATGAATAAGATATCTGGGGCCGTTTGAGGGTCGATAGGGGACCCAATCTCGCTACTCATTTCAGGCCAAATTCGTGATGTACCTGGTCCGAGCTGCAAGGGGCAATCACAGGCACTCCTGCTGTCACCTCCCCACATCATGGAATGCCCGCCACGGTTTTGCACCGTTTCAGCTGCCAAGAGCAGCCCTGGAGGCCCTACGTTTTCCACCGTCCATTCTTTTCGATGCCAGTTTAAGGTAATTCTTGACTTCACAACCCAACATACAATGGCCTGTTGAGCCTGCAAGTGCTTTAAGTGTTATTGAATGTCGTTGCGATGGAATACCCTGCAACACTGTGTACTTCTGGTTGGAATTATGACTTCACTTGGGCTGATACAGCAGAACAACCTAAGAGAACTTCCTGCGGCTTGCCCGGCTTAGTACAGGACTTACGGAAGTGCTTGCATATCTGAGTCCAGTTTGTCGTTCATTGCAATGACAGAAGGATGGACGATCCGCCGGGAGGACATAATTATCAGCAAATAGTGGACGCAGCCAGTTTACGTCTGAACGAGTGGCATCAGCCATCATCGAAGTACTGCCACAATGCTTGCGCCAATAACATCAACGCGAAAAGGATGTTTTCTGGGCCTTTGTTGTGATGCCAGCGCAGCGTTGACTGGCTGAAGCCATACTTGCCAGAGTCCTATTCGACGAGGAGTGCACAGCATCCGGAGGGGTTTTCCATTTTTAACCGTCCTCCGCTGTGTCGCTCAAGCGCAACACGCCAGAGTGAAAATCTACACCGTCCGCAGAGTAGTTTTTGCTTCGCTCTTTGCATTTCCCCAATCCTCTTCAGCTCGTCATCCGCGTTTGATCTAGGCTGGAACCCCGTCAGACAGAGTTGGGGCCTGCGCTACGTCGGGACAATGCAGAGAGAGATATACGGATCCTGGCTGAGAGCAAAAGTTTGACAGGCAATGACCTGGGCGAGAGCGACACATCTTGCAGATTGACCGTTTTCAAGTACGCTGCACTGCCCGAACAGGTTACGTACTGTGGTACGTTCCCATTTTGGAGGCAAGACGAAGCCAACCTTGAAGCTGGTGCTGCGAAAGGGGGAAACCTCTCGGTATTGGCGGTACCTGGCTGATACCGTCCGAGATCTGAGCGGATTGCAGGCCTGAGGCATCCTAGCATCGTTATCAGAAACGCTGCTGTGTGGCTCGAGGTTCAGATGACGCAGGGCATCATCAGGGCATCATGAAATGTGCAATGCCGCCATCTGCTTTATCGTACGTGTACTTCGACTATCAGCACACACCCATCCTGCTGTCGCCCAGATTCAGATCTGGAGACTAGTTGTGAACACGAAGCGCTTCACCGCTACCTTGAAGGCGTTCTTTCACTTTTCTGATGCTCCTGTCACCGCACCTCATCAGTGCTTCGCGTGCAGCTCGATGTGCAGGTACCGTTTCCCCTTTCGTCTCCCGTGAGCTCCTTTTTCTTCTTCGGTCATCCGACGAAGCATCGGGCCAACCATTTCATCACTAGCGTCAGGGACCCAAGCACGCGCTAACCACTTACGTCTCCAGGGGCGTCCCGGCATCCTCCCATAGTCAAGGAAGCTTCCGAGAGTGGGTACCACACGAAACCTGACTCCAGGTCGCCAGTGTACTTTGCCTCTTACAGATATCTTCTCGTTCTAGCACCACTTCGGACCACATTACTACTGAAGTACTGCTAGATCCCAAGTACCGCTCAGGATCCCGCAAAAGGGGCGTCCCGTCCGGCCCAGCCTTCCGCTTTTGTGATGCCTCGCCTGTCGGCAGAAATCTTTGGCAAACACTCGGCGTGGAAGAACTTGTTCGACTTTTTACCGCTCAATGGCTCATGCTCGTGTCCCGTCGCGTCGCTAACTCAGTATCCATCCAGCTACTTTGAAATGCTACGGCAAACTGCTGCAGACGAACGTGCCACGTTGTTAGTCTCAGAGCAGCTACGGAATACCGGCTGGTGGATCAACATGGGTTACCCTTTGTCAGATTCCTTCTAGAACAACATTCCCATTGCTACGGATTTTCGACTGGAGACGTTGGATGGACTGCCTGATTTGAAAATAGTGGACTCAGCATATCTGCTTTCTTAATGCTTCGCAGACAGGAATCGGCCTGGGCAATTCCCGACGAGGGATTTCATACCACGGCAGATTGTACCCAGTTGTCGTTGCAGAGATACTGCCAAATGCCGCCACATGTGAGGAACCGCTTGCCACATGGCATATCGTAGCACAACATATGTTTATCCTAAGTACTACAAAGTTACCTTCTCCTTACTCATCATCTCAATCTTGGGGAGCTTAAGAGACCAAATAATCCTCATCAGCTCGTTTATGCGAGCGGGGTTCCCCAGGATACGGCTGGCGCTTTTTGTGCGTTCCATTCATGCGTCGGAGGGCCAAAACAGAGAGGCAAAGTCGCAGGTTGCCCATTGGTCCTCCGCCTGTTACATGATCTCGAGACGCAGAGTGCTCCTTTCTAGAAGCCTGTCTGTTCATGCTGAATTTTACTTGTCGAATCAACAGCCACACGTCAGCCGCCGGCAGGCCAAAGTATGAAACAACAGTTTCCGGGTCTCCGTCGGGCCCTGGGTTCGGACATATCGCTGAGAGCATACGGGGTTTTGGCTCCGTGAAGTTAATCAGTGGAGCTCATGGATACGCTTTTCCATTCCATTGACATCAAGGCAAGGCCTCCAATGTGTCGCTCTGGATTGGCCTGGATTCTGAGCTCTCTAAGCTCTGATGCCTAGAGTTTTATGGTTACGTTGTTGCCAGTGTTGTTCTCTGATCTGATTACACACACTCTCCTCCTGGGTTTGTTATCTGATATTGGATGCAGAACATTGACTGGCTCTCGTGGTTTCGACTGAGCTGTGGCCTCAACGCCTTGCCTCGGTGTCTTGTTTGAGACTCTGCAGTGATGTAGGGCTTATACTCAATTCTCTACCACGACACTAGCCGTGGTTTTCTGTGGTGAGGGAGGCCGACTGCCTAAGTAAGAACTCTCTAGAAGTGCTGGATTTTCATGTCACAACTCAAGTTGACGATGCGCGCTGACTTGAGCTCCAGACGTCCTTGCATCCCTAATCGTGCTCATTGTCCGGTGGTACTGCGCTTATTTTTGGCTACGGGAGGCCGCAGCTCTGCTGGCTTGATATACGACTATCCAGATACCGCGGAACATCACATCTCACGCTGCCCTTATCAGAAGTGATGTAGTTCTGGAGAAAAGAGGGCTTTGGAAGACTGCGCCAACGGGATCCAAGTGTGATAAGATCAGACACGCTGCAAAAAGCACGAGTGGTTGATGAGAGTGATTTATCAGGCCCGGAGACAGTGATTGTCTCAAGTGACCTCTGACCATTCCCTTCGCTGATCCACGAGAATTCGCTTGATACTGTGTCTGTGCATTTTCATTGTTGATCAAGATGGCAGCTGGTGACACATCTGCTTGTGGTGCCGTCGTTGGATAATTCTGACCTGTCTAGCGAACCTCGTTGTCTTCTCTGCCTTGCAGTGGACGAAACATATCAGCAGGTAGCAAACGAAATTGCAAACAGGTTATCGGATGATTTGAAGGCTCGTGAAGCATCTGGAGTTATTCTCATTTGCTCCCTCTTTTACCCAGTGAAAAGAGTTGCGAAGGCAGGGACAACAAACATATGCTGTTTTAGTCGTCCCGTACTTTCCTCGCAAGAAATCCTCACGACCCTCAACCTTTCTTCACCTCCCCATCCTTTCCAGGTGCTTCTAGGACTTCACGGACCGTCTCTTCCCAAGCACTAAGGTACACACCCGCTTCTCGGCTTCGTACTTCTCGCGGTGACGGAGCCGAGAACTTTAATAGACTTTCCACATCATCTCCTTCCTAACCTCCGGACTCTCAGCAGTCTATGCGTTGACTTTCCACTTCAAACCCAACGAGAGCAGTCACTAACCGTCTATCAATCGCGACGATGTCGTACTTCGAGTACAAGTATGTCCCGTTAGTCCTTGGGTTTCACTTATACCTTACTTATTGCAAGTTACTGACGTGGGAGAACTTCTCTAGGCGCGACCTGTCCAATCTGCCGCCCAAGTGAGTTCAGTCATCGCGGCTCTAAAGTACTACATCTGACAATGCCAAGGATCCGCTGCGATGTCGGCAAAGAGTGGAAGACGCCGGAGCACTTCTCCAAGAACAAGTTGCACCAGTTCGCAAATGGCATGCGTCGCAGCAGCAAGGTCACCGCTGCCCACTCCGGCATCCCCTGCCGAGTCCACAGCGGCGAGCCCGAGACCACTGTGAAGTGCGACGGTCCCTGCGGCAAGATCTACGGCCTCGAGCACTTCAGCCGCAACACCCGCGTCCGAGGTGTCTACGTACGATTACCGCCCCATCCTTCAGAGTGTGCCGGCTACTGACGAAACCAGTGGTGTAACGACTGTACAGACTGGCAGACCAAGAACGAGCCCGGGTTCATGCCGTATCCCGTGCCTTTTGCCCCGCGCACCGATGAGGATAGAAACAAGACCCAGGCTGCTCACGAGGCCCTCGCCAAAGGAGAGACCTTCCGCAACGGAATCGTTGAGGATGATACGGTAAGTTGAAGATATCCAAGAGTCCAAAACCGCGATGCGTTGATTGACCAGTGATAGGTCTCCATTGCCCCTTCCGCCACTCCCTCTGGTGCTGCCACTGAGCACGAGCACTTGAGCGTTATGTCTGCTGATTTCGGCGGCCCGACCGGATCCAGCGCCGCGGTCACGGTTGAGGGCTCAGTTTACTCCGATGATACCAACCCAGGCAATGCGCCGCGCAACTTCACGCCTCAGGTGTACAATGCTTGGGGTCCCGACGGCGTGATGCACCGCGTCACCAAGGCGCCGACTGTGATCTCGGAAGTCTCAACTAAGACAGCCAAGTCCAGCGTTGTCGTCACTCCGAGCGGATGGGTTAAGCCGGTAAGTTAGGTCCTAGCACTGGCCATGAGCCGCTCCTGACAGTCTTTACAGAGCATGCGCAAGACTCCGGCCGATGCGCCGGACTACATCAAGTTCGGGCGCTGCAATCCTACTCTTGATGACGACTACCATAGCCTTGACGGATTGAGCGATGACGAGATTTGAGGCTCGTCTCTCGTGTCTCTGCCACCTGTTCTCTTGGCACAGGCTGTGGCGAGACCATTGCGGTTTGCGATGATTTGAAGGTCTTGCAATGAGTGGACATATGGGCCGTCTGTTATTCTACCTAGCTTTCACTGGGTTGCTATGTTGCAAGGCAAATCTCGTCATTGGTGCGTGCTAGATCATGGTTGACTTGGCCGATATGCACAGAGGGAGTGCCCTAACGGCTTGGTTCCACGATGGTTCACAGAAGCGCAGGTAGACCCAAACAGAATAACCAAATCATCTCCTCTCATCTCGATTGTCTGACTCTGCGCGCATACATAGTATACAACAGATTGACATGCAGACATGGACACTGAACAAAAATCTTCCGGTTACTAACGCCTATCGGAAATTGTGCCATGTACTTTCGCCGCATTTTCTCGCCTCATGCACGATGTACTAACTGTACCTTATCGTGCGTGTAATACGAGAGCTCCAGAACTGGTCTCCTTCCCGATGGCCAATTCTACCTGAGTCAACATCTTGGCTCTCGGAATTCTGCGAGCGGCTAGCAGACATAAATACTAAAGCACAGGATAGCTGAAGCTCTAATCGGACGTTGCTTTTCCTTCGCCTGCAACCTCCTAAAATAGAGGCGCATGATTGATGGGTAATCATTTCTCACCTGAGGTGAGGGGACACTGCAAGCCTCGCCCATGCAACATGCACTTCGTACAGCTCTGCGGCGTCCTGGCGTGTATTACAAACATAAGCACAGCATGCAGCAGCTCGCAACAGCCAAGAAGCAGAGCAAACCCAAGCCGGGCGCTGGCAAGGAGGCTGCCTGCCTAGATCGAATCCGAAGAGCGGGGGTCGTACATCGGTTTGGTAAGGTCTCGCTCGCACAAAGTTAGCCAGAGCCTGATGGGATGAGATCGGGGGTCAATGCCGCATCACCACACCTCTTTCTTTTGCCCGCTCGGTGAGCGGACTTTATCTAGTCTGTTTATACGCCCGAAGCCACCTACCTCAGACCAGATAGGGATCCGTAGGTAGGTGTGCGACGCTCTCGCTGCAGAGCGTGCGATACCCGCGTTGTGTCAGTGGGTAGCACACATCCCACACCCCCTCTCGCCCGGTCTATATAGCCGTCCAGAATTCGGGGCTGTCTCTTGAGTTGCATTTATGATCTTTCGCCCATTTCTGCTTCTTATCGAGGAGCTTTCACGCTCTGTTTCTTAGATGCAACACAACTGGACAGCTTCCTGCACAGCCCCGATTGTTAGCGGATCCGTACGCATCCGGGCACGATGATGATGGCTAATCCGGCCCTTCGCCCTAATACATTGCAGAACGAACGGGATGGAATCACATCTCAGAGCGATGGGCAACTCTTCATTACCTACAACAACGGAGATCCCAAAAGACATAGGCACGCTGATGTGATTGTTCGCGGTGACATCTCTCCAAAGTCCAAGCCGGAGGAGGACTCCAGCGACGACGATGATACTGAGTCTGGGTCGGGGTCTGATAGCGAGGAGGAGACAATCATATCCGAAGAGATCCAAGAGGACAAAGTACAGCAACTAAATGCGGACCACAAGTCGGGCAATTCTGTGTCCAGTAAACTGCAAGTGCCAAACCAGGATGGAAAGAACTCCGCCACCTCAGTGCCGCCGGCGCTTATTGGTGAAATCAGAAAGATGATACAAGAGGAATGTAGGTGTACAGCCCTCCCATCCGTCGTCTGCAGGAGTTCCGTTGACTGACTCTCTTGGTAGTCGATGTTTTGAAAGCTATCGTCGAGAGCGAACAGTCCAAGACAGACCCTCGACTCTCTCAAGAAGACGTGTCCGAGCCAATCACGCGTCCCAGATCTAGTCTGCGTGTAGACACGCAAACTAAGCTCTCCCCTCCGCTAGGATCACCAGATCAGGATAATGCCACGCCCAGTCCAATCTCCCCAGCGGGGGATAGAGCGAAGCTCGGAAGTCCCACGTCCATCGGAGCCGTTCCGGCAAGCCCGGAGAGACCGGTCTCAGTTCGATTCGCTGCAGGAGAAAAGCCCGTAGTCACCGGTCGAGCCGATAAACTGTCTACACCGGCGATACTGGTCCCTCAGTTGAGTCCTATCGATGAGAAATGGGGCCAGCTCTTCGATGAGCGAGGACAAGCCACCAAGAGACTTGAGCAAGTCCTGAGGGGTCTGGCCAACTATATTGTGAGCCAGACGTTCGTAACTCGAGTTTGCGAAAAATGTGCTGACATGCATGTGCAGATAGAGGAGTTTATGCCTCAAAAGAGCATGGTCATACCGCCAGATAAGATGGCGGCATTCTACTCTCTGCACAGGCAGGAGAGCGAAGCATATCCCTACGTTGGTCAGTAACAGCTGCTATTTCCCAACTCCAACCACGAGCCACTAACAGCGAGAGTTAGCCATCTTTAGATCCCGGTCGAAAGGCTGGTCCGTCGGGATCGAAGACATATACCAGGACCTCGGCTGCGAATACTACCTTATCCCAAAAGATGCGAAATCACGCCCTAGCATTCCGGCCTTGACACCGTCCGGCTTCGCAAAGTGGATGATAGCCAACATCGTCGCGTACCCAGATACGGAAGCCAAACGGCTCAGCCACATCGTGTCCGAGCTACCGATCAACGCCGACGGACCTTGGGACGGCATAACGGAGAGGCTACCGAAGCAGATTTCCCGACACCTCCTCCCCGATAAGCCAGAGAAGAAGGCTCGCCGCCTACTCGACGATGTCATCAGGGACTTTGTCGAGGAGTTCCTCCCCCATAACCCTACACAGAGTCCGACGAGGCAGCAACAGCCACCCAGAATCGAGGTCGCCTCAGGCAAGAGATTGCCTGCCTCCTCAAGTGCGTCGGCCTCCAGCCCGCGCGCGGAGAAGTACATCCCCGAGCCTCGGAGCAGAGCGAACTCGTCATCGTCGCCCCAGCCTCCGCCCGTGCGCCTTGGCCGCGCTTACTCAGACGACCCATCCCGCCTGTCGATAACGAACATCGGGAAGCGCGATTCGGAACCCAGGCTCCCGCCGCCGCCACTGGCGCGCAGCTCGAGCTCGGGTCGCCGGCGCAGCTCGCCGGTGGTCGATCCGTACCGGCGGTCGGTGGGTGACCTCGCGCGGGCGAACTCACCTGTGCCCGGCTCGCCGCCGGAGCGGGACGAGGAGTACCAGCAGTACGTTCCGGCGAGGGCTGATTACACCCCTAAGAATATGATTGCGGAGAAGGCTATGCCTAGGAGGATTCCTGTCGTGCAGGATGTTCGGAATCCGGGACCGACTTGGGACGAGTACTTGAGCGGTAGGCAGACTGTGTCGACTAGAAGTGGAATGTTTGGTGGAAGAGGTCATAAGGCTTCTGTTTAGCGTTTATCCGTGGCTGTTGGAGCGCTTGATGTATTTCTTTGTCGTGCTTCTCTTTCCTCTACGATGGTGAAGTCGTCCGGTAGCCTCACGCAGGCGGACTTGAGCGACAGTTTGGTAGCCTCGCCTTGTTTCAGTCTCTGTAACAACATAATGTAGTATGTCAGCATCATCCAATCAATTTCTGCGGAAGTTTCAGCGAGTCAGCAATAGACATCATCTGCGAAGTGAGGCTCATTAAGTCCGAGAATATGATGTCATGACGGCGCGGCTTGGTTCGGCGCCGGCCCCCAGATGCCGGGGCTCCACTCCGCAATTCGTGCCGCTGTCCAATCAAAAGCCGGAATGGTATGGGACGTACAAGGAAGTCATCCGAAACGACAAAGATCATCAACGACTATCGCTCTTCCACCACAACTTTGTCGTATCAGCTGCCACTGGAGCCCACACTTCCAGCAGCACCATGACGTCTGTAGGATTACTCGATATGCGTGCCAAGCCTCCGCATGATCCGATTATGAGGCTCCCTCAACGGCGGAAAGGGCTTCGGCAGCATGAGAGAGCCACTCACGACACGTTTTTTTGCGTAGTCCCTGGCTGTTCGCGGTCAAGCCACTCCACAGTTTCCCCGTAGAGGACCCTTACTCCGTAGTACTTGGCTCTTGTTTCTTACGGTCTGGGGGTTGAGTGCTGCTCAACAAGCTTTGTGGCAGGTCAAACAGAGTGCTAAACCGACTTATATATGGGGTCATTGAAGAACCTTATCCTAGACTTCGGAGCAATGTAAAAGGGTCTCTGTGCGCTGCTCGTTTGACAGACTTTCTCCTCTTTTTCATTGTTCCATCTTATTTACTTTCACCTACTGTAAGGGGTCTATGTCGAAGCGTGTATACGCATCATAGTTACTCCACAGAAACGTTGAGACAGGTACACAGTATCAAAGCACGGTTGGACAAACCTGCGACGCCTTTTCACCATGGCGGACCCTGTGAAGAAGAACTCAGAGAAGCCGGAGATGGGAAGAGACCGTTTGGACTCTAGGTCATCCAACTCACAAGCCGAATTCGAACATGAAGACGCCCCGAGACACAACTTGCGGGATGACGGCCACGAATCCACGGCGAAGGAGCGGCTGAAAGCCTCTCGCAAGCTGGCTAACCCCCTAGAGGGACTGAGTCACGAGCAGCTGTCGTCCATGGGCGAGAAGTATGCTAGGTTGGCTGGCCTTGACAGCGAGGAAGATTTGCGGGCGTTTCGTCTCGGTGCTATTGTCGCTGGCGACGAAAATCAGTATGACACTGTTGAGGGACTCACGGCTGCGGAACGTGATATACTTAACCGAGAAGTCACCCATAAGTGGTGAGTCCATATTCCGAGTCCTTGGTCAACTTCTAGATACTAATGAGTATACCCAGGAGCAATCCCAAGACCTTGTGAGTTATCAACATCCCCTGGATACCTGATGAGTATCTAACCGTCGAACTAGATACTGGGTCGTTGCTAGTGAGTTTCCTGCTGGGTTGCGATCTCAAATATGCAGTACGATGGCTAACCAGTATGACCAGTCTGCTCTCTCTGTGCCGCAGTGCAAGGAATGGATGAGACAGTTGTCAATGGAGCGCAGGTACGATTTCAATACTAGTTCTGTTGTCTTCCATTGTGCTCTAAGCTGGTGCGGCTCGCGCCGAGATTGCAGCTCTCATGACTGACATAACGATGTTCAGGCATTTTACAAGTCGTCGTTCGGCATAGATAGTGATAGTTCACGGGACTCCTGGCTGCTAGGCCTCGTGAACTCTGCCCCGCAAGTCAACTTTCGCGATGGACCTTTCAAGGGGACTAATACTGATTTTCGTTTAGGTATTTGTGTTGTGCGGTGGCTGGTTGCTGGCTCACGGATCCCATGAACAAGAAATTCGGCCGCAGAGGGACTGTTTTCATCTCGTGTCTGATATCCGCCCTTGCCTGTTTCTGGCAGGCCTTCACCAACACGTGGTGGCACATGTTCATCGCCCGATTCTTCCTTGGTTTCGGCATCGGTCCCAAGTCGGCTACGACGCCGATCTTCGCGGCCGAGTGTGCGCCTCCTAAGTTGCGAGGTGCTCTTGTTATGTAAGTACTTTGTCCAGCATTCGAATTCCCCTTGTTCGAGACGATGGATCACCGTTGGATTCCATGCCTGCGCTGCGTGAGAATGGGGTTAGGGTTAGGGTTATGGTTGCACCATCCCTGATCTATACCCCCCCTTGATCCATCGTTCCACCTTCGACCAACGGCAACCACTTACTGACAGCGCTACGAATCTAGGCAATGGCAGCTCTGGACCGCATGTGGAATCTTCCTCGGCTACGCTGCTGACCTTATCTTCTATCCTGTTCCCGACCGTGGCATTTCGGGAGGGCTGAACTGGCGCCTCATGATGGGGAGCGCGATGCTGCCGGCTGTTGTCGTCTGCTGTCTCGTATTCCTATGTCCAGAATCGCCCCGCTGGTACCTTAGCAAAGACCGTCACCGGGAAGCCTACGCCACCGTCTGCAAGCTGCGCTTTGAGAAAGTTCAGGCCGCCCGCGACCTGTTCTACATGCACACCTTATTGGAGGCCGAGAAGGAGACCATGTCTATCGGCAAGTCGGCTCGTCTCAAGGAGTTCTTTACCCTCAGGCGCAACCGTAACGCTATTGTGGCTAGCGAGATCGTGATGTTCTTGCAGGTGAGTTCTTCCACGACGACCCCCCCTATCCTCCCCCCCGTCACCACCACGTCTTTCGGAGTGTTGCTAACCTTGACAGCAATTCTGTGGCGTTAACGTAATAGCCTATTACTCGACGCAGATCTTCCTGGACGCTGGTTTCCCAGAGGTAAACGCTCTCGCGGCGTCTCTGGGCTTCGGGGTCATCAACTGGCTCTTTGCCTTACCGGCTGTGTACACCATTGACACCTTTGGGCGGCGAAATCTGCTGCTTACTACGTTCCCCTTGATGGCACTCTGTATGTTCTTTACTGGCTTCAGCTTCTGGATTCCGGAGGACAGCAAAGCCCATGTCGCCTGCATTGCCCTCGGTATCTACCTCTTCGGCATCGTCTACTCTCCCGGTGAAGGGCCCGTGCCCTTCACCTATTCAGCAGAAGCGTACCCGCTCTATATCCGGCCCATCGGCATGTCCCTCGCGACCGCTACACTGTGGTTCTTCAACTTTGTGCTGTCCATCACCTGGCCTTCTCTACTCAACGCCTTCAAGCCGCAGGGCGCGTTCGGTTGGTACGGGGCATGGAACATCATCGGCTTCTTCTTGGTCTTGTTCTTCGTGCCCGAGACCAAGGAAAAGACGCTCGAGGAGTTGGACAGTGTCTTTGGTGTGCCGTTGAGGAGCCACATGCGATACGGGGCCGAGCAGATTCCGTACTTCATCAAGAGGTACGTGTTCATGCGGAAAGACACTGTAAAACCAAAGATTCCGCACATGGAGGAGATCGAGTACGACGAGAAGGCGTTTTTGCAGGAGAGGGAGAGGGACCCTACCAGGAGAGTTTAAGGGGTTGTCTTCTTTTTTCAAAAAAGGGGTTCGGAAGTTCCAGTTCTTGTTCCATCATTCAGCGGAGGTACAAGTGATCTTAATTTCTTTAAGAGTAAGTCGCTGGAACTTTGAGTTGCGGACGACTTGAGTTACATGTAACTCGCATGGTCAACTTTTATGATACCACAGCACATTCTTTATCTTTCAAGTCTGCACAATAGTAAATTCTGCGCTACAAGTTTCAGTCTGATCTCAGCCTGCGAGTACATGTTCGTATAATGGTTACGCACGTTGATGCAATCCGTTATATTACGCTGCGAGCTATGTGGAATTAAGACCCAGATGATGCGGCAGCAGATGAGATGATTAGCTGCTGATTATGATTGCAAGATTGCATGATTCCATGATTGCACGATTGCACGATTGCACGATTGCACAGGGCAGGCGACTAGCTAGCCACAGCCATATAAACAATTCCTAGGATCTCTAGAACGGCCTATGTACGAGTTGACAGCCGCAGACTCCAATACGTTTGACCCTATCACAGCAAGAATAGATATGTCCTTGACCTCAACAGCATGACTTATGAATATACGCTCACCAATGCAAAATCCACTGAAAATGCTAGCTCTTACCACGCCTAACATGGGTATCATTACTCACAAGCAAACCAAAGCATCCTCGGAAAGCAACGACCTCAATACAGACCAGCCCTTTCCATTAGCACAGACGTGCTAGGCGACAGGACACTCGATGCTGACGGCGAAGCGGCCGCAGAGAGCGGATTGCGCTCACGCCTCCGCGACGCCATCTTGAGCTTGAGCTGGGTGTAGTCCGACTTCCAATTCTCGATGCTCTGCAAGAGGTCGCGGTCCGCGTCCGGCGGGACGTACTCGTAGCAGAGGACCTCTAGAGCCTTCAGCTGTAGGCGGAGGTGCTCCAGATCAGACTTGTTGGAAGCTATTTCGTCCTCTCTGAGAGGGCGTCAGATTCTGGGTTTCCTTTGGACTGGGAAAGACAAGGGCTACGTACAAGGTGCAGACATAGTCGTCTAGCTCCATGATTCGCTTAGCTGCAGCCTCTGCTCTATCAACGAGCATCTCGTGGATATGCTGTAACATACGTTAGCCAGGTGCGGTGTACAAGTACTTGACAAAAGGGGGCAAGGGGCCTTGCATCTGACTCTTCTCGTCTGTCCTGGAGGTTCTTTACGACCGTGTTGAGCTCTGTACATAGCTTCTCTGCCTCGATGACTAGATTGTCTGTGACTTCAGACGTTATCTCGGATTCCTCCATTGCATCACCGCCCTTAGTCCGGAGACCCGTCACTGGCAGGTCAGAAGAGTTTTCCCTTGCATTTGGCAGCTTAGAAAATGGAAGAGCCAATGGTCTCCTCGGCGGAGTTCTAGAAAAGCCCCAATAGTCCGGGTGGTGTTGCTCCTCTGGCGTTCTAGGGCGGCTGTGGCTCTGAACGATGGGCAAGGGGCTCGCCAGCTGCAGTATTGAGGGCCGCTGTCGTATTCGGTTTGGTCGAGACGGTCTATGGTGATGGCTGGCCAGCACTTTCTCCATTTCGTCCACTTTGGCGTGAAGAGCAGTGATATTTGCTCCTCCTAGATTTCCATCGGAAGACAGGCGTTGTAGTAAGTCATTGAGCCTATCTACCAGTACATCTTTGCTGTCTTGAGTGAGGTCGTCGTCATCTTCATTATCAGAAGTAGACCCACGGTTTATCAATTCTGGCTCACTCAATTCATCGTCTGCATCAGCGGTTCCGTCCCTAGTCACCGCCGGTGAAGTGCCTGTGTTCGAGAAGGAGGAAGGGAACTGCCTTCGCAAAGGTGAAAGCGGTGATGAACCTATGCCGAGACGGTAAAGACTCAGGGTCATAGGCGACGGAAGGTTTGGAGATGGCGTTGGCGAGAGAGAATTATAAGGCTCACTGTGACCTCTACGATGTCGTGGAGTCTGGGGACGGCCATCTTGGGCTCCGGCCTCCTTAGGGTGGTCACGCTCAGTCTGAGACGATGTTGGTGAGGATGAGGCTGGTGAGACGGAGTCTGCTGCGCTGGGCGATCCGTCTTCTGGCATGATGGGACGGAAGCACGGAGCACTAGACGGGATCCAGAACGGACAGTGCCGCGTGAAGTTTAATCAGATCATCGGATGTCTCACTCTGCAACATCTGCAAAGTACCGATGGAGGGGGGCAGACGAAGTGGAATGACCTCACCTGGTGTCCCGTACGTGACTGGAAGCAAGGTTGCGGCCACAGTGAGGCTTGGAAGTGCATGTGGCTGGTGCTTCAGACCGAAAATACCTAGGTACATACACAGGCCTTGAACGCCCGCTTCCGATCGCCCGAGCCGTTGATGGCCGAAACCGGGTCACATGCCAGAGTAACGAAGTCGAGGATTGAAGGCTTCCGGTTACAAGTCACCTCAGCATTTAGAGTAAGAAGCTGTCTACGTTGGCCTCACGCTCAGGCCAGATCAAAGCACAAGTGTAGCGGCCATTAATTGGCTTTTGACTTGACGAGGATAAGGTATGTGAATACAAGCTCCTGCCCAGGTTTCGACGTTGGACTGTCAAGAGCGGGGGATCAAAAGGGAATGTGGGGTACGGAACCACGACGTTCTCGGCTTGGGCAATTCGAGGTACCGGCGGGGCGGCTAGGTAGTTTGTAGCTTGGACCATCTTGCCGGTAATCAGAAAGAGTCACCACTAGCAGTGCCCGGAAAAGCAGAAGCACATGAGCATCTTCGGGACCCTTTACTTCTCTTGCCCTCCTAATTCCTGACTCCTATCGACAGTCGTGAATTGAGCAATTGCTGCTGGCTGCGCAGATCAACGACCCTCAAGGCCAGGTAAACAAACCTATAGTCTTAGACGTCCGCACGTCCACAACCTATGGTTCCGAGCTGGCTTTGCGTCATTGCTTCCGCATTGCCACAGAATCACCTGCCTCGGCTATAGACTCATAAGCTCCAACAACCGCGAAACCGAACCCCGAGAAGAGAATTCGACGTCGAGCAACAAGCTTGTCAAACAGCCTTATTACCTCACGACCTAGCTTGTAAACCCAGTCGTTCGAGACGCCTCTCCCATGGTCTACCGATCTCGACAAATACCACTGTCATCAAGACCAACTGGCCGGGCCTGAGTCCGCACCACAGCCACCATGTCGTGGAAGAAGACAGAGAAGCTGATGGACACCATCAGGCACTATGCAAGCTTTCCGGCCACGGGTGTGAGCTTGCGCCAGATGGTGCAGTTCGGCGAGAAGCCGTCCACAGGCACATTATTTCGTGCCTCACAGTTCCTGGCGGAGGAGCTACCAATCCGCCTTGCACATCGAGTCCAAGAGCTCGACAACCTACCCGATGGACTCAACGAGATGCCCTCGGTGAAGCGAGTCCAGGACTGGTATGCACAATCTTTTGAGGTGAGCAACACGACATATCGCCCTGCTTTTCTGTATGGGCTTCCTTGACTAAGAGTTGCACAGGAAATAACCACCCTTCCTCGCCCAAACCTAAGCAGAGAGGTACGAGAACGGCTTATGAGGCCGGCGAAGAGCGGAGGCAAAGGCTGGCTTTCAGAAGCAACACCAAACCCGAGCATAGAAGAAGGGCAATACGCGTCCTTACAACCAGGCCTGAGCAATGGTAACGGCAATGGCAACGGATGGGCAAAAAAGCCAGGCCATTCGGCAAGGAGATACTTTGCGATGGTCGACGACCAGGGCAACTGGCCGCCGGAACTGCAGCTCTATAACCAGAAATTCGCCCAGACCCTAAATCACATTAAGCGGCGGCACGACGGCGTCGTCACGACAATGGCCCAAGGCATCCTCGAGTACAAGCGCAAACGCCAAAGAATGCAGATCGACAACAACATCCAGCAGTTTCTCGACCGGTTCTACATGTCCCGCATCGGCATAAGAATGCTTATAGGACAGCACATCGCCCTGACGGACCAAAGTCACTACCGGGATCCGACGTACGTGGGCATCATCTGCACAAAGACCAACGTCAGAGATCTGGCCCAAGAAGCCATCGAGAACGCCCGGTTTGTCTGCGAAGACCACTATGGCCTGTTCGAGGCGCCCAAGATTCAGCTGGTCTGCAACCCCAACCTGACGTTCATGTACGTGCCCGGCCACCTGTCGCACATGCTCTTCGAGACTCTCAAGA
Source organism: Coniochaeta prunicola (assembly GCA_007388105.1). Classification (NCBI taxonomy): domain Eukaryota; kingdom Fungi; phylum Ascomycota; class Sordariomycetes; order Coniochaetales; family Coniochaetaceae; genus Coniochaeta; species Coniochaeta prunicola. Next base: position 236,185 of record SMOB01000317.1, read on the forward strand.
ACTCGCTGCGCGCCGTGGTCGAGACTCACGGCCAAGACAAACAGGAATTCCCCGTCACCAAGGTCATTGTGGCTGAGGGCAAGGAGGACATCACGATCAAGATCACGGACGAGGGCGGGGGCATACCCCGCAGCGCCATACCGCTCGTGTGGACGTACATGTACACCACAGTCGACAGGACGCCGAGCCTGGATCCTGATTTCGATAAGAGCGACTTCAAGGCGCCCATGGCTGGATTTGGCTACGGCCTGCCCATATCGAGGCTGTATGCTAGGTACTTCGGTGGCGACTTGAAGCTCATCAGTATGGAAGGGTACGTTCTGGCTTTGCGTTTGCGCATTACACAATCCATATGACGGGCTCCACTGACCAGGTTACAGATACGGAACAGATGTCTATCTCCACCTCAACAGACTTTCCAGCTCTTCCGAACCGCTCCAGTAGCAATCAGTAGTCAGGAGGGACGATAAGACCCGAGGATTGACGCTGCCTTCATCGTTGAGATATATAGTACACAAGAGGCTGAAGAGCATGGAGGTGTCGGAGAGGAAGCAGGTCGGAGACGCCGAGAGCATGTTTGCGGCCAACTCTGGTCGGTTCACCGGGGGGACGGACAGTGAGTTCTGAGGAACGGAGAACTTCGCAATCCCCCTGTGTGTGTGTTTCTTTCTTGGCTATACCTTGGATCTAAAAACTACCCTGTAGCGCGTTTGGGGATTGATTTCGTCTGTTTCATAATGGCGTGGAACCGGGTGGGCAACGATGGGTCAGGTGGTTTACTCGGCAGCTTCCAATAGAAAAAGCATCTATGAGCAGGGAAGAGTAAAGGCTATGCTTCGAACGGGACGAGCATATAATGTCCGTAGGACATGTAAGACATGCAATATGTACATAACCACTACCTGTGTTGTTCCTGCCTCTAAGAAGACAGTTCTCACTCACGCCTTGTAGCACAAGTCCAAGAATCCCTTGGCCAAGTCGACCACAACGCTCTTATTCGGCAAGCTCCCCGCAACACCGTACAGCGCTGCCGCATCCCCCGTCGCGGCGCCCCTGGCCCCCTTCCCCTGCACAACCCTCACCCTCTCCTTCTCCCTCTCGGCCTCGACGACCTCCTCCAAATCTTTTGCCAGGCGCTCCCAGACCTTGACGATGGGCAGCGTCACGGCCACGTGCATGGCGGGCGGGTTCTGCAGCGCGTTGAGGTGCCAGCCGCGTGCCGTCATGGCGTCGGCGATGTCGTAGATGTTGAGTTCCCTGGCGCGGAAGGCGACCACGCTCACGAGCGGGCGGCCGAGGACCTCGAGCTCCGGGTTGGAGCCGATGCGCTCGGCCAGCTGCTTGGCGCAGCCGACGATGCGGGTACAGGCGTCCAGGTAGCCCGACTGACCCACCGAGATGAGGGAGGCCCAGCAGGCGGCTAGGAGGGCGCCAGGGCGGGAACCGGCCGCGCCGGGGGAGGCGTAGACGCCGCCCGACCAGGAAGGGTCGACGAAGTACTGGTAGGACCGGAGCTGCTCGGTGCGGTACAGGACGGTGCTGTTGCCCTTGGGGGCGAAGCCGTACTTGTGCGTGTCGCAGGATATGGACGTCACGCCCTTGAGCCTGAAGTCGAAGGGCTGGGTCTCGAAGCCGGCCTGCTCCAGGAAGGGGACCAGGAAGGAGCCCAGGCAGCAGTCGACGTGCAGGGGCACCCGGCGGCGCAGGGCGACCTTGGAGAGGGCCGAGATGTCATCGATTATGCCGTGCGGGAAGTTGGGGGCGCTGCCGACGAGGAGGACGGTGTTGGGGTTTATGAGACGGGCCACGCGCCGGACATCGACTTGGTAGTTGGGCGCCGGGCAGGGCACGAGGTTGATCTTGATCTTGAAGTACTCGCCTGCTTTGCGGAAGGCGGTGTGGGCTGTCTCTGGGAGGATCCTGCAATCAAACAGACTTTGAGTCAGTGGTCAAGGGAAAAGAGAGGGTTAAGCCATGGATAGGGTTGGGCGTACATCTCGGGCTCCGTGACACCGCGCTCAGCGTAGGCCTTCTGCCTCGCACTTAGACAAGCCATCAAAATACTCTCGGTGCCACCAATCGTACATGTGCCCGCAGCTCCGGGTGGCGCGTTGAACAGGTTCAGCACCATGGACACAATCTCGGCCTCCATCTTCCTCACGCCGGGGAAGACGTCTGGATGGATCGGGTTGGCCACCGTGAACTTCCCGTACGCCTCAGTCTGCAGGCGCATCAGGTCTTCCTCGCCGTGGTACACCGCGCCGCTGACGTATCCGTCCTCCCAGCGCGTGTGGTCCATGTTGGCCAGGGTGTCGAGCTCCTTGCGGACCGCCTCTTCGGACCAGCCCTCCTTCGGTAGAGTGAGGTATCGTGTAGCGTTAGCCGGGACCATCTTGGCCGACATCTTGGCGACAGCCTCATCGATCTGCTTGCGTACGGTGGTGCGCACGCCTGGCAAGCGGAGGAAGTAGCCGTACAGCACCCGGTACGCGTCCGTGTAAAGTTCGACGATGGTGCCGAGGAGGCCGCGGCCCTTGAGTTTCCATATCGCTCTGCGGGTCCAGCGGAGGACGAAGAGGAAGAAGACGATCTGGCGGATTCTAGAGGTCGTCAAGGCGTCAGTGGTGAGTCTTCTCAACATGTCCTTTTGGACGGGAGGAGCTGGAAGGATGAGACACACAGATCAACACTCAGCAACTGCAGCGGATTGCTCCAGACCGGCCGGGTCCGGGCCTGGTTCCTGACATTGTTGAAGCTCTCCCTCAAGCTCACGGGCATGCGCGAAGTCCCTGGCATGTTGGCGTCGCGAATCGAGCTCTATACAGACTGCGGCATGTTCAAGTCCGAGTTCATGGAGTGGACGTGAGAGACATGGAAGATTGACAGGGAAAGTGCAGGGTCAAGGTGCGCGGTAAATCATTGATGCAGCCATTGACTCCGTCCCCGCTCCCGCGGTCCCCGGCCCAACTTGGCCCGCACTATGCCGCTTCCTCCAACATCCCGATCACATGTCCGAGAAGAATGTCGTACCTTCGGCTTTGTTGCCGTTTGCAGATAGCACGCCTCGCTTGTTACATTCGCAGATAGCCAACAGTCGCGCGCCGAGGATATGATAAACTCAGGCATGTCTGCTGCTTAGAATATAGAAGTAGTTTTTATGCTCTCTCAAGCTGACTATTATGTGTGAGGAGATGTTAGTATATTCCCCCGTCCAACAATAACTAGGAGAGTCCAACGACACCAGTCACCCTAGATATAGAGACGCTGTCATCCTCTCTCACCCCAAGTCCAGAATTATCGAAGCCCCAAACGCCGAGTCTAAACTCCTCTACAAAGGTGCCATTCCCTCATCCAATCGACTTGTAAACGCCCCTTCGCAATGTGTTACACAAACCGTGAGACGATGCTCGGGTATTCGTCAAAATGTTATCATCCAGATATTGAGCCGCCGAGCCGAGACGTGAAGTTCAGTCTCCCGCCAACCCACCACCACTGTTCCGTGCTTTCAGCCCTCATGCATTCTTGAACGAAGTCCGCCACTGCTGCTCAAACGGCTTGGACTCCTTGGCGCATGCCTGCGTGCTCTTCTTTTCGCACTCGGCGAACTTGACAGCGAGGTCGCCCGGTGTGTACTCCACTCCCTTGTCGCTCTTGCTGTAAGAGTTGATGATGTTCTGCGGCACGATGGCCAGCTTCGATAGGATGGTCGGATGCCACTGGACAATGTGTTCCTTCAAAAGAAAGAAAAAAATCAGTCATATGCTCCTTCTTAAAGACTGAAGCTGCCGTCAGGCTTACCAATGCATGCGTCTCCGCTTTCTGAAAGTTATAGCTCCGATAGATAGGATCAAACCATGTCTCAAGGAAGAACTCGGCCCACTCCCCGTTCCTAACCACAAAGCTGCCCACCGACAGCCCGTCCTTGTCCTGGGTGAGCACAAAGTCCACGTCCTGGCCCTTAAGGTGCGTAAAAGTCTTGATGATGCTGTCGGGCGGGACGACAGGGTGGTCCTTGATCATCAAGGCCTCCAGCCGCGCTGGCTTCATGACGTGCTCTTCGACCTTCAGGGACGGGTTCATGATGAATGCGTCCTGGTCGAGAAACCATATATATGTCGTGTCGGGATACTTGGTCATGGCGTGGCGCATCGCGACCACTTTCGTCCAGGAGAAGGGCGCCCCTTTCAGATCATAATTGCCTATTTTTGGGAAGAATGTCTCGTAGCCTGCCAAACGACAAGAGCGGTCAGTACCCGTAAGATCAGAAATGAGGATAAGAGAAGAGCGTATTACCATGCTTCTCGGCGTACTGTATCCTGTTTTCCCTCACAGCGTCGAGATATTCTGCAGGGTAATGGTGCGACTCGTCAATGACCGTCACGATCACCACCGGCGGTTTCCCCGACGGCGCATGTCGAGCGAGAGCATGCCTCCTTCCGCCCGTGCGCGTGAGTAGGTATATTAGAACGAAGAAAGCAAGCCCAGCGAGGGCTATGACCCTGGCGCGACTCCTCCTCAGCAGTGGTAACCTCGTCGACGATCGCGGAACGAATTTTGGAGGCGTCGAGCTCTTGCGCGGTGGGTATGCGAAATGCATCGCCGGCTGGTTTGCCCAGGACCGGTCCTGGGACTTGTGCAAGGGCGGGAAAGTCTCTGCTGGGTAGAAGAGCGACTCCCGCTCTCGAGATTCTGAACGCAGCTATGCAAAGCTTGGAAGTGTGATCGAGCAAAAGAGCGTGCTGACTTGGGCGCTTCGACGGGATCTCGTATTTGAGGGAGCCCCGTGTCCAATTCTCGCTTCAGCTGGCCGATTGTGAGATAAAGATCCAAGTCACCGAGCAGATAGTCACCGGAAAGACATTGTGATAGAGAGCGAAGGACTAGAGGTGTCGGATATGCATAGGGGACCTCGCTTTCTGTACAATGGGACAGATATATGTCCAAGAAGCAATCGTCCAGTTAATAAGGATCTCGGCACGGATCTTGAATTGATTAAACTAGCCCCGCAGGGGTTAAGGTAGACATCTACCGCACACGGTAGCAGTACTTAAAGGGCCCACCGGAACTCATCTCAGCCACATGCCACAGTAGCTGCGAAGCCACAGAAGCCATACAAGCCACACTTCATCGGTATTGTAAGTGCTTCGTGGCTTTATGAAGATATTGTCACGTAGGCGAAATGGTTTGATGAAACACGGCAAATAGTGAAGAAGAAGCGATTAGTTACTATGCTGTCCTTAGCAAAATCGAAACGTGAACTGAGAGGTGTATCAAGCCTGCCTGCTACATCTTCATCAAAACTAAACACACAAAGGTTTGAAGATTAGCAAAGAGGGTGCGAATCCGAGGAAACACACATAGGAAGGCAAGGACTGACGACAACGTTCCAGCCCAGTTGGAAGCCAAACAAGACGTTTGATTTCCGGGCCGTAGTGAAGTCTTGATCTTTGCACGCAGACACGCCAACACGACACGGGAGCGTGGGTCGTATCAGCTTAAGAGTGTGCATATGGTAAAATAGCACGTTCACCACCAGCTTCTAATAGGAGAAGAGTGTGACGAATACGAGTGGACTTGGGTCAATCAATGCTGCGGGTTGTTAGATACAGCTAGAAGGTTGCTCCTGCAGCTATATGTCCTTCCTCGACTCCTCAGCCGTGCCTGGTGTTGGTTCTGCATCCTCACCCTCATCATCGTCGTCATCGTCATCACCATCCTGCTGGATGTCAAGAACCATTTCATTTGCCGAATCAAGCAGCCGTCTGCTGAAGAGATTGACAAGTTTCCACGTGGCCTTTTACCCAGTCAGCGGATGAATCGTTGCAAAACACCATGGAGTGTAGACTTACCCCCATAAACGTGATTATCCCGATCACGATGAACGCCCAGTTGATCTGCTGGACGCGATCACGGCCTGTATTGCGACGTCCACCGCCGATGTTGGTGCCCCAGCGAAACCAATACCACGGTCCCATGCCGAGAAAAGTCTTGAGGAATCCAAGTAGACCTAAAGACAAGACACCCTTCAAAAAGTGACCCGACCAGGTAAAGGGCTCATCATTATAGACTGGCGCCAGCCCCTCGACGTCCGTGATAACATCGGCAATCGTGTCTGCAACAGTGCCCACCGGATCAATCCACAGGTTGATAATGGGATCAGCAACAAATCCGAGTACGAACACAGCGACAGCCATGATGGCAACCGTCAGAGCCGCACGAGCTAGCCAACTCGACAGCCACTTGCCCATGCGCAGTCGCTCCAGCCGATACTTGAACTTGCATGTCGGACAGCTCCAGTAGTTCCGGTCCTCAAAGGGCTGGGCCTGCCGCCAGGCCCGAAGACAGCCTTCGTGAACGTACTTCTGCGAGCCCTTGCATTTGCATGGACTGATAAGTCGGCCGAGCTCTGGGTCTTCCGAGACGTACCGCACACGGACCTGAGGCGCGAAGAAACCGGTGGCGGAACCTTGCATTTCCGTTACCGGCTGGACAACTTCTAGACAGATCCGACATGTGCGTGGCTTGTAATGCTTCTGGCGCGGACGTGGCCGTGCCTCATCCTGGCGGGGATGGTGGTGGCTGTCTGGAGCTGGGCCGGAGCTTCCGCCGGGTGGGTAATTGTAGGTTTCGTTTGGTCCTGAAGGTTCAGCATCAGCTGTGGGAGTCTCACTGCCCACGTCCATGTCTGTAGGCCAAGACCATTGTGCTCGACGAAATGGAGCGTCACTATCCATTTTCCTTTAACTTTGGAGTGTTGGGCCGGAAAGGTCGGTTGTTGGCTGTTGTTAGTTCAAGGTGCGGCAGAAGTAGGAGGAAAGCAGAATCAGGCCCCAAGCGAGGCTAAGTGGTATGTGTCCGAAAGGAGGCACAAAGCTGAATCACTAGGCTTAAGTGATGAATTGCACTGCACCCCAAACAGGCCTGGGCATTGAGCCTCGTGAGCAACGTGCTCATAGCTGCACTGCTCTGAAAAGGTATCGAGGATACGACTGTCGTCCTGCTCACCACTGAAAGGAAAGGGAAGCAACAGCTGTTATGAGTACCATACTTTTAGAGATGATACGGAATTGCTGAGAACCGGAAAGAGAAAAATCAATCTCCACCTGGGTCTCTGGGTCCAAGGTAGAAGAAGCTTGCCGTGTTTGGCAAGGTACTTCAGGTACATCGGGTACCCAGCGTTCAATTGGCCCGAGCTTCGTTTTAGCGTAAGGCCCAGGCAGGAGAGCTCGACGCGGCAACGGCAAGGCGGCTGCAACTCTGGAGCTTCAACTTCGATGTCCGATATTCCTCAATCTCACACTACATCAAACACGAGCTCACCATTTTCTCCTCTCGTACGGTGACGCAGAACACAAGTCATATCTCTTCAGTCGACTTCGATACCCGCAGCACCTTCATCCACGAGTCTGAAACCGGGATTCGACCAAGATGGCGGATCGGTATTCCTTCTCTCTTACAACCTTCTCGCCCAGGTGAGCTCAAGCCCTGCCCGCTGCATCATATATCGTCAGTACCTAACCGGTTATTAGTGGAAAACTGGTGCAAATAGAGTATGCGCTCAATGCGGTCAATCAAGGAGTGACGGCACTCGGCATCAAGGGTACGGCTTAACCCGCGAGAAGACACACGCGAGGGATGCTAACACTCGTCACAGCCACGAACGGCATCGTCCTTGCAACCGAGAAGAAGTCATCTTCGCCGCTCACCGACCCCAAATCCCTCCAGAAGATCAGTCTGATCACACCCAACATCGGCATGGTCTACGCCGGCATGGGCCCGGACTACCGGGTCCTGGTGGACAAGGCCCGCAAAGTCTCGCACACCAACTACAAGCGCATCTACAACGAGTACCCACCGACAAGAATACTGGTTCAGGACGTTGCGCGCGTCATGCAGGAGGCCACACAGTCGGGCGGCGTTAGGCCCTACGGCGTCTCCCTCCTGGTCGCCGGCTGGGACGAGGGCATCCTCCCGGACGGCGAGGAGGAGGACAAGGAGAACGCGAAGGAGGTCGAGATGGCCGAGACCGCGGACGAGGGCGAGAAGAAGAAGCCGACGGGCAAGACGGGCGGTATCCTCAAGGGTGGGCCCATGCTGTACCAGGTCGATCCCTCCGGCAGCTACTTCCCGTGGAAGGCCACTGCTATCGGCAAGGGTGCGACGACGGCTAAGACCTTCTTGGAGAAGAGGTACACCGAGGGCTTGGAGCTTGAAGACGCCATTCACATTGCGCTCTTGACTCTGAAGGAGACGATTGAGGGCGAGATGACTGGGGAGACGATCGAGATTGGTTAGTACTATCTCCTGGATTAGAATAAGGGGATGTGGTTCTTGTGCTAACTCTGCGAACAGGTATTGTTGGCCCGCCAGCAGACCATCTCCTAGGGGTTGAGGGTGTTGAGGGCGCAAGGGGACCGAGGTTCCGGAAGCTTACACCGTCGGAGATTGAGGATTACCTGACCAACCTCTGATCCGGGAGTAGCATTTTGGCGGGAGGCTAGCAGCCGCCTAGCTGCTCTGTATTAGAAAACGCCAGTACAGATCGAATGGGAGTCTAGAACTGAGACAGCCCGTCCTTAGCACTGGGTTTCTTGAGACAAGATCTCCAGCCAACTGACGGCAGCTTCTCTGTTGAATTGTATAATAGCAAATAGACAGCCGCGCAGGAGCGTACAACAGCCCTCGAAAGTTGATCGCAATTGTTCGGCCGTTATTTTGATACTTCGCTCGCCTGACTTTACTGTCAAGTCCGACGCATATCGAGCCATCATGAAAGCACAGTTCACGTAGGCTTCAAAGGTCGAATGTCAAGCTAGCGCACTGGCATGCATAGCGCGATAGCAGTTGAACTTCAGTTTTGGCACGGGAGGTTAACTGATTCTATAGGCCTTGACCCGAGGCCGTGACCACTGCTCTGTAGGCTCGAGCAGCAAGTCTTCTTCGTACATGATGTCAAAGCAGCACTTGTCCTCCCATTCACTTTACCCCTTCCATTTCAAGGCAGGGGCTTGAATCGCCATGTTCATGCTTGTCGCTGCCATGACAATGCAGTAATAGGGATTTTGATAGACAGTAGCCATCCGTGCCAACGTGTAGTAGCAAGTATGGATTCTGGTCCTGCCATATAAGGCTGGACTACCGAGGAGGAAATACCCCGTTCTCTTTTGGTTACAAGCCATACCTAGACGTCATTGTTCTTCAAGCATCTCGCATCTCCTCATCCTCGCGGACTTTTGGTATGTGTGGTGGCGATTCGTCCGTGGCTTGGTGCAATTCGGTCTCTTCCTCAGAATCAGCGGCCTCTTCGTCCACATCCCAGTTCTTCTCAACAATCAGGAATGAGTTCTTTGGGCCGGCCTTGACAGCCATCACAGTGCTATCGTCCCCAAGATCGAGTTCGACCTCGGTCCAGGTCAGCGCCCTCTCTGCGTCGATGCCAAGTTGGCCGTGCGTGTTGTCGCCGATGACCATGACTCGATCACACTCAGTCAGCACGATGAGGTGAGAGTCGCCAACGCCCACATCACTAATGTCCTTGCCGTCGATATCCACAAGATTTGGAATGCCGTTTAAGCCCTGTATGATGGGCGCTTGAGCGGCGTGGCCACCCCAGCAGTATAGGTCATTTCCGTCTGTCAGGGCGGCAATACAATATCCGTTCGCCGCTATCTTGACGATCTTTCCTGTTGGCAGGTCAATTAGGTCGGGGACTAGGCGAGGGAAGCTAGCAGGGCTGTGAAGGGTCAGTTAGGACCTGGTTCTGCGATATCAAGGTGGAGTGGTGTAGTAGCACCTCGTTGTCGTCACTTGGCGCCCCAGACAGAGAGGGTAACGTGCATCTCCCCATGTAGACACTCGGCCATTGCGATCCAATACCGCGAATCCAACTTCGAACCCTACGAGCTGAATGACCTCGGAGTAGCCAGGAAAGACGGCACAGTCTTCCTCGTCCTCGACGGCCCTCTTCGCCGACTCGTACATTCTGAGGTTACCTGCATGGTCCAGGACTATCGCGTAGCTTAGCAGGTACGCCGCAGGTCAAAGAGAAGGATAGCATACCAGTGACCTTGCCGTTGGCTGCCTCTGCGGTCAGCCGATACGAATCACGCCTTGGAGGAGTATGCAGGGCCTTCTGCTCCGGGCGTATGGCTCCCGCGATTAGAGTCTCGGTGCTAGTCGTTACTGTTGGGGGCTGTCAATAAGCAGTGGTAAGCATAGAATCACTATCGAAGCACTTACCCAAGGTGTAAGAGAGGTATGACTCAACATCTCTGAAGTCGTTGCTCCAACTGCTCAGAATGGGAGTAAAGACAGTTAGATCCCTAGGCTCCTGGGGTGCACGACATTTAGGCTTGAAAAGCACCTGACTCCAAGCGTTCAAGCCGGCCGCGCGGAGCTCTGTCCAGCCCATGGCAGCTATTCGCTGAAGACATTGTCAGATATGTCTCGGTGCGATCCGACAAGCAAGACAATCTGTGGTCTAATGGCGTAATGTGAGTATTTGCGCAAGCGCCGAGACTTACATGCGGTGTGACGACGTGACTTCGCGTACAAGTACGAATCCTGCTTTAGTCTCCTAACTAGCATTCACAGAAGTCGTCGTGTAAGCCGCTAAGGCAACATCAAACTCGATTCTTCCAACCAAAACTGGATAGAGCATAGATACTGCCGAGTGGAGGGGAAGAGAAACTGGAATGTGGCGGTCAAATCGAGTCAGAAGTTGCCTCTAGACATAGCAAAAGATTTCAATATCGGTCTTGGGTTCCCTTGCTGACCTTACCTTAGGGTAAGTAAGGTACGGTGGCTATATCAACCTAGGTGTCTACTGGGTTACACGCAAGTTACGGAGGAGGTGGGGTTCATGCCTTCCGGTCAGGTCTTGCCGGCCCGGGGGAGAGCAACGGGCATATTCTGAATCATCCATACTTCATTGTAACGGTCTGTCCTCTTCAAAGTTCACCAATACACTATTTTCTGTTTTGCAACATGGCAGCCAGTGCTATCATTGGGGCTACCTTAATTGCTTGGTTGCATGCGTATTTTACGGAGGCCCTATCTAGTAATGGGCCTCTTTGGGCCTCCGAAGAGGTCGGCGGGCCTCCGGCATGCAGCACACCGTCGTTTTGCTCATCTTTGTGGTCGGGCAATTGTGCAACCATGCGCAGATAAATAAAAGTCAACCCACGGACTGCGGCACGCAGATTCAAGACCGGCTGCCGTTTCATCAGTCAGATATATGATCGCCAGATTGCATATTTGCTGTGTATATCCTGTCTTCTGCGAAGTCCCCGTTTCGCGGTGTTTGACACTCCGTGCGTCACCGGAGACACGACGCGTAAGACAGAGCTGCACTTCTCCTTCACTCAGAGCTAGCTTTTGTTCGTCTCCACGCCGCGCAATAGCCTCTCGTCATCGTGTTGTGCCTCATTCGCGCTTGCTGAATCACCCACAGTTCTGCAAAGTCGGAATCATGGCTTCTGACGATGAGTGGTCTTCATCCGGATCGGCCTCTGGCCCGGCCGAAGATGATATTGATGTTCCGCCACATCCTCCTCTAGAGACATTGTATCAAGATGAACCCCTGGAGGTTACTGATGAAGATACATCGGATGCGAGTTCCACGGGGCCAGACACAGCTAATCCCGTTGTCATGTCTGCACGGGCATACCAGCTCGAGATGCTCGAGGAGAGCATGAGAGGGAACACTATTGTGGCTGTACGTCTGGCATCTACCACCCAAACCCCTGCCTCGCTAATATGACGGTCCCTATCAAGATGGATACGGGAAGTGGCAAGACGCAGGTGTCAGTGTGCCTTGTTGTCGTCCCATCGTCAAGTGCTGTCTAACGAACGATTAGAGCCGTGCTTCGTATCCAAGCTGAGCTGGAGCGGAGTCCGAAGGTAATCACGGGGAATACCCTTGCCGTGTATTGATGGTACATCTACTGACGAGGGCGCGTTTAGCGGATCTGGTTTACGGCACCGACTGTGGTCCTAGTTGATCAACAACTTGACCGAATAAAGGAACAGATACCGTCCGTTATCTCTAAGCGGCTATGTGGCGATGACAACGTGGACACTTGGTCTAGCCAGAGGATCTGGGATGCTTTTCTTGAGAACGTCCGCATTGTCGTATCACCGCCCGATGTCCTGCTCAATGCCCTGAAGCATGGTTTCGTCAGTATCACATCGTTGTCACTCATTGTCTTCGACGAAGGTGTGTTTTGCAGCCCAGCCAAAACCCTGTACACATACTTACTGGGATTCCACAGCGCACAATTGCAAAGGCCAGAACGGAGGCGCGAGAATTATGAAGGAGTTCTATCGACCAGCAAAAGAAAAGGGTATGACCGTGCCTCATATTCTCGGGCTGACAGCGAGCCCCATCATCAGCTCCTCCAGAACGGATCTCGAGATCTTAGAAAGCACTCTAGACGCCCGCTGCCGTGCTCCGAAAAGACATAGGGAAGAGCTTCTTTCCCACGTCAGCATTCCGGAGATGTCCATTGTTATATACGGTCCGCCTGAGACCGCGGCTGCGCCTGTCTTCACCCGGTCCATGGCTAGTCTACGCAACGCGTTTGCGAATATGAATATTTTGGAAGATCCCACTATTCTCAGACTCAAGGCCAACCGGACACGACGGAGTAAAGACGAGCTTTCGAATAGATTGAAAAAGAAAGACACTAACGCGCAAAACTTGATGAAAACGTTCTTGCACTCGAGCATTTCGATCATGCAACAGCTGGGTCCATGGGCTGCAGACTTCTACATTCACAGAGTTGTATCAGTTTTCTTGTCTGCTAGTTTCAAGCCAGATGGTGCTCCAGTTGATGATACTATCAATGATGACACTCGCTACCTCGGCATGATATTCCGTACCCTCGAAGCACAGGCTCCGCCTAGCACACCGACAGAAATATCCAGCAAGATGCAACATCTCATTGAGACACTCAAATCATATGAAGGAGACGTCACTGGTATCGTATTCGCCCAGGAACGGACTACAGTCGTAGTGATGAGCCACCTGTTATCGCTGCATCCCATGGTGCGTGGTCGGCTCAAGGTCGCGTCTGTGGTGGGAACCTCGCAATATCGCAACAAGAAGCGCGATCTCCTGGAACTCAACGACGGTGATGCTCAGGAAACACTACAGAAATTCAGGCACGGAAAGATAAACCTGCTGGTGGCTACAACGGTGCTCGAAGAAGGTATCGACGTGCCCGCGTGTAACGTCGTCATATGCTTCGAAAAGCCGAAGACACTGAAGTCCTTTATCCAGCGCAGGGGCCGGGCAAGGATGAACACATCCAAGCTCGTTCTGCTCCTTGATCACGAATCCAGGGCCGCCGCTGCGGAGTGGCGGGCGCTGGAGTTAGAGATGAAGGCAAGATACGAGGACGAAACGAGGCAAATTCGACTCATACACGAGGTTGAGGAGTCAGAACACCCCGACTATCCTCCCTTGGAGGTGGAAGGTGAAGATGGCCGACTAGCTCGTTTGACGATTGATGATGCAAAAGCTCACCTTGAGCACTTTTGTGCCACCCTCTCGTCGCGCAAATTTGTCAACTTTAGGCCCTACTACATTATCCGCACCGTTGGTAACGACCAAGATCCGCTGAGTCCATCTGCCTTGCTCAAGGCCACAGTTCACTTGCCTGTGTCCTTGCCCCCTGAATTACGTCAGGCAGAGAGCCTGCGCGAATGGAGATCAGAGAAGAACGCCTGCAAAGATGCAGCGTTTCAGGCTTATATGGCTCTATACGCCGCAGGACTGGTCAATGACCATCTCCTGCCGCTTAGAGAGTCTGATATGTTCAGTGACATCGAAGCTCGGCCTGGAATCACGACTGTTCGGGAGCAGCTCGATCCCTGGCCGATGGTCGCGTTAGCTTGGGAACAGAACAAGGCCTTGGATCGGCAGACCCTAGTATTTTCTGACGCAGACGGTGTCAATCGAGCGGAACTGGATCTATTTCTTCCAGTCTCGATACCACAGCTCCCCTTGCTGACTCTTTACTGGGATGCCCATTCCAAATGGACAATATCAATGCAACATCCGTCAGAGCACCCTCCCACCCAAATCAATTCGGCGGGTGGACCTCGGAACGACATGGAAACCTTGGTCGCCCTAGCATATGGGCACCGCGGAGACAGATACGTCGTTAAGGGGAAGAGACACATGCTCTGTGTACTTTCTCGGAGCGTCATGCTTACTAGAGACGGTATCGGAGCGCATGATTTTGACCCGGTGTCGTTTGAGAGGCTCAAGGAGAACCACCTTGTTCGAGATGTGGCGAACTACAACCACCCCTACTTCTTTGCGCAGTTGCTCCCATCTAAGCCACCCACAGAGTTGATAAGAAAGCCATCCGTCAACCACGACGAGCTCCCAGAACAAGTGCCCTATGTCGTGGTGCGAAACTGGCCCAAGAAGACTGCCTACTTCTACCGACCGGCACAGGCCCCTGAGCCGGCCATCACGAAACCGTATCTGCGAGTCCTTCCGGCAAGCGCTGTCAAGGTCGATGCTATACCGTCAATATATGCTCGGTTCGGAATGTGTATCCCTTCGCTGCTCCACACCCTAGAAGTATACTTTGTGGCTACAGAACTCCAGACGCAAGGGCTGGAACAGCTCCAGTTGGCAGACTTGCAGTTGGTGGCTACAGCGATCTGCACGCCGGCTGCCCGCATGCCTATGAACTACGAGAGGATAGAGTTTCTAGGTGACTGTGTCCTCAAGCTCACTGCTACCAGCAATTGCCTGGCTCATCGTAAGTTCTCACAGTGATGTTATGGCTATTGACTTACCGCTGACTTTCCGTAGACCCAGACTGGCCAGAGGGCCTTCTCTCGCTCATGAAGGACGCTTTCGTATCTAACTCACGGTTGGCGAAAGCCTCGCTAGAGTTCGGTCTAGATCGGTATATCATCAAGAAAGCCCCCACGCAAGAGAAATGGAAGCCAATGTACGTCGAAGACCACCTCCACGTCTCGGCGTCCATGGAAGGTAAGCGAACAATGTCGACCAAGACCCTAGCGGACGTGGTCGAGGCCCTCGTCGGGGTGTCGTACCTACAGGGCGGTCTGGAGAAGGCGCGGGAGTGCATCGAGCTCTTCATGCCTAAAGACAAGTGGAAGAGTATCGGCACTGCGCGAGAAGCGCTGTACGACGGCGCTCCGGCGGGGATGGCCCTCCCGGCGACGATGGGGCCGCTGGAGGAGCTAATAGGCTACTCCTTCCGCAAGAAGGCGCTCCTCGTCGAAGCCATGACGCACTCTTCATACCGCGTCCCTGGCACACACGCATGTCTGGAGCGGCTCGAGTTCTTCGGTGACTCGATACTGGAGTACCTCGTCGTCCGCCGTCTGTTCGGCGTCACGGCGCCTAAGCCGCTGGCACACTGGCAGATGCACCTCCTTAAGACGGCGCTCGTCAACGCGGACTTCCTTGCCTTCCGGGTCATGGAGTGGTCCGTCGCCGTGGCGCGTAACGAGGTCGTCGCCGAGAACCCGGACAGCGAGCCGATCACCATCGAGACCACGGCGACGCGGCTGCCTCTCTGGAGTTTCATGCGGTATTCGTCGACTGACCTGGCGCTGGCGCAAAAGGCGGCCGGGAGGCGCCATGCGGCGCTGCGAGAGGATATCGAGAGAGCCATGACGAGCGGAGATCGGTACCCATGGGCGCTGCTGGCGAGGCTGCAGGCGCAGAAGTACTACTCGGATGTGTTTGAGAGTCTGTTGGGTGCGGTGTACGTTGATTCCGGGTCGTTTGAGGAGTGCGACAACGTCCTGGAGAGAGCGGGAATACTGCCGTACCTGGAGAGGATGTTGAGGGACGAGGTGAGGGTTTGGCATCCGAAGGAGGAGCTCGGACGGTTCGCTGTCTCGGAGAATGTGGAATATATCATTGAGGTGAATGAGCCAGAGGATGACGGTGTTAGGGAGTTCACCTGCCGTATCCTGGTTGCGGACACAGTTGTTGCTGATGTTAGGGGTGGTGTTAGTCGGGAGGAGGTTAGGACTAGGGCGGCAGAGGAGGCCATCAGGTTCTACGATGGCCTTGGGAGAAAATGAGCCCAGGAAATATAGTTAAGCTCTCTCGAAAGAAATTCGAGGCTCTCCGTTTGACGAAAGAGAAAGAGACTGAAGCAGGATACGAAGCAATATTGCGATTGCAAAGATCTGTTCAGTTAGACTCAGATTCATTCACCTTGATGGATACCGGTTAGCAATGTTTCCTCGGCATTTGCAAAGCAATCTCATTGGGTGTTTCATGCATGGTGAACTGGCTGCAGACTCTCGGTGGTCTAAAACTGCCCGACCATGCAGCCCTGGCAGGGCTTGCATTCGCTGGCGTCATGCATTGCATGGCCGATTGGAGTCGTCCACGTTACCATGGCATGGCGTCGGGTGAACACGCCTTCCATAGATCAGTGAACGCCCTCGCTTATGTTTGGTATGCTGGGTCGGTTAGCAGTAGCTTACGGCTGCGATACACAGTCTGAGACAACTGAGCGATGGTTCACAGCTTGTCGAGCGGAATGATAAGCCGGCAATCGGCCCCGAATGTGTGTCGTCAATCGTGCATCTGGCAGCAACCGACGCATAGCAGGGGTTAAGCCACTCATGTCGCAGGGTGAGAATCGGAGCCAGGTCGTGGCGTCTCCAGCCAAGTCGTGCCACATCATCCCATCCTTGCCACCCACCCTTAGGCTTGGCTTACCCGGATATCTTCAGCTTGTCTGGTCAACTTGGCAGAGTTGGTACTGTAGCTCCGTTTTGACTTCGAGCCGCGTACTTGACGGTTGCAGGCCGTGGCGAAAGATGATGACTTTGACTCGCAATGCCTTTGTTCGTGTTGAATGCTGGCGAGATGGGGACTAAGGTACCTAATTGCCAAGAACTGGTCGCTGGGCCAGCCGGAGGACTCCATACGGGAGGGAAAAATAACCGGCGGTGGTTGATGAACGATGATGAATTTAAACAAGACAGCGTCATTCTAAGGCAGAAGGCCTTAACAAAAAAACGCATTATAGCGACCCAGCATCGTCATGACGAGGTCCTTCTTTGATGCTCCACGCAGATTTCGTAGCACATAGTACTGTGTAGTAGGTAATTGGTTAGATCTGTTAGCGTACCAGAATTGAAGACACTCTGGGATCGCCGTTAGGCCTGTTTCATCGTTTTGGGTTGGAATGCAACGACGGCCACACATAGAGATGTGGCTGTGCTTGACGTCGCCTTCGTGGTGACCACAATTGACGCAATACAGCATCTTGAGGCCTGGCTTGCTGGGACCTCAGAAGCAACGAAGGGGGAGGCATCACAGCAACTGAGATCGTGGAGCTGTCGGCCTCCCTTGTCTCGTCTTTTCGCGATGGAATCGATGTGGTAGCAATCAAGCGATTGACCGTCGCTCTCTCATTTCGGAAAAGAAACGGCTGGTTTCCCTTACGGGCAAGTACGACGACACTATGGCCAATGAGAGCTTTACAATGCAGGTGGGCTGGTTCCTGCCGTAGCCCCAGGGATGAGGAAGCGACCCGTTGCGCCAGCATTAACTGTTAAATTTGCGGGGGCCTTTCACCAGACCACCGAGACCAGCAGCTGCCACCTTTTCCTTCCCCATTTTCCACCCTTAATTAGCAGCGTCCCCAAAAAACTAGAGCTGCCACTTCGAGCTTACTCCTGCCATTGTGTTAGTTCCCATCACCACAACAATAACAACAAACACCACCAGCAGATTGATACGATATCCTTGCTGTCTGACGAGAAGCTCAACGGGGCGGAGGGAGAGACGTGATTGAATTGCTATATCGATATTCGAAGGGCGGGTACAAGAAGAGGAGGCTGTTTCAATCGGAGTTCGCGAAGGAACGAGATAATCGCATAAAAGCCACACCTTGATTCAAATCGCATCGCCAACCACCCGGCCCCATTTTATCCCTTCTGCGACGGGTCTTGCTCTCGTAGCCACCATCGCCTATCAATCACGGCTCTAATCATCCAACATTTATTCGCGTATCAGAGGTCTGTTAGAGTTGGGCAGCCGAGCATCTCGCGTCAAAGACTCGGTTACAGTTTCAGAAGTCGTTAGCGATAGGCAACAACAACACCGGGCGCTTGTCGCTGCCAAACGCCACGATGGGCTCAACACAGTTCGGGAACTTTGAGGTACGAGAATTGTCCCTGTCTACCACGCTCTGGTCACTCTCAGTCCAATTGCTAACTGGCGCTTATGATCGCAGAGCTTCTGTCGAGACGCCACATTACCTGTCTGCAACGTACGTACCCCGAATTCGTCGTTCCGTTGCCGTCGCATGCGATACCTCCTTTTTGCGTGCAAGTACTGACAGGACTGGTCCATTACAGTTGCTCTCAGACTCACACGACCAGACGGGACCATGGGGCGGTTGTCAATTGACGGGAATATCTTTGAGCGGAGGACGTCATCTGGGTAACTTAGGTACGACTGAGGAAGAGCCGCTTTGCTTGAGGATCGCCGGACGAGAAACTAATGCAAATATAGGCTCTATATTGCTTTGTGGTATTGCCATAGCGTCCTCGATATACTTGATCCTGCGGTCTGAGCGGAAAAGGGCAGCCGTTGGCAGAAGGTGACTCCGCTTCACATAGCCCCCTTCGAGTTGTGACTTTGGCTGACAAACTGAGCAGAGAAATGCAATTGTTCCTTCTGGGCTACATTATAATAGAAATATGCGAGATATTCACAGTTGGCGAGTTTCCGTTAAGCTCAAAAGTGCGAGTGGTAGGTCTCCCTCGCCATGATTGGGAGTTGCACGGTTGCTGAATGTTAACATAACCACAGGCCTTTACCGGTATCCATATCGGATTTATCATTGCAACGACTTGGATCCTCATGTTGAACGCGGTTGTGGGGTACCAAATTATTGACGACGGTACACCACTATCACTGGGACTCATAGCCGGTACCGCTCTAATCTTGCTCATCGGCACCGGCTACATTGCCTTGGACACTGGCTACCACTGGACCGGCTTCTGGAACAGCAGCTACCAATTGCCAAATCGCAACATTGCATTGTATGTGCTATACCAACTGGCGCCGCTCATCTTCCTCGTCGCTTTCTTCATCCTGGAGGCCATTTTGGTCCTCCGAGTACTTGGCGAGGTCCGCCCAATGGCGTATCTTACCGGTGCTGCCATCCTCTTCGCACTTGGCCAGATATTCAACTACGTCATCAGTCGGTTCATCTGCAACGGGACAATGGGCAAGATCGACGGAACCCTTTTCGAAACTCTTTTCACGCTCCTGTCGGTTGTACTCATCTGGATCTTTTGGTCTAGCATCACTGAAGATGACTGGCCAATGCCTGTTGGCAACACGTACCCATAGCGTGGTGATACGCGGATTACGACCTGAATACATGCAACAATTGGGAAAATGGAGTTTTGAACGGTTGGAGGTTGTTTCGTCATCTAAGACCCTTGGAAAGGACGGCGGCCCCGAGGACGACGTACGACCGAAAATGATTGCTCTGGGCATTTTGATGCTCTTACTGTTTAATTACTAACTGACACCGACGCCCGCTCTTGGACTATGATGGGAACTGGTTGGATAGCACTCTATTCTGGCGAGCAGGCTTTGGTGTGGAAGAAGTCATGGGACGAGTGGGCTTGTGGCATGGGACTTATGGTACGAGAGACGGCATTTTGCATGCTTATGGAACCTGCTGTGGTTCTGAGAGAACGAGCGAGCGCGGTTTCGAAAGCCTGTCTGGATTTTGTTGCGCTTTTCCACGTATAGCAGCATGACTTTAGTATACCCCCAGTCGGACGACTAATGCATATAGGTCGCGGCTCACTGATAGAACAATTCATAACGCCGTTTCTGGCGGATTTCACTCCTTAATTCCCGAATGCAAGATCCAAGACGTACAGTGAAGTACTTAGGCATGGAGGTAGAAGGGCAAACTCGTATCTTACGAGAGAGCCAAGGTCCAGTCCAGGTCTTGATTCTTATTGGTTGGTCTCGAAGTTCAAACGATGCAAGGCTACCATGACGCATGCCTAATTATGCAGCCTTGCCCATCTCTTTCCACTTTACATCCATTGTTTGACCTCACACTTTCACATTTTATTAACGAACTGAAGTTGCGTGCCTTCTTTCAGGCTAGAGGTCAGGCAGGTTTTGAGTAAACTTCGTTCCTGGCCCAGGAAGGTTACCGCCAATTTGCGACGAGAAGCATGGCCGAATCCGATGGCGAATACGTCGAGGAATTATCTGACGATGACGAGATACGCGCCGCCGCCGCTACCTCTTCAACGCAAGTCGAGTCGAACTATGGCACACGATCAAAAGGCGACGTGCCCTCCCGGCGCGACCGCGGCAAGAAACCCCAAGATGGTCGACGGAGGGCGGCTTGGGAGGACATGCACAGGTCATGGGAGGACGTCATACGGGACGACGAAGGGAAAGCAGGCTATACGATAGACCAGCTGATAGACGAGGAGAAGAGGCGGCGCCTTCTCCGGGACACCACACCACTGCAGAGGGGCATCATACGCCATCTGATGCTCGTCATCGACATGAGCTTTGCCATGACAGAAAAGGACCTCTTACCAACCCGGTATCACCTAACACTCAACTATGCGGTCGAATTTGTACGGGAATACTTTGAGCAGAATCCCATCAGCCAGCTAGGCATAGTAGGCATGAGGGACGGCGTGGCGGTGCGGATTAGCGACATGAGCGGCAACCCGGCCGAACATATCGAGCGGCTGCGATTTTGGCACGACCAGGAAATACCATCCGGCCATCCGAGCTTGCAGAATGCGCTGGAGATGTGCCGCGGTGCGTTATTGTACGTATCAAACCTTTTCCCATCTTGCGCAAACCTGAGCTAACAGCTAATCCTACAGTCATGCTCCTTCCCATGGAACCCGCGAAGTCCTGATAATATACGGTGCCCTGCTGTCCTCCGACCCGGGCGACATCCACGACACCATCGCCGCGCTAATAGCAGACCGCATCCGAGTGTCCATCATCGGGCTCTCGGCCCAGGTCGCCATCTGCGCCGAGCTGTGTACCCGCACCAATGGCGGCGACGACAGCACCTACGCCGTTGTCCTGCACGAGCACCACTTCCGCGAGCTGTTCCTGAAAGCCACCACACCGCCGCCCACCCTGAAGTCGGCGCCTCCCTCCTTGGCACAAGTGCATGCGCAGAACGGTGCGCAGGACAGCAACGGCAACGCCAGCCTCCTCATGATGGGCTTCCCATCACGCGCTCTTGCGCCGAGGGACGTCCTAACCCTATGCGCGTGCCACAACAAGCCGGGTAGGGAAGGCTACGCTTGCACACGCTGCCGCGCCAAAGTCTGCCGCCTGCCATCCGAGTGTCCGGCCTGCGGGCTGACGCTCATTCTTAGCACGCACCTCGCCAGGTCATACCATCACCTCTTTCCCCTACGCCTCTGGGTCGAGGTCTCGTGGGCCGAGGCGGCAAAGTCGAGTTCCGTGGCGTGCTTCTCCTGCCTCGTCCCTTTCCAGACCCAGGCGGGCGACAGGGCGGCGAGGCAGGCGGCGGAGGGCAAGCAGCAGAAGGCGGCCAAGGGTGCTGCGAAGGACCACTGGGACCAAGCGCCCCCACCGAAGGGCGTAAGCGAGAGCGGGAGGTATAAGTGCCGGGTGTGCGGTAATCACTTCTGCATCGACTGTGACGTGTTTGCGCACGAGGTCCTACACAACTGTCCCGGGTGTCAGAGTGATACGAGGGGACAGATGACGGCGCAGGGCGACGAAATGGAGATTACGCTGGAGGCTGAGACTGTTCCGGCGGCCGATGCTGGTAATGGGTTGAATGCAAATGGGCACAGCGTTTTGAGGGACGACATGGGTAGCGGACAGCCGGATGGGTTTTTGGCTCCGCAGATTGGTTGAAGGAGCTTTGTCGCATTGGAGGTTGTACTATTTTGGTTGGTGAGGAAGGCAAGGGTCATTGCCGTCGGCGTCAAGAGGACTTGTGACATTGGGAAAGGAAAGGGGGCCATCGTCGGGGAAATTGAACCTCAAACTGACGCTGTTGGCAACTATAAGATTTATACGACTAAGCCTCTGAAGGTATTCTTTTTCACCTTTGCAGAGGGCGTAGGCTTACTAAATACATGGGAAGTATGGGAGGGACGCTCGCTGGTGGTCAATAAAGACCGTGACAATCAACAATCATTGTTCTCGTCAATCATACCATCTTCTCCTCCTCACAGATTTCCGCGCTCAGCTTGCTCCCTCTCGATAGCCTCAAACAAGCTCTTGAAGTTACCAGCGCCAAACCCATCGAACTCATTACGCTGGATAATTTCAATGAACACCGTCGGCCGGTCCATCAGCGGCTTAGTGAACAGCTGTAGCAGGTACCCCTGTTCATCATAGTCGATCAGAATATTCAAACTCTCGAGAACGTCAAACTCCTCCTTCAGCTCCCAGTTGCGCTTCTCCGTCTTTAGCCTGTGGCGCATCGTCTCGTAGTACGTCTCAGGTACGCTGATAAACTCGACGCCCCGGGCGCGCATGGCTGACACCGTGGCCACGATGTCCTTTGTCAGAAGCGCAATGTGCTGCACGCCAGGACCAGAGTTGAAGATGACGTACTCCTCGATCTGGCTGCGCTTCTTACCGGGGGCGGGCTCGTTGATGGGCATCTTGACCAGGTTGTTCTCCGACGCCATGACGATCGACGACAGGGCCGAGTACTCGGTCGAGATTTGGCTGTCGTCGACGGACCAGAAGCGGTGGAAAGATAGGCACTGCTCATAGAACGCGCAGGCGGAGACCATCTCGTTCCAGTCCTGGTTGCCGACGCAGTGGTCGATGCGGGCCAGCTCGACCTTGGGCATGGCTAAGCTCGTCGACGTCTTTTTGGGGGCGGCGGCGCGGAACCCGGGCAGGAAAGGCCCGGTGTAGTGTTCTCGCGAGATAAGGGTGTGCGTCGTGTCGCCGTACGTGCGGATCACCGCCGTCGTTACGTGACCGAACTGCTTGTCGACCAGGCGCTTGGGCGGCTGGACGGCATCGGCACCTTCTGCAACAGCTTTGTAGTACACGCCTTCCACGTTGTCAACCTCAAAAGCCACATCCTTGACAGCGTCGCCGTGGCGCTCCAGGTGCTCGTGAATTTCCCTGAGTAGTTGCCTCTCGTCATCCGAAATAGGCTCGTCGTCAGGGAGGTATTTCTGTGACCGGAGCGGAGACGTGAAGACAAAACGGATCTGTCCGTTGCCGACCACGTAAGAGGCGAAGTATCGGCTGCCAGTCTCAAGACCGCGGTATGCGAGCGTCTCGAAGCCAAAGACTGTGCTGTAGTATGATGCTGCTTGCTTGGCGTTGCCCACCCACCAGGTTACGTGGTCGTAACCGGTGAAGTTGCCGCCGCTCGGCCCAACGGCGTATTCATCGTGGCCATCAGAGGAAGAAGAGTATGCTGCAGAGTTTCTTGGCGAGTCTGTGATAGCAGATGGGGGCATGCTCACAAAAGGATGTCGAGGGGTAACTAGACACTGGGACTTGCAAATGTTTTGTAAGGAGAAAGTGTATAGATAATGATGCTCCTGATATGGTAATTTGGAGACTTTTGTACGTATGAGTATAAGTAAGTGATACGAACAAGCGTCCAAAGAGGCGAGGGGGCAGGTTAAAGTAGCTGTTGGACAGGAGAGAGATAAGTCAGCTTGTCCATGGTAGGCATCTTAAACCTTCCTTTCTGGTAAATCGCCCCAGGTAACGACGACCCATCGATGCTGACCCTAATCAGCGTCATGTGCTGTCCTGCTAAGCCGAGCAATATGCTTTTCAAGTCTGGAGACACAGCATAGTTCCGAAACACAAGGGCTGCCGATGGGGAGCTGGACACTGGCCAGTACCTGTCTCATGGCAGGATCCATATCAATCCCAGGGTAGGTAGAGTCAAAACGAGACAAGATCTCTGATTGGCAGAGAACATGCGATGAGAGCATTCAGAACCGAACCCTCCGAGATGATTGATCGACAGTGCGGAGGGGATGATGGTTGTCGACGTCCAAAGGCACGAAACTCTAAGGCGCCAGCAAGGCGGAACTTAGACCGTTGGGGTTCAATCCCTTCGCAAGCCGAGGGAAGCCGACGCTGACCGTCAGCCGCGTCCTGCCATTCTGACGCGGAACTACACTTGCGTTCCACACCACCCGCTGGCCGGTGCTGACTTCCCTAATTTGTAGGTCAAGGACATAGGTACTTCAGACTGCAGAATAGGATGTCGTGTACATCTGGGGGTTTGAATGCAAGTCAAATCAAGTTTGACTTCGGGCTCTCCCTCTTCGCCGTCAGCCGAATTGGTCCCTTTGAAGAACATCCAATGTCCGTATTCCATAGTTGCCTGTAACTTGTCAATCAGCATTCCACAGTCTGCATTTGTAGTTTCAAGAAATCCTTTGAAAACTTGTCAACTTCTTATTCAGCACTATCATCGGCGTCGTCCCAGATAAGCTTCCTCTCGACATATCCAGTTTCGCTATGGCGTACAGGTCGCTGAGCACGCGCGATATCCACGTCCTCGAGAAGATAAAAGACCCGGAATCAGATCCGTCCGCAGGGGTATCTATAGACCGGACCTTGCCCCCCGACCCGCATGTCGAAGAGCAGTCCACATATCTTCAAATCGCCCAGCAAGAGAAGGAGATAATCTTCTCGATGCAATCACTCGAGCTCCAGATTGCTGGGCTACGACCCTCATCAGGCACCAATATCGTCGAAGAATACCGCGGATGCATCAAGAACTTGGAGGACCTAATAGAAAGATTCCCTGGATATGCGAGTGCTCGGAATAATCGAGCGCAAGCTCTGAGGCGGCTGTATGGCGATTCGATACTGTGCGCTGACGCAAGCCCGCCGCCGCAAGCCTTGATAAAAGACGCTGAAACAAAGGAACGGTTGCAAGCAGCTCAGACAATCCTCTCAGATCTTGATCGCTCCGTCGAGCTACTTTCTCCCAGCCGGCCAAAGGCGAGCTTATCACCACAGGCGGCGAAAACTCTGTCAATGGCCCATACGCAGAGGGCCGCCATCTACCACATCACTTCCAAACTGCTCTCTTCTGGCCATGCGGTATCCTTGGATGACTCGCGGAGAGAAGCCAGCTGGACCAAGCTGGAGTTTGAGGAGGCTGCGTCAAGAGACTTCGCTATGGGAGGCAGATATGGTAACGAAATCGCAAAGGGCCTAGCTGTGAGCACAAACCCAACAGCCAAACTGTGCGGGCAGATTGTGAGAGAGGCTATGAGGAAGGAGTATGGGCCGGGGTTCGGCGCCTGCGCTACTGAGTGAGAGGCGGCATTGCTCGGTCGCTTCAAAGGCAATTATGCCGGAGTCGGTGTCTCGTCGTCGCGACTGTATTATTGGGTCTGCTTGGAAGTGAAACCGAGGCGTCTGGATGTCAATTAGTTGGGGTTCATTTCCTCGGCACATCATCAAGAATCGAAACGCTACACATACCGACGGCCGGCCTCAAGTATATCACTCGTAGACTTTCCCTTCGCTTTCTCTTCTCGGTTGATCCTCATTGCTGCTGCTCCCAACCCTATGAAGAGAGCAAAGATAGGATCGCCGATTTTGGATATTATGTAGGTTGGTTGCGCCATTATGAAGCTGTTCTAGAGAGTCTCCAACCTCCAATTGCAACGTACAAGAGTTCAACACAGCAGTTCGAGTCAAAATCGCAGATTGATCCTCCTGGAGAGCTAAGACAAGGGAGGGTGAGCGCTAAGCCTAAGGCCCACATAGTTTGAGGTAGCACGTGATATGGTTAGTCACCCAAGCTGGCTCCACTTCGCGTGCTGTGGGAAATTCCACCGCACAATTTCCATTTCGAAAAAGTGATTTCAGCCCGCGACGAAGCGATCTTCAACCTCCGCAACTACTAACGCCCATAACAGCAGAGGTCCGCCAAAATGAAGTTCCTTAAGGTCGGCCGTGTTGCCATTATCACCCATGGTCGTTATGCCGGTAAGAAGGTAAGCGATTTTCTCCGAATACTCTCCTAGCGAAATGCAGACGAGGCGACACACGGGCGAAAGATTTTGCCGACCGCGAACGGCATGACGACGAGTATTGAGCAAGAGTTTGGACACAGAGGAAGAGTCATGATGGCATAATGGGCTATATGCACAATCAGAATAAGGACTGACATGGTTACCCAATTCCAGGTTGTCATCATCCAGCCCGTCGACTCCGGCAACAAGTCACACCCGTACGGCCACGCCCTCGTCGCTGGCATCGAGCGGTACCCATCCAAGATCACCCGGCGGATGTCAAAGGCACGACAGGAGAAGCGTAGCAAGATCAAGCCCTTCATCAAGGTCGTCAACTACAACCATCTGATGCCCACCCGCTACACCCTCGAGCTCGAAGGCCTCAAGGGTTCAGTGACACCCGACACCTTCAAGGAGGTCAGCCAGCGTGAGGACGCCAAGAAGACGGTCAAGAAGACGCTCGAGGAGCGCTACACGAGCGGCAAAAACCGGTGGTTCTTCACTCCTCTGCGTATGTCTCCCCAGTCCTGCGAGCGACACACTTTTGGCACCAAGCTGCAACATTTTTTACTATCAGTCTTCTGATGAATTGAGGTTTCTAATTGAAGTCTGGCTAACCATGAACTCTCGGCAGGCTTTTGAAAGGTTACTCATCGGTTGGGCGGGGCGAATGGTTTTGGGATGTATACAGCATCAATCGGCATTAGACCAAACAAGATGGTTATAGCTGAATTCATGGCAATTGAATGACACCTGACACATGTCTCGATGTACCTCGTGGGGCATCTTGCTCCTGGTTTGCTCATGGTTGGCACCAAGTTCCAAATAAGAAAAGGGCTGGCAGGAACGTGGAGTTTATCATTGATGCTGCATGGGTTTGGGGAATCTTTCGAAGGCCGAACAATGGACTACCGATAAAAGCAACTCTTTCGCCTGGCCGCTCTCGTTTGTTCGTCACCTTAAATTGAGCTCCCCCTTGCGGATTACCTCGATCCCGAACTTTCGCTTCCTGGCCATGCCGAACGCCATGGTCTGTAATCGTTCTTTGCTTCTCCCTCGAGTGGCTTATCGCTCTGTCAAGCTGGCTGTAGTTGATCCGGAGGCACGTAGCAAAATGACCAGAATGATAGGTTTGGCTCTGCTCAGATGATCATTAAGATGGTGCTTCGACGCACAGCAAACACAGCAAAGTATCGATACGATGTGTGGTAACGAGCAGAGTTTGGGACTAATGTGTTAAGTTGTTATGCTTACCACCCCTTCCGGATCGTACTTCAAAGCCTTCCATCACAAATGTTAGGTGCGCAGGCACATAAACTTCCGACATACAGACGTCTAACTGTGCTATTGCGCCTTCTATAAAGTACATCAAATCCGAAAACATGCCCTCGTGATGCACTCATGCAATCCCGAATCCAAACATCTTTTCACGACGCCATTGACTTTCTGCCCATACGAGAGTTACCCTTTGGACCTGCGTCTCCACGAACGAAGATCCATCATGAATATGCGGATCAAAAAAGCATGAAATCCCGCGTCGTCTTCAAGGCGCCTCGCATGACGAAAATGCTCCGCAACCAAATGCCCAAAGAAAGATTATGGTGGAAAGTATGTACTCGAAATGCATTCCGCCGAGTCGAGTCCCATCATTAAGAGTGAATCAGGGGTCTTGGGACTCGACAGTAATTACCCGCCTTTCACCCTGCACCCAGGTGCCTAGGATGCCAGCTCATAGTTAGACAGTCGTCATGCCCATCTTAGTGCCTACCTTAGTGGCAGCCTCGTTGACCATGTCCGGAGCATAAGACGGCGCTACACCGCCGAGCAGGAACAGAAGTGTAAAGAGGACGAGGACGATTATGGAAATCTTGCGGAGGACAGGCTTGGTGTTGCCAAACTCGGCCCATTGGCGACCGGCCTCGGCGGCGTAACCCTTGAGGGCTTCATAACCGAGCTTGTAGTAGACCATGCCGCCCAGCGCGATGCTGTAGCCGAAAAACTGCAGAGCGCTGACCTCGGTACCCCAGATGAGCATTGATGCCGCGACAAGCATGACGTCCTTGAGAACACCACAGAGAGTGAGGACTAGGGACGAGGTTTTGCCGATCTGAAAGGTGTGGGCGTTAGTCCTAGCACGTCACTCGAAACAGTTAGCAGAATGTGAACTTACCAGGAATACAACCGAGACGTTGAGCAGAAATGCGCACAGGCCGTTCAGGAAGAGCGTGAACAGGCCGACACGGTAGAAGTCATCCATGGATACCTTGGGAATCTCCCAGACGAGCGCAACCGCAAAGTTCATGGCTGCGCATACAGGGGCGAAGTAGTACAGCGAAACCAGGGGGTCCATCTTGAACTCGGCAGAGCTGAGGAGGCGCTGCACCATGGTGAGACGGAGAGCCTCAAAGACAATTCCCATAATCTGGAAGACGAATCCGATCATGACGAATTTGATCTCTCCGATCGACGCAATGACCACACCGACCACGATGATGGAAACGTTGAGGAAGACCTTCAGATTCGGTTGCGAAACACCCAGTGCCCAGCTGGAAAGGAGTACAGCGACAGGGGTAGTCGCCTTGAGCATCTGGATGAAGGCAACGCTCAGATAGAGATAGGTAAGGTTTCCACAGATCAAGCTTAAGCTGAAGAAGAAGCCGATGGGAACGATGGCCCTCAGGTACACACGTCCCGTCATCTTGACCGTCTTTCGGCCGTCAAGAAGCGTTGTATAGCGAGCTAGAATCTGGGTCATAATGGTCGCAAAGGACAGATGATAGGTCGTCAGAATGACGGGGTAACCTGCATTGAGCATCAGTACCAGTGGCCTACAGACCAAAAGCGACGATCGTGGGTTCTTACGGAAGTCAAGGGTATCGAGAATCCATTTGTTGAAGAGGATAACGGAGGAGCTCAACGAGATCCATACTCTGTGGAGGCCAGTCAGCAAAGGTAAGATCCAAGATGGCTGCTCTCTAGTCTGCGAGACGATGGCTCTGGGTATAAGAAGTCGTTACGTACATAACATAGACGAAGGACGGAATGGCGGCCTTGGGCGGCTGCGCTTTTTCGACCTCGGGATTGACAGTGGGGAGTATCGGGCTGTTGGTTTGCTCCCGCGGGGACTCGCCAGACGTCCGCGTTTTCTCTTCGGTAGACATTTTGTTGAATCGGAAAGATGTTGTTTGACCGAGATGTCGATCCGAACAGACTTCGAAAATAGGGTCGTGGAGGTAGGACCACGGGAAACAGACGAAGCGAAGGTCGTTTGAGTATTATCGATGGGACTAACGAGCGGATGGCCGAGCCTGCTGAGACCAATTCGAGGCGCCGAGCGCTTTTAAGACATACGTATCTGTCTGCGACAAGTATGCAACTAGTATCGACTCTCGACGATACAAAGGGGAATACTCCGAAGGCGAAGAGAATCAGATGTGCTGTCACAAGTCGGGAACGTGGATGCGTTGCAAGTTCAAGGAGGAAGAATAGGAGAAGGCAAGAGGCGAGATTGGGCAGTTGGAGGGTGGCACTTTTTCCTCCGTACGAATAGTGGCTCAGTGATAAGACGTGGGCACTGGCGAAAATAATTGATAGTCTCCAGTAGCCTGAATTTGAGAGTTCGCCAATGCCGGCCTTGCTGCCCTGCTCCTTGCTTAGTACCTACCCACGGGCGGAACCACAGCCACAATGAAAAGACCCGGATTCGATCCTTTGGGTGGTCCACATGCGGCGGTAAAGTTAAGGATAACATGAAACGGATGTATGGAGTACCTCGCTGATAGAGCTGTGAACTATGATAGGCCAGCGGTAATCCCACTAGCAGCATCGTACAATGAACGAAAACGGGGAACTCCCACTAACAGCGACAGTGAAGGTATTGTAGAGGGTGACTGCCGTTCTTGGTTCATCAAATTTCGCACGTCGAATCAAGACGCATCTGGGCACCACATGCAGATGACAGCTTTCCAAAGGAGCACATTGATTCAAGGCTTTTAAGGTCCCCCCTGTTACTTCTTATTATTTGAGTCCAGGTAAGGTTCGCGCCCTGTTATTGAGGTCTTATGGTACCTTAAGGTTAGTACCGACACAATCGGATAGCAATGGGACGGCACACGCAACTGAAGGGCGAGCACGTCTTTCAATCGTCACTCTCTTCTGCACAGATAGATATCTTACAAGTAGGCTAGTCCATTGTCGGCCTAGGAAGGACTTGGACGTCGATATGAGGCGTCGCTGTCTTCAGTCTAGTGCCTTCTACGCGTACCACAGCAAGAAGCTCCAAAAGAAGCTTCGCACGGGAGGATGCACGCCCAAATTGTTCCACCATTGATGATCGGCATTCGCAAGAAATAGTGAGCTGCCGTGGCTGCTTGATTCGAAACGACACTCTGGATACACCTCCACTACAGTTCTCCGCCGATCTGCCGATTTTCGGTGGACTGACTCTCATTACGCACTGGGCTATACGTAGAAATATAGCCTTCACATCCAGGATGATAGTCATTATCTCATACAATTACTAGGGCCATTTACTTGCTCAACTTCACTGACTCGACTGGATCGACAAGGCTTAGCGGACCAACCCAGTTGGCTCAGAGAAGATTGTCGTTTGTTTCAGCAGGACCTTGGACCAATAGATCAGGTTTTCGACGGTCTGACGGCGGGCTTTGCTTAACGTCGCGTATGACAGTCCTCGAAAGCGTATGTGGCCAAGTCAAACGGCAGTGTGCATTTGTGCTTTTGTTGTTGCACATGCTTCCACGGGTAACCTGATGTCTCTCGAGATAGATAATGATGTAGAGTAGTACGAGCTATCAATCAGATCCCGCACGATAAACGAGACAGTGTCAAGGTTCTGCCATGGGCGCGTCGTAATATATCCTCGGGGAAAGACTCACCGGTAGCCGGTCGGAGACAAGCAGCCGTCAACTATTTCTTAGGCCTGCGCATAGAAGGAGGCTGATCTGGCGGCTGACTTGGAGGTTATACGCATGTATTCTTGACCCGTTCTGAAGCGCAACTGATATATGCGGACACGCTACGCTCTATCAATCGAGAGATATCCAGTTCTTGGCAACTAGTGTCCTATTGCATGACCTTGGGGCTCTCATATGATTCCCAAGGAAGTTCATGACTAGATACCCTTCTACAGATCCACATAGCAGTCGCGAGGTTACGTGGACGAGACGAGGTCTAATAGGGACTTCTTAGACCATCTAGTGGACGATAACAACCCCAATACACAAAGACTGGCAGGGTGGGGAGTCGGCCGTTAACAGAGAATGAGATCTTTTGCAGACCATTGTTACGGTCAAAGCAGTGTAACAGAGCACCAGGTCGCCCGTGGAAAATATCAAACCGGCTCCTGAACCCCAATCCCGTCTGTGTGTCGCCTCAACTACAAGTGGCTAACCGAGGTTCCCTTCGATGGTCAGTGAGATGGAGGTAGACCAGAGAAAGTACGCCAATTGCGCATTTTTGGATAGAAAGCTGTGGTTTATGAAGTGATATTGGTGAACTGTGATGTCCAGTTGTTGAAGCCGAAACTGGTCTGACAACTCCTATTTGTCCCACAACAGCGTGATGGATCTGCAAGAGGGGCACGGACCAAGGGGCTAATCCCACCAGAAATTCGAGAAAAAGTGGCGGCTGTTGCAGGACCTGTACTGCCTGTGTAGACCCCTGTCCAAAATAATTCCTGGCCCCTCCATCCCAACCCATGTCCCCTTTTTTCCTGGCCACGGGCGAAGCGTGAAATTGATTGTAACATGGGATATAGACTCTCACCACGGTAACCACAACGACTTTTGATAAGGAGACCTCTAGCCTCCGTCCTTCCAC
Source organism: Coniochaeta prunicola (assembly GCA_007388105.1). Taxonomy (NCBI): domain Eukaryota; kingdom Fungi; phylum Ascomycota; class Sordariomycetes; order Coniochaetales; family Coniochaetaceae; genus Coniochaeta; species Coniochaeta prunicola. The sequence goes on from SMOB01000317.1 coordinate 268,078, forward strand.
CTTCTTTCGCAGCATAGTCCTTAGTTTGTCGCTGACACGCCGCCGTTTTCTCTGAAGACGCCTTGTCAAGTACGAGCATTCCTCGATCATATCCAGCTAAACATTTCTAGACCGCCCCAAAGTCCTCGTCCCCACCATGGCCGATATGTAAGTTACCTCCTGCGGCGGTCCCTATGTTTTGTCGCTCGGATAGCTGTACTTCTGCCAGGTCGGTAGTTGTTGCATTCCCTACAGCTGGCTAATGTGGTCTTTTCTGTTAGTAACGTTGACGTTCTCGTCATTGGCGCTGGCCCGACCGGCCTGGGCGCTGCCAAGCGCCTCAACCACATCGCATGTCTTACCTTTCCCGTCCTGGGCACGAAAGCCCGTAGCACCATTCTGCTAACACACCGGAGTAGAATGGCCCATCATGGCTGATCGTTGATTCTAATGAGAAGGCTGGTGGTCTTGCTTCCACAGATGTCACCCCTGAGGGCTTCGTACGTCGATCTGCAACTCCTTGCTCGCCCCTACGCGGGCTAGATCTGTGCTGACGATTGTGGGCGCACAACAGCTCTACGATGTTGGTGGCCACGTTATCTTCTCCCACTATAAGTACTTCGACGACTGCATCGACGAGGCTCTCCCGAAAGAGGGTGATTGGTTTACCCACCAGCGTATCTCGTACGTGCGGTACAAGGGTCTTTGGGTGCCATACCCCTTCCAGAACAACATCTCCATGCTGCCCAAGGATGACCAAGTCATGTGCGTTGAGGGTTTGATTGACTCTGCCCTCGAATGCCGTGTCGCAAACACGAAGCCCAAGAACTTCGACGAGTGGATTCTCCGCATGACCGGAAAGGGCGTTGCCGACATCTTCATGAGACCCTATAACTACAAGGTGTGGGCTGTGCCTACAACAAAGGTGAGGCAGCCTCTGCGGACTCTTCTTGTTTGCGCAACCTAACTGACCTCATGGACAGATGCAAGCTGAGTGGCTTGGCGAGCGTGTCGCTGCCCCTGATGTGAAGAACACCGTGAAAAACGTCATCCTTGGTAAGGTTGCTGGTAACTGGGGTCCGAACGCCACTTTCCGATTCCCGGCTCGGGACGGTACTGGTGGTATCTGGATTGCGGTCTCCGACACCCTCCCGGAGGAGAAGAAGCGCTACGGCAAGCACGGGGAGGTCACCAAAGTCGACGCTGAAAAGAAAGTGGTCACATTCGCTGATGGCACTACTATCGGCTATGGCACTTTGATCAACACCATGGCCGTTGATCAGCTGGCTGAGAAGATGGGCAATGACGAGCTGGTCCAGCTCTCCAAGGGGCTATTCTACTCCTCAACCCACGTTATTGGCGTTGGTCTCCGCGGCGAGCGCCCTGATCGTATCGGTGATAAGTGCTGGGTAAGGCCTCAAGTCACTTGACGACGATCGTACTCTTTGATCGGCTAACGTTTCTTAGCTCTACTTTCCTGAAGACAATTGCCCCTTCTATCGTGCCACCATCTTCTCCAACTACTCACCTTACAACCAGCCGCAAGCAGACGCTAAGCTTCCGACCTTGTATAAGGCCGACGGCAGCAAGGCTGACTCCAACGAGGCCAAGGAGGGCCCGTACTGGTCGATCATGTTGGAGGTCTCACAATCTTCTCTGAAGCCTGTCGATGAGGAGAACATTCTGCGGGACTGCATCCAGGGACTGATCAACACAGAAATGATCAAACCCGAGGATGAGATTGTTTCGACCTACCACCGCAAGTTTGATCACGGGTACCCGACTCCTTCGCTGGAGCGTGAGGGTGTCCTCAAGCAGCTCCTACCCAAGCTTCAGGCTATGGGCATCTATTCACGTGGCCGGTTTGGTAGCTGGCGGTATGAGGTATGTGTCCCTATCGCCAAACACTATTAGGAACAGCTGCGCTTACATCAGTTCCAGGTTGGTAACCAGGACCACTCCTTCATGCTCGGCGTCGAGGCGGTTGACAACATTGTCAACGGCGCTGTTGAGCTGACGCTCAACTACCCTGATTTCGTCAATTCGCGCCAGAACACGGAGCGCCGGCTGAATCAGAGCTTCGCTTTTGGATCCAGTGCGTCCAACAAGCCTACTGTCGCTACCAATGGCGCAAACGAGACGAAGCAACTTCCGACAAGGGAGCGCGCCGGCTCTAAGGTGTCTTCAAGTGGCACTCACTCTCGCAAGTCGTCCAAGCAGATCAAGTAATCGGTCAATCGTATTTCACGATAGATAATGGCGACATGTTCTGTGGCATGTGGCTGGCGAGGATAACGCGAGCACTCAAGGATGACGGGATTGTCAGCACTCTTTTGATTCACTGCATATGCCTCTATGGGCGATGGATGTCTGGGACTATCGTCGTTGTGATCTGGTTCAGTCTAAGCGAATGGCGAATTGGTGCGACCCGTATCTGGAACGCTGGGTGTCTTTGAACCAGGAAAGGGCAAGCCAATTAATCTAAGCGATTAGAGTTTAAGGCTTCAAAGGGATAGAGAATAGATTTCTCGTTACAGTGCTTAGCATTTGCATATATGTACTAGGTTTTCCTATTTCCAGATATGCATAGGACTCAGCTGCATGCACGCCTTCATACCTACCAGGTATCTTAGGTGTTCTTCCAGCCGCTGCCCGCTCCGGACAGGGAACATGTATTTACCGACAGTGACGTAGCACCTGTAATCCCTGCTTCTCGGGACAGGAGGCGTGTGCCACCGCATCACAGCAGTGCCTGACATGGCGCATCTGCGAACATTGGTGTTGCACGGCAAGCTGAAGCGCGCTTCTAGGTATTACTTCTACTGTCCCACACGCGACGGACGGTCCTGAGAATTAGGATTGTACTGTGGTAAGACGTGCCAATGCTGCCAAAAACTCGAAGCTGGTTGGACAATGACGCAGGGTTAAAACAGGATTCTTTTCTGGAAACGGTTAACAGGCACTGTTTGATGGGCTGATCATGGGGAATTATAATTAGCCGACCAACAAGACCTGGACAATCAGAACAATACGGTAAGGTTTTTGCGTTGATCGGATAGGGGACCAGGGGAATTGAGTGGTCTGAGAGAGGAAAATGCGGGTTGTGAACTTCGCCATTAGAGCATGCCGTCTTTGCCATCCAATTCTATCTCGAAGATCGACCTTGAAGCAGGAGATAATCACTCAAACAACCTTAAGAGGGGGCATGTTGCTAGTCCCGATTCCAACAGATAGTCGTGTCCGCCAGGTCAGGTCCGAATAGCAGAGGAGAAGGAAGGTTTACTAAGCAAAGGGTATCATCGCCGATACCCGATCGAGATGGTAGAGGTGGTGGGTGAGGCTGTCTCGAAACTGGCTGGTAGACGAGAGACACTTTTGCTGCTCAACATGGGAAGACGCAAAGAATGATTCTTCCGTGTTCACATCTCTCATCTCTCAAGGGTACACACAGCGTGATCTTCAGCGGAGGTTTTGGCCCATCGGAGACAGAAGCAGCATGCAAGGTAGAAGCAGTGGAGAAAAGACATGGGACGGGGGTTTCTTGCATGGATCACAGGGTGGGAAAGCGGGTGCCATTTGGTCTCCACAAATGGTACAGAACCAGCTTGGCTTTGCATTCCCGATCTATTCGTACAAACTTCATCTCTCCTCTACATCGGTAATCTGGCGCCCTACCGAAGGGCGGCACCATTTTGACAAAGATTAATGCCGCTGCCACCAAAACATGCCTCTCTCCGTCGACGACAGCAACTGTGACACGTCCTTGCAGTGATCCCGTAAGCCCGTCCAAACTAGAGAGTGTCTTCTATGACCTCATCCGGCCGACCATGGACGGGCCTGCAATCCCTCCCGACGGCCAGCTCGGCCAGCTCGACCAGCTGGACCAGCTCGAGCATCCTCCCTCGCGCATCTTCGAGCGTCTGCGCCAGCTTGCTGGATACACATGGGACGAGGCTCGTACTCCATTCCACACGAGCTACGACAACTGGTGAGATGGCTTCTATTATATTACGCATTTTCATTTGCTCTCCTCTATGTTGTCCTTTCGACCCGCGACCTCCTTATCTATGAACGAGACGTAGAGGCCAGCCAGATTGTCACTTCTATATAATCCCCCCAGGTGCTAACTTGTCCTCGTTTCCTCTCGGAAGGCATATTTTCGGCACGCGATTCGTCTCCTTGTATTCGACTACAGCCGCCACCTCTCCGGCGCCGCAACCGCACATCTCTGCCAGTCCGTCAGCTCTAGCGAAGCTCAGCTCTCGTAAATTCTCACCTGGAGACTTTACCAGCTTGCCGCTATCTACTCCCCATAGCGAGACCGGATCCGAACACTCGGCTTCATCTCCTCTGGGCGGCGTTCCCTTATCGTCCGAAGCTCCATTTGTGGAAGAACCTATTGTTGCCAAAATCTCCTACCATGTCCTGCGAGAGGAGCGTGGGTTTCATATCGCAAAAGGCCTCGCCTCGTCCACTGATCCCGAGGGAGAGCACATCGCCAAGCCCATCGAATTTGTCCGTCTTCCGCCACTGCCTGGTGATCGCGGCCCCATAGTGGTGGCTATACACCAGTTCCCAGGCGAAAATCATATTCTTAGGCTTATAGATCTGGGTCCAGCCTTCTATTGGTCTCGGAAGGTTGAGGACAGATGGGAGGCAGTCAGGAAAGACGACTTTACGCTCGACCCGCCTGTCAGCCTCCAGCATTTCCTGGATTTTGCCATAGGTGCGAGCCAGTGTTTGGAGATGATCCACCATGGCCAGGGTGTCGTCCACGGTGAGATTCGCGGAGATGCGTTCCATTTCAATCTGGATACAAACAAGGTCAAGCTCACCTCCTTCGGTTCCGGCCTGAGATCTTTCGAACACGGCTTGACCAGTACCGGATGGTCAGCTCTCTCCAAACAACTAGGTGCAAAAAATAGACTGCTATACATCAGCCCTGAGCAGACGGGTCGTATGCCTGCTGAGCCGGACTCTCGGACCGATATCTACTCCCTGGGTGTTCTCTTCTGGACCCTCCTTACGCAACGACCAGTCTTTGACGGTGACTCGCCTCTTGATATCGTTCAGGGGGTTCTCGGCCGCCGCATACCGAATGTTACGGCCTATCGCATGGATGTACCGGATGTCATTGGTCGGATCATTCAAAAGTGTACCTCGAAGAATGTTAATGAGCGGTACCATTCTGCAAGTGGGTTGCGCTACGATTTAGTCCAGGTCCAACAGTACTTGGCCGCCGGGGATCACGCGGCCCTGAAGGACTGGCAGATAGCTTCGAGAGATGTATCATCCTTCTTTATCCTGCCTACGAAGATGATCGGCCGCGACAAGGAGAGAGCTGAACTGCTCAAGGTGATCGACAAGGTTGCCAGGAGTCACTCCTTGCACCGGAGAGGGAATGGCCAAGCATTTTCCGACGGCTCAACAGTGTCCAACGAGATTCCCGAGGGGGCCGAGCTGTCAAGCGACGGTACTAGTTCGGGCGACGGTGCGAGTCGGAAAAGCGGCTCCTCTACTTTCCACACGGTTTCCGATACTCGCCCCAGGCCTTATTTCTCGTCTATTGCCCTTTCCTCCAACTCTGCAGGAGAAACCAGCTCCTCTGGGAACTCTACCAATCCTCTGGCAGGCGCGCTACGTTTCAACCGAAACCTGGATAGAAACGCGTCACTTTCACCGGATAATAGGAGTGATGGAGCGGAAACGCCGCGATACAGTTCGGGGATGGATTCTTCAGCTAGCCTCTCGCGACAGCTGGGCACAGCGAAGCTTCGAAGGCGAGGTACATGCGAGGTTGTGGTCATCGAAGGAGCTGGTGGACTAGGGAAGAGCTGTCTCGTGCAGTCTGTACTTGCCGACGCGCGGCGAAGAGGCTATTGCGCCACCGCGAAGTTCGACACGGCCCGGAGGCAGGCCTTTGGCCCTCTTCTCAAATTACTCTCATCACTATTTCGCCAGGTGTGGGGGGAAAGGAATACCGATACCCCATTCCATCAGACCCTGAAGCGATACGTGCGGCCGGCATGGCCAATGCTTCATCAGGTGCTTGGCCTCCCCGAGTTCCTGCTAGGTCCCGCAGACACTGCATTGGTTCGCAGCCCCTCGAGCCCACAAAATTCTGGGCAGGCCAAACCCATGGCAAGCCTCAAGAGTAAAGGGACGTCTAAGGGCCCATCTCAAGAGAGCTCGTCCGGTCAATCCTCTATTCTGCAAAATCATCGGACATCGACCAGCTCGCATGATTTTCTGAGTGGTGGCAGCTCAACCAGGAGCGTTCGGCTAATGAATACTTTCCTCGATGTTTTAAGCTTGTTTACGCACCACAAGTTTATCTGCTTCTGCCTGGACGACCTTCACTTCGCCGATGACGAATCTCTGGAACTGATTTCCCAGATCGTCGCAGCACGGCTGAAGATGGTGATCATCATCACCTACAGGCCTGAAGAATTTCCAGCTGAAAAGCTTCAACGTGTACTCCATCCTCCCGAGTCCGGCGAGTCTCCTAGGTTCGGCGGTCCTAGGGTCACAAAGATCAAGCTGACTCCGCTGAATGAGGAGGATATCGTGCTTTATGTGGCAACTACCCTTTGTCGACCGAAAGAGGATATCCTGCCTTTGGCTTTGGTCATTCAGTCCAAGACGGCTGGAAATCCGTTCTATATGAGGGAGATGCTCAGTGCCTGCTACCGAAAGAAGTGCATATGGTACGACTACAAGGATAGCCACTGGCAGTACGACTTGGAGAGGCTATTCGACCAATTTCGCGGCGAGCAGCATTACGATGTCCTTGACACGGCCTTTATTACCCGTCGGCTGAAAGAATTGCCTCCGGCAGCGAGATCCATCCTTGCGTGGGCTGCTCTCCTAGGCCATACATTCTCCTTTGATATGACCTGCAAGCTCATGAGCGGTGAGTTCCACTACGTAGATGAAGTTTCCCCAGAACGGAGTGGCGACCATCACCGAAAGTCATACTCTCAGCAGGACGCCGTGGAGGGCCTACATGCCGCCATAACGGCCTACATCATCGTACCCAGCGAGACAGACGACCGATTCCGCTTTGCCCATGATCGCTATGTTCAAGCGGCGGCGGCTCTCAGGGAGTGTAATCCGCGGATGATGCACTTCGTAATCGCCCAGACGTTGCTGAAATATTACGCTTCCGACAAGAAATGGAGGGACAGCACGGCTTCTCACATCTGTGAGGCTGTGGATATAATCAAGAAGAGGGTCCAGCACAGGGAGCCCTTCCGGAAGCTGTTGTACGACTGTGCGCGGGTAGCGACCGAAAACGGAGCGCGACCTACGGCCGCTAAATATTACAGCAATGCCGTCGCCCTCTTGCAGTCAAACCCGTGGGACGATAGTCTAGAGGATGTATCCTATGACGAGACCTTGGACTTGTACCTGCGGGCTGCGGAGTGTTATCTCTACATGGGCCGCCTCAGCGCCGCAAGTGACGCTCTACAGACGGTATTCACGAGCGCTCGTACCGCAGCTGATAGGGCAGCAGCTTGGGTGCTAGAGTCGAGGATCTATGCGCAAGGCGGAAACTCGATCCATGCTTTAGAGTCCCTCAAGAAGTGCCTGAGAGCTCTGGAGGTGAACTATGACGAGCACCCGACTTTCCAGAAGTGCGACGAGGAGTTTGAACGGCTGGCTGTGAAAATGCAATCTATCGATCGTAAAGACCTCATAAGTCCTCCTGGGTCGGACGACAATGGTTTGTCAAATCTGGGCTCCGTGCTGGCGGAGACGATCAGTGCCGGCTGGTGGAGCGATCGGCTTCAGTTCTACCATTTGTCACTTGTCATGATCAACCTCCACTTGGCACGCGGAGCGTTCGCCCAGTCCGGACTGGCATTCCTGCATATCTCCATGATAGCTCTGGCTCGGTTCAACATGATACAGTTCACCGTCAACACTGCGTCAATGGCTCTGGAGCTCATCGACAAATACCGCGACCCCTATTGTCTGGCCAGAGGATATGTGATCTATACCAACTGGGTAGGCCACGTCCAGCATCCGATTAGCGCTAACCTCAGCTTGCTCGAAGATGTCGTCGAATATGCGTCTTCGGCCGGAGATAGGATAACGGCAATCCTAAGCTTCGGCCTTTCTGCTCAGCTTAGATTCTTCGCCAGCGAAAATCTGAGCGATCTGGAAACTTTTTGTCTCTACGGATGCGAAGAGATACCAGACTGGCACAAGGATACACGGGGAGGGACGATTCTGATTGCCGTCAGGCAAACCTGTCGTGCCTTACAGGGCAAAACTCGAGCATCAAATGCAGTTGACGTCTTCAGCGATGATCAGCACAATGCCGTGCCTTACAAGGACTGGCTGCAGCGCACCGACAACGGCGGACGATCAATCCTGCTGTATGAAACCATGGAGATTGTGCCGCTTTTCCTCTACGGACACTACGAGCATGCCATCGATCTTGGAAAAAGATGCTACGATAACTCGGATTTGATATGGTCCGCCCGGAACACTAGGTTAGCGATGTTGTTTTATGGCCTCTCGCTCGCCGGTACGATCCTTCGCCAACAGCAAGACCCTCGACCCGACGCATACGATCTTCAAGCCCAACTCGAGCGAACTTTAGAGCAGGTCGGCGAACTGAATGCCAAGATCAAAGCCTGGCAGGCATATTCCGACGTTAACTACCTAGCCTGGTCCAAACTCCTTGATGCTCAGGTTGCGGAGATGAAGGGTAACTCCGGGCTAGCGATTCAGAATTATGAAGAAGCTCTAGATCATGCCGCAGAACACAACTTTGTCCTTGAGGAAGCATTAGGGAACTACCTGATGGCCAATATATATATCCGCCACAATGCAAGGCGATCGGCGAACTCAGCTCTCAGAGAGGCCATTGGGCTGTTCCGGCAGTTAGGCGCCACGGGAATTGCAGACCGAGTGGAAACCGAGCACAGCCTGCTTCTCCATGGGCCGGCTAGGAACATGAGGTCAATTGACGTCGGTGTACAGACGGATTTCGCTGCGGATACGGCTTCTATGCAGTACGGAAACGACACGGGAGACAATAGTGAGGAGTCCCCACTTGCTCAGCCCGGTAATGGCGACATCAAAGGAGACCGTATCGGTGCTTGGCGAGGCTCGATGCATCCTGAAGTGGGAGTCGGCCTTCCTGCGCTCGATATGATCGATCTGCATGCCATCCTTGTATCATCACAGGTCATCTCGTCCGTGCTCAGGGTGGATGAACTGTTGAAGACCATGTGCGACGTCATCCTACAAACATGCGGCGGCTCAGCTACGCTCGCGGCCATTATTGTCCAAGACGAGGGCTCCTCAGACTGGTGCGTTGCTGCCAGTGGAGACCCAGAAGCAGGAGCCCAGGCGCATATACCAGGAATTCCCTTGAGCGGGACGCCTCTGGTCGCCGAAAACGTCATCTTATACTGTACGAGGTTTCGCGAGGTGGTCTTCCTTCGAGACCTCGTCAGTGACGAGCGATTTGGAAACGTTAGCGAACAATGGCTCCAAAGAAACCCGTCGAGTAAAGCTGTGATCGCCATCCCCATCTGCCATGGGTCAGCACCGCTTCTCGGAGTCTTGTACTTGGAAGGAGTTGCCGGGTCGTTTACGGACAGGAACGTTACCGTTCTGCAACTGTTAGTTAACCAAATCGGTATCAGCTACTCGAACGCGCTGGCTATGAAAGCTGTCGAGAAGGTATCAGCTGAAAATGTGTCTATGGTCGCCCTGCAGAAGCGCGCACTGGCCAAGGCTATTGAAGCAGAAACCAAGGCCAAGGACGCAGAAGCCGAGGCCAAGCGGAACGTCAAGCTGGCCGAGGAGGCCGCGAAGGCCAAATCCATATTCTTGGCAAACGTCTCTCATGAGCTTCGCACACCCCTCAACGGCGTCATTGGGAACTCTGAACTTCTTCGCGATAGCAATCTCAACAAGGAGCAACAGGAGATGGCAGATTCCATCAGAGTATCAGCTGATCTACTGCTCACCGTCATCAACGACATTCTTGATTTCTCGAGGATGGAGGCTGACAAGATGAAGCTGTATATCATTGCCTTCAATCCGGAAGAGATGGTTCGGGAAGTTGTCCGTGCTGTTTCATACAGTAACCGGGAAAAGACCTCCAAGAAGAACGTCAAGATCATTCGAGATATCAACCTACCTCCAATGCTTATTTACGGGGATCCGATTCGACTTCACCAAGTACTTGGTAACCTCATTGGAAATAGCTTGAAGTTCACGGAAGACGGCTCAATCACGATCGGCGCCCGGATGGATTCGGAGACAGAGGAACAAGCAACATTGACATTTTGGGTCAAAGACACTGGCATTGGAATCTCGCCGCAGCAGATGCAGAAATTGTTTCAACCATTCAGCCAAGCAGACGCGAGTACTGCTAGGAAGTATGGTGGCAGTGGGCTCGGTCTAAGCATTTGCAAGTCGTTGATTGAGACGATGATGAAGGGCAAGATCCAGCTCGAGAGTGAGGAGCAACAAGGCACGACAGCCTGGTTCACGGTCACTTTCGACAAGGCACCCAGCGAGGTTGTAGCCGGGGACGCTCAGACTGCACCACTTCCGTTGCCGGAACCGAAGTCGGGGACACTGCCTATGGATGAGGCGTCAGATTACATGCCGTATGCCGACCTTGCACGCATACCTAAGGATCAGCTCCGGATCTGCATTGCCGAAGACAATGCGATTAATGCGAAGATAGCTATCCAGTACATGCAAAGGTTGGGATACACAAAGGTCGATTCTTACGACAATGGCATGAAAGCTGTTGAAGGCCTACGAAGAAAGGCCATGGAAGGCAGTCCGTATCATGTTATACTTATGGACGTGCAGATGCCCGTGCTGGATGGATACGAGGCTACCAAGCTTCTACGAAGTGACCCGATCGAAGCCGTCCGAAAGATACTCGTTATCGCAATGACAGCTTCAGCCATCCAGGGAGATCGCGAGAAGTGTCTCGCCGCAGGCATGAATGACTACCTGGCAAAACCGGTCCGCTCGGACGTTCTGAAGAAGAAACTGGAGACCTATCTTGGCGTCCAGGTAGGTTTCAGTTACCGAAACGACTCATCACCGATCGACGTGGTGTTAAACAACTCGCAGCATCCTCTACACAGAAGCCTGAGCATACCGCAACCGCTGTCAGACGACGCCGCCCACATCAACCGTGATGCCAACGGATCGGCTACGCCTATGCAGGAATCAACTCTAGCTCTCCTACCTGCTGAGCCACGGACGACATCTGACATTGAGACGTCCCCGCCGGGGGAGGCACTTTCTAACGGCGATGCAGCGGCCGCCAAGCGGCAGCCGAGAAAACTGACCAAGAACAGGCGAGACAGCGACATGAGTGCGAAGGAGAGGATAAATAATGTGATGGTGAAGACGGACCAGATCGACGGGTCATCGAAGGGGTCCTTGACTGTTGGGGCCGCCCCTACCTCCCCGACGGAGCGTACAGGCAACACGACCGCCGACGAGCTGAGGGGCGGCGGTACATGACGGAGGGCTTCACATGCAAATTATGGCGTTGGGATTTTTAGGATCACGATTGTCTCACGGCCGGGAATGCATCCATTGTAACGGAGATTCATGTCGCATGGTTTGGGTGCAGAGCAGGGAGATTTGGACCGGAGGCATGGAGCACATGGCTCGGCTCCATGTGTCGCTACTACTTGGACGCTTACAAGTGAAGGAAAATGACTTCGGGAGGAGACAGAAAGGGTTACATATGCAATGAAGCTTTAGATACCCCCATTATGTTCGTGGCCGCGACCTTTCGCTTCGACCGGGTGCTTTGTGCATGGAAGGAGATCCTACTAGGAAAGGAAGGTCGGGATGGGCAATCTTTTCAAAGTTCAAAATTGTATATACAACATGCACAGAGTCTTTGATTTCGCGATCGGTGTTTCCTTGCTTCTGGGCGGATCCTAAGCAGGGCAAAGCAGGGGTGTAGCAAGCAGAAGTGGATAAATCCGATAGGCGTGGTTTGCTGTTTCGAGAATAGCATGGCATGATGGCATCGACAGACTGACTGGAATGACACAATCACCCTGCCCATGCGGGACCTTGTTACAGTTTGTCTAAGGTAGCTTCTCGGGGCACTCCCTAGGTCTGTCTGCCCGTCCGCCCGTCCGTCAGTCCGTGGGTCCCCCGGGGCCACATGGGAGACTTTCGCTTCCCTTTCCTAGAGTGAGCAATGATCAGCACAGCGGAACGTGGCAGACGGACCTGCAGCTAACTCCATCGTGCAGACTCCTAGAGTTCTTGGCGGCAGTTTTACACGTTTCCTTGCGGCGCGAGACTCTGGCGACTACGCACGTATGCATGTACTGTGGTAGGAGCTCTTGAAGCCTGTCTGTTTAAAGCCCCCGCAAGGGTTTGGCGCGTGCGTTCCTGGGCAGCACCTCTTTTGATGATGTCTACACCGGTGCCCGTCAGCCTGTCCCGCCATATCGCACCTCCCGGCCCTACGTGCTGTCACTCCGCATCGCTGAGTGGTGGAAGCAAGCTCGGAGATTAGATGAACACTGCGTTTCTTGACCGGTCATCACGCTTTTCTGACTGACGCGGGCGGTGGCCATTTCTTGGTCTTGACATATGTCACAGCCTGGGGTGGGTTGTCTTTGACCTCTTCTTTACATCTCAGGGCTTGCCCCTCTGTGGCTTGATGAATGGAGGGATACTCCAGGATTTTGGCAGAGCCTAGGTTATCATCCTTCGCTCGTCATGACTTGCACAGTAACCCGAGTGCAAAGAATTGAGTAATCATGCGAGAATGACGGGGTGGAGTTGATGATGCCGAAGTGCTTGCCGCCTCTCGCGTCGGGCAGTTGAAAACTCGAGGAACTCTCCCTTTCCGACAGTGTTGGTTGCTGTGTCGGTGGCCCTAGTGTCAACATGAGACTGCAACTGATATGGAAGCTAGCTGGAAGGACTAAGATAGTGTAGTGTCTTGATTGGTGACGCTTGTTGACACTCGTGGAAGCGCGGCCGATGCACGTTGACGACTCCTCCAATCTTGATCTCGGGGCCGATGGAGCTAGCATGCAATCACGTCGTGGGTTTCGCTACCTGGCGATGGGGCAGAGATGGAAAACACCCAAGATTGGAAGGGAAAGAACATGCGCGCGCCACGCGACGCGGATGACGATCACTTCCGCAGAGGGTGGAGTGCTGGTACCGGCACAGGTCCCGCCTCTGGAGCAGGCTGCATACACTTGTCTCCTTGTTGCCTAGCTGGTAATCCGGCCTACTTTAGAGCTTGGCAGACCACGTCGGTGGCTGCTGTAGAGAGCTCGACTCCTCCCTTGTGCTACCAAGCCTTGTTCCGGGCCGTGGTCGGCCGTTCACGGCAGGAGAGCAGCATTACGTATGGTACAACTGGCGTTAGAAACTTGTTGCTGGGGAATGGGGATTGTTGGAGATATGTTCGCCAGCTGAGACTCGACAGCATGCTGCATGAATGTCTGTAGCAAGCTTTCCAATGTCGCACAACATCTGTCTCTGAATCTACCCGACAGGTTTCCCCGATGTGTCGAGTCGTCTCCATGGTTTAAGGTTCTCAACTCTTGCATACTGCACAGTACTGCGCAAGGGAACGTAAAGCAATGTAACGGTTGCCTAGCCGCATCCTGGGGTTCTTGATCCCTCTTGAGGGTTGATGTCGGAACCCGTTATCTCAATGTTATATGCACCTCTCGGCTCGGCCAAATACCGATGTTATTGCCTACGCATTCGGATCCGTCGTCTCCGGACGTCCGTTGGTTATTTCCGTTCCGGGAAATCCGTATTTGTTACATGCAAGTCCAATATTTTGCTCTGCCAGCTCGAGACAAGGATCGAAGTCTGAGAACAGTTGTCTACACAGTATTCCGTATTGTCGTGGTTGCGGCTGACAGTTCTAGAATGGGTCAAGTGGTGGCGCCTGTAGGGACCTTAGATGAAGGACCGTCACCTCCCTTTGGTGTGACGCTAGTCAAGCCTAATCGGTGCCATGGCTGAGACTGGCAGCTGACTGGGCTGCAAACGACGAATGCAGGAGGGAACGATCGATCAACAACTGTTGATTTTGGTTCGGACCCGGATTCGCGACCTCAACGGGATTGCAGCCCGCTTGATTTCTTCGAGACCCGTCACAGGAGTCACTCGTGCGTTTTTTTTGCGTACTGCATGATTGGCTGATACGCTTCCAAGGTCCGGGAAGCTGTCAGCGTCTACTGCGATAGTAGAGCTGCTAGTTATCGGATAATGCAATGCACGGCTCCTCAGCAATCGCCTAAAGCTATCGCACTACACAAGCCACGCGTACTCATGAGTTCCAAGCTCGACCCCGCAGGAGCCACTGGGTGTGGCTGGAGCACCCAGTCGGTGACTTGCTCTCGTAAGCCCACTGTTTCAACACGACAGGGAAAGACCGCGTATATGGTCCGTTGAGATTTGCTGCGGCTCCTGTCTTGGCAGCGTCTGCCCAGAAGGCCAGATCAAAAATATGGGAAAAGCACAGGCTTGCTACTAGGTGACATCGCGTTAGATGCTCCCCAAATATAAGAACCCAAATCTTGTTTCAGATCCCCTCTGGATCAAGAAAGCGGACAGGGATCCTGAAGTCCGTGTGGATGCCACTAAGCATGGGGGTTTCCGACGGGCGACCAGGTCCTCTGTCACAGGGATCCTAACGAAACATGGAAGTGGGGAGTACCAAAAACGGCGATCCTTAGAATGACAAGTGGGCGGGGAAAACGGTCGAGATGGGTTGAGACAAAAGCTGCGGTACTGGGTTTCCTGGCCAGCCAGCGACAGCCGTCGTGATGTTCTCATTGTACGCAAGGTGTGTTGTCTAGCACATTGGTCCATGTAGAGATAGTCACCCCAGAAGCGCAACAGCGGGACGGCGTTTCCGCGTCGGGATCAAGCCCCGGCAGTAGGAATCTCCTTGGTATGATGTTGTTGCGGAGGGATGTTTCAAGCATTGCCTGTCTTACATGTTGGGTAGTAGCAAGCGTGATCCCTTGCGAACTCCTGGAGGTGAGCCAACGAGAGCAGACTATTGGTACGCAGACTCTTCCGGGGCCACCACGAACTCCATTCACAACGAGATGGCTTCAACCATGGAAAACCCAATCTCGGTTCTGCGTCGCGTCACGGTTGGATTAGGCTGGTGGATGCCGCAAAGCCCAGCGGACTGTATCTGGGCGAGCAGACAGATCTACCCTCACCGTGTAGCGACAAAACACAGAACACAAAGTGATAAGAGTTGCTCTGGACTTTTGTTCGCTGAATGAGTGCAGCAGCCCGAGCTCCTTCTGGTGGAAACGAGAGGGGTAGTGAGCAGAACGGAGAAAGCGGCCGATGCTGCAAGCTCATGCCTGTAATCCCTCAGACTATGTATGTAGTACGCTCGCATAGGCCCACCAAATCTGTGTAGAAGAGTCCAGACTCCCGGGCAAGCTGGAGACACCCCGACGCTTCAATGGGAAATAACGAGCTCGACGACAGAGTTTGGTGCCGGGGTCATCATAACTGCTTCATTGGGTTACGTCTTCTGGTCATCTGGTCGTCAGTCGGCTGATCGTAAACTGTCAAGGTACCACGCTAGTACCGATATACGACTTGCTGGCTCCTGGACTCTCAAGACACAGTCTTGATAACAGCTCAGCTGCGTCAGATGCCTTAGGTCAAGGGGATGTGTAGTCGGATCTGTGCAACCGGGTATGGTTTGTGACAGGGTTCCGGACGGAACACAAGGTCACGGTCATCGCTCTTGACGCACCAGAGATGCTGCTGCTGCTGCGGAATCGGCGACTATGCCTGGTTCCTGTTGAGCAACCGGAAGTGTAGTCGGAGTGACCTGGACATTGCGTACATGCAGACTGATCCTGACGAGAGAGTATTGTAAATGATTGTGGAAAAAGTCTGAACGATTTGCTATGTACTCTCCGGTAGGTCGACGTAATGGGGGTAACAAGACCTGGTCCGTGCCCGTTCCCAAAAGGAAAAAAAAAAGATCTTTTTTGCTACCACGTTCAGCCATCCATCATCAGCCACAGGTAACACACTGCCTTTGCTGTACTCGATTTTCCAAGTTCTCACGCAGCAAAACTGTACTAGGTAATGTCGATACCGGAACTTTGGGTTTCTCGCCGATTCCCTACTATCTTGTTTTCGCTCTGTCTACATACTGCGTATGTGCGTGCACACGGTGGCGTCTTCCTTTTCCCTGCATATATGTAGTAGAGTGGCTCCATGATTAAATAGGCTCAAATAAGTTTCTTCCAAGCCTCACGCCCAACAGCAAGAGAGAGACGTCTGAGTGCGGCGGTCGCCGCGATTTATTGCTTACCTGCCGTTGCATCGTGCCTCATGCAGCTACTTGTGGTAGGTCTCCAGCCACAAGAGATCGTCCCCACCTTCATGATCCATCTTCACCACATGCAACATGCATCTTTCATTCTTGACGGCTGCTGTTGCTAGGCTCTCTTCGGACTCGGCATAGGTCTGGCCAAGGCCCAGTAACAAAGAGAACAATAAAGGAACTTTATTCGCATGTCCTACCGCCGAGCCTGCTCCTGAACCCCCCTGCCGTCCCCCCTCTGGAGCGTTTTCAGGCTACCCGCCGACCTCCTATCCTTGCTTCTACACGACGATGAGTTACCCAAGACGGAACTCTGCGGCTGACGTCTCCTGCGTCCATGTTGGCTCCCTGTAAGGTTGTGCATTGCACATACATAGTACCGCAGAGTGTCCAAGGGCACAGTGCAGCGTCGCTTTTTGTTAGGTCGGTTGTTTGGCATGTAATGTATGTACTGTGCAAAAACTCTGCCCCCTCCATCCGCGGCTACATGACCGATTCGTAAAGCCAAAAAAAAAAAAAACTTGGCGCTTCGTGTTGCTCG